>OU426988.1:244796384-245310046 GCA_911387755.1 Chrysotoxum bicinctum | reverse complement strand
GTTTAAATAAAAAGTTGTTGTTGTCATAAACTCTGTTTTTGTATTTTTATCGAACCATAGGATAGTGGATGTATTTAGTTCTTTAAAACCACCTATACGATATTGATTAAATTTTACATCTGTAATTATTCTTAATTGAGCGTTTATTTTGCAAGCTCTGTTAATTACGTTGAGACATTGAAATATTAAAAGAAAACCCTTAATCAACACATCTTTTTATACATCCATTAAAAAGGATCGACTCACATTAATCTTGCATTCTTAATTAGAGATTTCATTTGAAATAATGAGAAACGTCTTTTCCCTGGTTGCATGGACTTTCCTTTCTATTTTTACAAATCGAGCCAAAGGACACTGTTAAATAAATTTATTTGTCACCAATTCATCATTCCAGCATTAATCTAAACGGCTCCTCCGGGATTAATTGCCAAAATCAATACCACATCCAGCCCACAAAACGACCCACAAAACATCACATTAACCCAGTCAACCCCCCGAATTCAGCCTCTGACTTGTTCGTTCATATTACTTGTGCCGGTTGTCCTATCGTCGTCGCGTCGTCGTTCCCCACATCTAATAGGAACAAATTGCTCAATTATTGTCACTTTGTGTTTATCCTGACAATAGAAAATCTGCGTAGCAAATGAGTCCGTTTTTGCAGTCGAGTATAACTCCGATGGTGATTTATTGGAAGCTGGCAAACAACGAATGTCCTCACTCCAGGTGACACGCTATAAATCTCATTGCTGCTAGATGTTTCTTATTTATTTCACTTACAATGAATTATTGCCGAGGATTTTTCTGTCAGCACCAGGACTTCCCCGGACTAAACACCAAGAATCAATAAAGAAATAGAAATGTGTCGAGGAAAAGCAAAAGTTATCATCACCGTGCATGTTTTGATAAGCAAATTAGAATTAGAAGACTTGGGTTTGAGAAAAGAAACAAAAAAGGACACTTTGTTTCCCAGGACATCGGATTGGGATTCTTCCTGTTCACTCATTAATGTAATAAATTTCACTTTGCCTGCTCTTTGCCATGATTGTGTTATGAAATTTGAGCTCCTTTCCTTTTGAAGCGGGAAAACAAAAGATCCTCGTCATCTCATTAATAGTCTTTCGAAAAAGGACAAAACCATTTCCCCGGGACAATGGGAACAAAGACTCTTGCTGACATCACCTCATTCAGTCAGCGGGCCAACTTACATACACTTTTGTTGGACCTTGTTGGTGGTCCCTTTGTGTGTGGAAAAGTCCATTTTTGTGTGATTCTGACGGTAATTGTCCTTCTTCTAAATGGATTTCGATTTCTCCATTAGCTGTAGGATAATCCCACCCTCATGTGTTTTGTATCCCACGCACAATAAAATTCGACACACATAGTTAAGAGGATTCCATCAGACTTGCCTCATCATCATCAATATTTTAACCTTTGACGAATGCCTATACCTACCTGCCGTTAGCTTATTCGTAGCATATATCGTCCTTGCGGATTGATCTTCGGTCGGATTTTAACACCTTACATTCATGCATTGCCTTCAATTGGATTACACAGCGAACGAAGGACGCGTGAAACATTTAATTGCTGATGCGCAAAGACATCAAAGCAGGCCGCAGCCGACTTGTAATACAGGGATAATGTGATACAGGTGTGGAGAACGAGCGCTGACGGAGCAAATCCGGATTGTGCAATCGGCTGATGCAAGAGCTCAAGCCAATTTGTTGTGATGCTATTTGGCAGATATTTTATAGCTATTTAATTTATTGAATTCGGTTTATGGTGCCGCTAAAAGGAAATACGGAGCATCACTGGATTTCTGACATGGTGTGAAATTCGTTTTTATTGTTTTCAGAGCAGCAATAAATTTCCGCTTAATCATACCAAGGCAAGGAATTGCAGATAGATTCATCAATAAGGTCATTGAAAGATATTTCAAAGGTGTTGGGTGTTTTTTAAACATATTGGTGGGTAAACAACATTTTTGTCTGATTTATATAAAATTTTGAAACAAGTGTTTTTCTATTGATTGGTAAATTTATAGTCCTTATTTGAGTTTTTAAATGAAAATTTTTAAATGTTTAAACAGCAGAATTTATTTAGTATTTTATATTTCCATCGTTGTTGCCGTTAATTAAAAATTAAAAAAAAAGATTGACTAGGTTCATTTTCGTTATACCCTAAAAACGGTTTCTTTACCACATTATATGCCTTGTCTGAGTTGACGTGGGCTTGACTTCTCTAGTTTTTGTTGAAAATCGAAGGTAAGATGCTGGTATTCTAAGTAAAGCACATACTTTCTTCCCTTAGACATGTGTTGAAAATGTTTGATAGCTAAGTAGCTAAGTAAGCGCTCATAAACTCTCAGTAAGAAGCACTGTACTTAGTTTTGCGTTGGCGAAATTTGTTAAAAAAAAAATCCAAAAGATTGCCAATCATTTGCTTCTACCATGATTTACAAAGGTACATCTGCAGCTGGGGAGAATGTCTGAATTGGCTAGAGCCTCCTTTCAGGCTTTAAATGCGTTGTGAAGTTTAGGGGTCCAATTAATGACAGCTTAAGAAACTTTGCAAAGTCCAAAAATCATCACCATGGCCTAAAACAGGGATTCGGTGTTTTTTTTTTTTTTTTTTTTTAATTCATTTTTATTTCAATCAATCTTAAAACTATCTTAAAGCTAGACAAAAATTCATAAAAAACTAGCCTAATTATCCAATAACTTAAAACTAACTTACTGGCCCTATGCGGGCGCTCTAAGCTAAACTATATCTTAAATGTAATGCCTTTCGGCCTAAAAAACTATTTTTAATTCAAAAATTATATCTATTTTTTTTTTCTCGAGAAAATTTAAAAAACTCGGATTCTTTATCTTTTTATATTTTTTATATAAAACTTACAAACTAAAGTAAAACTAAGTAATAACTACCCAAACCAACTTAAACTACTTAAAATAAACTAAAACTAAACTAAAACTACTTAAAAACTAGAACAGCCACAGCAGCAGAGATTTTTTTTTTTTTTTTTTTTTAAATACATTGGAATGTACTCAATTTTTTTTTTTTTTTTTTTTTTTTTTTGGTGCCACCCTGACTGTCCCTACCTAAGAATACCCTTAAAACTATGTAAGTCGGCCAAAACAACTTGTCAACTATCGCTATCAATATTAGACAACCACCAAAACTGGTTCTCCTGTCTTACCCTGTCTTTCAGGTCCCGATCGGACACAGTCCTACTGAACCGAAGTCGCTCAGCTCCGTCTTGTGCGAGGACGTCTCGACTATAAAGGAGCCGCCTATCCACAGCCCTACGGCCGACGTGGTAGATTAGCGGAACCGCCTCTCTATCCTGGATCAACCCTATACTATCTAAATAGAGGAATGCATTAGGTGCAATATGGCCACTTAAACGCACACTCTCGAAGTATTCTGTGTTGGGGTAGTAAGCCCCAAAGATTAAGCTATTTGCTGAGGTCATCGCTCTCGCAATGTGACCCCGAATCAGCTTTATCAAAAAATTATCTATTCTGTTAATGTTGGCTCCGTTGTATAGAGTCCTGTTGGAATAGTAATGTTTGTACTCCGATTCTGGTGTTCTGTGTAATCCAAGACAACGTCTAAGACACTGCCTCTCAAACAACCGAATCTTTTCCATTTGAGATGGGGCAACGTTGAACCACACCGGGCACCCATAGGCAATCATCGGCCGGATGAGGGCCATGTAGCAAATCACCTTCACCCTGGTGTCAAGCCGGCTGCTGTAAAACAACTGTTTCGTCAGGGCAAAGGCTCCCCTAGTCCTGTTCAGAGCAGCATTTATATGTCTGTCGAAATACAAATACTGATCCAACCAGATGCCAAGGTACTTTACCTCACTTCTGCTCGCCAGTGGTTGCCGGTGCGGTCCTACGATCATCAGCTTACGCCAGTTCTTTCTAGTATTCCTAAACAGAATCGTTTCACATTTCTGAAAGTTGATTTTCAACTTCCAGTCATCACAATATCGTTGAATCTTGTCGAAGTCACGCTGTAAGAGAATTCTGATAACCTCAACTTTTGTAGCTGTTCTGTACGCTATTAGGTCATCGGCATACGCAATTGCCTGAGTTAGACTACTTATCAGATCGCTGGTGTAAATGCTGAATAGAATCGGCGAGTTCACCGCTCCCTGCTGAAGACCATTTTTGATATCGAAGATTGCGGTAGAAGTTACATTGCCACTTTTGACAACAAACTTTCTACCATTGAGCATGTCATAAAGTATATATAATAGTGGTTTACTTATGCCGAGCCTAGTCAATTTTAGATAGAGACCCTCTAACCATACGGTGTCGAAAGCCTTCTCTAAATCAACCAGACAGGCACCTGTACACTGATTTTTAGTTTTGTTCCATTGGATATCAGAAACGAGTTTAGACGCGGCATGAATGGTGTCATGTCCCGCCTTAAACCCGAACTGATTATCCGATATGATATTATTGTCCTCCGCCCACTTGGACAGAGCTCTATTTATGACTTTCTCGAATACCTTGCTGATACTCGGTAGGAGACTTATCGACCGGAGATTCGCCGGATTGGAGTTGTCCTTTCCCTTTTTCGGGAGAGGATGAACCACAGCTGTCTTCCACCGCCCTGGATAATATGCATTATTTAGTGCGTTGTTAAACAGTGTGACATAAATGTCAATCGCTTCCTTAGGTAGATGTCGAAGTACAATATTGGATATACCATCGACTCCTGTTGACTTTTTCCTCTTTAATGAATCGAAGATGAGCTGGAGCTCCATCCTCGTAACTAACAGGGAACTACTCCCCTCTTGCACGGCGATGGTGGCATTCGCCAAGTTTTCTTCATTGAACCGGATGAAACCTAGATTCTCTGATCGCCATTGCGTCATTTCATTACGAAGATAGAAGTGATGGAGTAGAGCTCTGTTTTCCAGGTCGTGGTTGGGATGGATGCTTGCATTCACCTTATACACTTGCTGAAAAGCAGCCCCCACAGCCTCCACTTTCTCCAGCGGATCCTCGACAATAAAGAGGTCATCGTCCAAGACCGCGTCATCTGGATCTATCCCTGCTGTTAGAAGTACGTTTCTGTTTTCTGTCGTTCTCTGGAGCTTAAGACACGGAAGTTCGTTTTGATCATTCCGTCTAAATATCTTGTTAATTTGTGGAAACATACTCGGGTCGCTAGAGTTAACGGCCCGAATTTTATTGTTCCAATACAAATTAATAGACAACCTATAATTTTCTTTGATCAATTGGTTGATGTTTTTGATTGACGACTTCAGTGTCCTAATCTCCAGATCGCGTGAGTCAGTAAACCGTCGGTACAAGCGTTTAAGACTTGTCAGTAGTCCACTTTTTTGTCTGTGTAGTGCTTCAATAGTCGCGTTACGGTACATGTCGGTTACGTTACGTTCTCTGTATTTTGGTATAGTTCTGTTCATAGTTCGTAGGATTGTTTCGTCCATTTGTTCTAAGTATTGGTCAATTTCGTTGTTTGTTAAATTCCTGTTATTTGGTGGGGATATATTATTGGCACGAATTTCGCTTGCTAAAGCGTTGGTAAAGCGTGGCCAGCGCATCTTACTGTAATTATAAGAATGCGCAGGTACATACTCCTCCAACTCTACGAGCTCGTTCGGCAACTGTATTACTGCGGCGAAACCACAGTGGTCGCTATCGTAGTCTATCGTTTGTAAGCAGTTTCTTGTCCGTTGACCCACAGTGTTAGTAATTGTCAGTCTAGAGTCCTTTAGTAATAGATCCAGATAGGCACCGCTTCTTGGAAACGATGGTCTATCAGTCGCTAGAAGGTCGATCATATATTCAATATTGTATTGACCCATCCAATTAAATAGATGGTTACCTCTCGGATTTTGTACTTGATTTCCCCAATCTATATGTTTGGCATTTAAATCACCGGCCATGAGATAGTAATTCTCTACCGAGTTCAGTTGTAGCACTTGAAAAAGCTTTTCGAACTCTGTCAAAAAGTCAGTTGGCTGAGGTGATTCCGGAGCGTAAGTCGCGACTATATACATCCGCTTCCCCTGTTGGAGAGGAATGCATACAATGCACGCCTCAAGCAGCCGAAATCTGCGTACTTCACTATTGTATATAACTTTATATTTTATGCCTTTTCGAACAAAGATTGCGACACCACCTCCTTGAGTCGAGTTGGGTCGATCTCTTCGTACGATATTGTAATTATTATGTGTCAATTTATGTTTTTGACTCAGTTTAGTTTCACTAGCCAGGGATTCAGTGGTATGCACATGCACATGCACATGACGCTGAAAATCTTAGTTTTCTTAAGATGGTAAGCAATATCCCCAATGGGAGGCATTGAGTAACGATCTGAGATTGTGTTTGCGTTCAGTCTTCTTTAGTCTCTGCATGGTCGCCAGGCACTATTTTTCTTTATAACCATATGAAGAGGACTAGCCCAGCTGTTCTTTGATAGTTGACAGATTCCTTGATTGATCATATGCATTGCATATTTAAACTCCTACTTTGCTATCTTCAGTTGTGTTTCGTTTTTGGCAAAAGGTTTGTTCATGATGAATTGATTGAAGAGTCGGTTTTTGATCAAATAGCTTCATATTTTTGACATCAACTAGTAGATCAAAAAATGATAAGAAATCGGTAATCCAATTATGGGTTCAGTAAATTGAGCGGTAACAAGTGCCCAGCAAAAGTTTCTTCTAAATCTATTGTTTAGAGACATCAATCGTTCTCCACAAGTTGGAACTTTAGTGCCATTTGCTGCATAGAGAATGCGATTGTCAATTGTGTTTTTCTTTTAAAGTAGGTGGATTAACTGAAATTGTGATACCAGTGTCTATAAGAAAACATTGTTTTAACGATTTCTCTTTCACGTAAGGATGACTTAAGGTATTTGCGAACTGGCAAGTCCCCAGTTGCTCCCTCCTGAAACTAACATGTTTGTTGGCATTTTCTTGCATCTTTTTCAAAGCATCGACTATAAGAACAAAGCTTTGAGTCCTTGCTTTTAGAACTAAATATTTTCTTGTAATTGTTTTTCGTACTTGAAGAGGTTCGACTCCTCCCAACACTAAGTTGCTTCAGTTGATCTTTTAGAGCAGTAACCCTCTGTTGGAGTTCGCTGTTGTACATGCTATAGAGGTATCAGCAATATCTGAATTGGCGTAGGCATCAGAAATTTTATCTGCCAAAGTTCTGAGGTCTTTGTTAAAACTACATGATGAAATTGACTGCATGGTGTTCGGCAATTGTTGCATCCACAGTGTTCTGAGGACATCTTGGGAAATGCTAGCTGATGAAAGTTCCCTTAACTTACTTAGCAGCTGAGTTGGTCTTCTTCCGTCAAGTCGTTTCTGCCTTGACCCATGAAATTCTGTCTTCAGTTTGGTGTACTTCTCAGTGGCAGGGTGATTCGTGATGACATCTGTGACTTCGGTTAATACCAAATAATTTACATGCACTTACCTTAAGAAACATAGCCACCTTTTCTTTTTGTAAGGGGTTTTCGCAAATTTATATGACAGTGCATACTCAAACTTGTGCGTTGATGTAAATATGCTCTAAATATACCAGATATCCAAGTCATCCTGATCCAGGAATCTTAAATTGTGAAATCCATCGTAAGGGCATTCAGGACTCCTGGTTACTGCTTAAAGTACAGAAATACTAAATATCAACTCATTTTTGGGAGTGATGTTAACGCACTTCATAAAGTGTGGGGAAGCACGGATATAAATGGATATTTTCGATTTTATCAGCTATTGCGGAAAAAGTCAACATTCTGCTCGGAATCAATAAGGGCAATATGCTCCCCAAAGAATCAATCCGCAGGTCGTGTAGTTTAACAAGTTGCATTATATCTGGAAAAATTTGGCCCACCTATGATAAAACCCGAGCGCTTAATCGGATATTCAGAACTAAGCAAGATATAGCTAGGATCGTAACTACCTGAAGCGGACACTGGTTAATAGGAGAGCATGTAGCGAAGCTAGGCATTTCGTACAACAATAGCAGCCATAGCTGTGGAAACCAGCGGAAAAAGGAAACACGACATTGACAAACTTTGGGAAATGAAGATCGAAGACTTTATCTCTTTTCTCAACCGCGAGCTAGCTGACTGAGGACTTTGACGGAGGTTTATGGTGTAGGGGACCGGATGATCACTCAATTGGATTAGCTACTGCATCAGCACCAGTCAACAAGCTGCCGAGCTTAGCACAGTATAGTTGGTTCCGTTTACGTGTGTTGGTCCGGTTTAGAGATTGATCCTTATTTCAGATCTTTGTACAAAAACAAACATAGGTACAATACCTAAGACATATCAAAACTAACTGCACCATTTCTTTTGTTTTTGAACTCAATACGGATGACTCCGTAAGAATGTCCACAAGCACAAGTCGCCATATCAATTCCATGCAAAGGTTCAAACGAGTTTGAGTATCAAAGTGGTGCAATTCAGCGCAATATCGGATGTTTTAGGTTTTGGGAATCCAAGGACGGATCAATACATTTACTATTTATGCATACAACTCATAGCAAATTATTTTAAAGCAAAGACAATTTGTCTGATTTTTTTCTGGGGATTGAGTTTCCATACTGTAGAAAACAGGCAAGCAGTTCTGGAACTTAGTCAAAGCCAATTGGGTGATTCTGATCACGGAATTCCGCCTACATGGTTATATGTTAGTGTCTTCTTACCATGGTCTCGCTACCGCAATACGGCATATTTGTTTAGTTCAAAGGGGCATTGTTCATACATACTTTATTTATTACAGCGCAAGTTTGGATAGTAACTCGACTTGTAACAAAATTGATACATTGAACGTCTCTCTCCAGAGAAACCGCTTTTACGGGTAATTTTAATGGACACTATTCTTTGTCACGTAATATCCTTTGTCGAGAAGCAAGAACCATCTAAAATCCCATGACTTCAAGACAGTGCCGCCGCTGGATGTTCGTGCGCCCTTGTGCAAGAACCTTAAATTGCCGCCCATGTCTCGGGTGCACGGGGTTATTTACGTTGAATAAGTGAAAGTTTTATTTATTCTAGATTACGCAGTTGAACGCAGTCATTATAGCATATATGCACAGATTTTGCATCCTTTATTTTTATTTTTATTTACTCTTTTTACTTGGGACTTATAGGTACGAGTACTACATATAAGGCAAGTTATGCATTCGTAAAAAAATCGAGCTCGAGATTTTGATCAAAGTTGACATTACGATGATAGCGAAGACGAAAAAAGTGGATCTCGAAATTTCGTCCCCACACGTTTACTTTTCTTCTTTTTTTTAAGACCAAAAATAACTCTGCCTGCAATACGATTTTTTTCGAAATTTTATAATTTTTTTTTTAAACAATGTCCAACAGATTTAAACAAAAATCAAAAAGTTTAAAGAATCGGTACAACCGATTTTGATAATTTGTTTTATGCGAAAGCGCCCCAAAATTTAAAATATTCCTGTGCATTAAAAATTTCAAATCTTTTTTTTTTGGATTTCAAATTTTTTTTTCGAAACTCAATATTTCGAAAACCCCATGCTTGATTTTTTTAAAACTTGATAAATGAAAGTTTTCGAAAATAGTGTTTTTCTCGAAAACGTCTCCGAGAATTTTGATAAATTTTTACGTTCTATAATTAAACAAAAAAAATTGAAATCAATATATTACTGACTGTACCGAACATAGAACCATTTTGACGATTTTGGAATTTCTCATTACCGGCTGAACGGATTTTAATGATTTTTTTTTTTGGAAAATTCGATACCTCAAAAAAGGGCTAAATATTTTTTTTGGAAATTTATTTTTTATTCGTAAAGTAAAAAAAAATGTTTTAAACATTTGTATATAAAAGATTTTTTTACTTATAACTTTGTTATAAATTTTGTTCTTACATGAACTAATATCTGCTTGCATCACATGGCATCGTGTCCTCAGCTCCAGCTACTACTAAAAGAGTTATGTTTTATGTTTATGAACAGTTTTTCTCTAATAGCATTCATTTTTGAAATTCTTAGTCTTTTACATAAGAGCAAGTTCGTGCGACCCAGTCGTGCATTTTATTTTAAGAGGAAACAAAAAATATATATATCTTCAACAAAACCATTTTCATATAAAATGCAAATATTCGAGTTCCTTGCACAGTTTTTAATTTATGTCTGTCAAATCAATCTTTTGGTAAAAACCAATAGTTAATAGCTTGACAGAAAGAAGACAAAGTAGTTTTTGATATTTTTAAAAGTTTTTGTTATCACTTTCTTTTTGAAACACTTAATCATTTACTTCCGGATCTGGAAGTATTATATATAATTCCTTGACATCTTAGGTATGCTTTGATGAAATTTGACATTTTGTGGCTTGTGTGGGAACTATATTTTGATATAAATAGAGTCTGAACTCTGAATGTCAATTGAAAGCTTAAATTCGAACAACCAATGAAACGTTAAATTTCTGGGTTATTCTGATTTTGTTCAATACGTTGACATTTAAGTTATTTATCAATTCAATTCCAAAATTAATTAAAAACTATTCGTAAACCCTTATTTAAAAAGAAACATAAATATTTAGAGACACAAAACATTTTTTTTACCGTTGGTTTTTTTCCGAATGACTGCAATCGAAGAGGTTAGATATTTGGTGTGAGAGGCGTAAGTCACAAACAAAATATGAATAAAGATTTGTAGTAGATTGTGTGTGGGAACTACGTAGTGAGCGGTCAAATGTAAACAAGTTCCAATAGCTTAAGAAAAACTTTTGGAGTATGCTGTATACGTTGAGTTAGATCGATCTCTTAATTTTCCGCCCCTAGACGTTGGCGCCCTTGTGCGCCGCACATTTTGCACATATGGTAGCGGCGGCCCTGCTTCAAGACTATTCATGCTTATCTTCTCTGAAAAAGGTACCCTTCACCTCTATACCACCTATATGATACAAGGCTACAGGACTCCTAAGACCAGTCCAGGCAGCAAGGTGAAGGGGCGTCTGATGCAAAGCAGGGGAGGATAGGGAGAGGGGTTCTTCCTGCAATGCCTGAAGGCTGTGTTACGAAAACCATGCCATGACTTGGATGTATTTCGTCTAAAAATGTATTTTGAGGAGACGCGAATTGCTAAAAAAACCAGTAGGTTGGAGGAACTTAGATGTTGTTGGTCTGCTATCAAATGCCCTGCCCACCCTTGCTTGAATTATGTTCGTGGATCTGCTTTTCTGGTAAGACAACTCTCGAAGGAATGAATGCCGAGATTTTCTATGAGTTAACCAACTTGACTCAGTTCGTCGATGAGCCTTCTCGGATTCCTGACGTTACGTTACTGCAAATTTCTCATGTCAACAAAACCCAGTTAGACAAAAAATTCTCTAGAAAACCGTTTGTCAATACGAGAAAGCCAACTGGGACGGTCTCAGCTCTAGTGAATAAAACCGGAGCTATAGAAAAACCTGCAATGATCATATTCGCCGAACCAATATTTTTGCTTGACAAAAAGCTTAGTTAAGAAAATACTACAATTTTAATGTGATAAAGATATGAAATATTTCTGGTCACTAATAAACAAATTTATGAAATACAACTTCATTTTCGAGTCCAACGCTCGTCTTCAATGGCACTCCTTTTGTAAGCTCAAAAAAAAAATCCAATTTGCTAGCAGCACAGTTTGCTGTCAACTCGATGCTGCCAAAAAGTGTCATGACTCCTTCTGTACTTGAGAGCGTAAATGATTTTATGGGACAAAATCTTCTTGCGCACTTGTAGAAAGAGTACTGAAGGGCCTCGATGTATACAAATCCTCTAACCTGAATAGTATTATTCTGAAGAAGTGTTCTTCTACGTTGATAAAACCACTACGTAAGCTTTCTATCTGTCCTACTCTACTGGTCTCTTTCCGAGAAGATGAAAAACAGCATTTGTCCAGCCTGTGCCGCAAAAGGCGAATAATATCCCTCTAACTCTATCGTCCAATTGCACTTACATCCCTCCTTTCCAAAGTCATGGAAACTCTGATAAATTATCAGCTCCAGAAATATCGTCAAGAACAAAATCTTCTCAATTACCGGGAGTATGGCTTTCGTAGCAAAAGTTCTACTGGTGATCTGGCATCAAACTCTCTTACCAAAAATATGCGGTTTTGGTATAGATCAATCTCTTCTTCGTATGATTAGAAATTTCAAGTAGTATTGGACGGTTTTAAGTCTGAAATTCATAAGATAAACGCTGGTGTGCCGCAGGGCTCCGTTTTGTCTTCGACTCTTTTTCTGATATTCATCAATAATCTTTGTTGAAAGAAAGAACACGATATTGTTATAGCTAGTTTTGTCTTGCAATCTTGTCAGCCAAATTTGGTGTACTTTTTTAGTGGATTAGCTGAAATATAGCTTTTAAGTTTAAAAAGTTTTGGCTTAATTATTTTGGAAATCTTTGAAACAATTTCAAGTAAGAAGTGTTACTTTTAGCCCCACTCTCACCCGCCATAAGTAAAATAACCTGTGTACTGGCTTCAAATTAATTTTTCAAAGTAAGTTACCTTTTATTTAATCTTAATATTTTGTGTTTCCTTGTACAATGTTCTACATTTTTCATACCTTTTAACTTTGTCTTCACTCGTAAGTCGAGACCCAGACAAAAGCTGGTCGGGCCGATGAAATAAAAAGATAAATATACCCTTACCAAAGTTCAATTTTATTTTTCTCAAAAAGTCTAAAGTTCAAGTTTTTAACTTCGCATTATCGTAAGTGACATATAAAGTGAACTTGATTTTATTCGAAACCGATTTCGAGTCATTAATTTCGCCAGCTATGAAACTTACCACTTCATGCGGAAGATTAAAAAAAGAGACAAACAAACAGAAACAAATGTGCATTACCATCAACCTTCAAACAGCCAAAAGGGGTGCAATAAAAAATCAGTTCGTGCCCTCTGCTCCGCAATTTTGTGTGCGCTGAAGCTGCTGATGGTGCTGCACAGATTTAGATACTTTATTTCAATTTCACCTCTGGAGGAGGTGGAAATAAACCACCGCCAAAGAGTTTCTCTCCGGCACGGCCAGGCTGGCGCGGCTTGAGATAAAAGCACGCGGTATCCTTTGATCGGTTCACTTTATAAAATACTATGGTCACGCCTTAAAGGCATTAAACGAGATGGCGCTCAATGTTTGGCCCTGGCCCTGACCCTTCCATCTCCCTCTCAGCAAAAATTAAATCCTCTTGGGTATTGTTTGACACGGAGAAAACTTCAAGAATGAGAAACTTATAGAAATGTGGTCACACTCTTGGTGATCATCTTCAGAGCTGCTAAAGCTGGATTTTGTCCGATTGCCTGAAGAACGTTCCAAAAAATCGTAGAGTGATGGTTGCATTAGGAAAAACTTAATTAGACCCATCTAGTGAAAGAACAAACTACATCGATCCCGAACAAGGTCTATTTTATGGGTTCCACACAAGGGCTCCTTTGACTCACCACGATGACGAGGGAAGTTAGGTGTCAGAGCCATATCAATAAACTAGAGCTCTTCGTCTTTTTACCCATCAGTTTCAGATTGATTCCCTGATGGTGTCAGAGACACCTGTCTTCTGCCTGATCCATTATTAATTCACTTAATCACCACTTTGAGAGAGTTGCGCTGCGCATGCGCAATTTAAATGCGGGCATTCATTCTGAGTGATGTGATGCGGTGTCATGATGAGCCTTTGAGAGGTGTGCACTAAAGGAGCGTTGTATGGTTGCATACGTCCCTCACCTGTCCCGGAACAAATTAGAAAATTTACCTAGCGCGTTAATGTGCTGCGACAAACTCTGATGGCTTCGTACGCTTAAATGCCGTAACATGAGAAAGCAACAAAAAGTCAACTTGAACATATAGAAGGTAAAGGTGGGTTTACTATATGTACCCACTTATTTCTTCGACAAAAGGTCTCCACAAAAAGTGGTTTGCGGATGCTAATGGCAATAGAGGAGTTGTTGTTTGGTTAACTGGAAGAGGTATTAATTGCAAACGACGAAATTAATTTTCTGCTATGAGGAAGAGGGGCAGCGACACATGCTTGTGAAGCCATTAGGGCAATTTACTTGATAAACATAGAACTATGAAGTGTTGTCGACCTCTTTGAGTGGCATAGAATCAAGCAGGCGGTTTTTGTGTGAAAGTCTACTTAAATGGGTATGGGGTTTAGTCTGCTGTAGAGTTATGCTGGTTCTTATCCCTGGAACAGAAAAAGAATGGGTCGGGCTCAAAGTTTTCATTGGGGTTCAATTTGTGTTCTTAAAATGTCTCCTTTAAAAATTTACTTTAAAAATTTGCAGTGAAAAATTTATAAAATTATTTCTAGAAATATGAAATTATTAAGATTCAACGGTAACTTAAAGTAGGTTAGAAGCGTTCCTTAACTCAGAACTCAAGACTATATTCAAAACCTTACAGTTTGGTTGCAAATCATGAGTGAAATTACCCACTTTTTTATATCCACTTCATACCCTTCTATTGAAGAAATTCACTAAAAAAACCTAACACCTAATTTATTTGCTTTTTTTTCAAGCCTTCGGTAAAGATATATTGTTTCGCAATTTAAACAAATTTGAAGTCATACAGTTAGACAAAATAAAACAATTAGCATCTCAAAAAAGAAACTTTTAATTCAAACCACATTAATAGCTGATACGCACCATTGAAAAGACCACATCACAGCATGATTTATACCTTATTTCGCCAATCTATGTAGGTTTATTAATTTATTATCGTCAGTTAATTAAAGTTTCTATAATTTAACTTGACACCTCTTCAAAACCCATGATTTATTAGCATGAACTGAATAAATCAATAGAAAGGTATAAACATAACACACAAATTGTTTAACGGATATTTTAATAATTTTTATTTTTTTTTATTTTAGTTAATTTCAGTCGCTGATGAGAGTCAGGGGCGGAATTTGAATATTGGCGTACTTGGAAAAGGGCCAAAAATATATTATCTTACATATATTTAGTCTTTAATTTACTCAACAGATAAAATGTAGTGAACTAGGATGACAATTTTCTTCAAGGTGAATTCCTTAAAACGGAAATATATTTTTCTAGTATGTAGTTAGCGTAAGTCAATGTAGGTACTATTTATATGAAAAGTTATGCATTCGTAAGAAAAAATCGATCTCGAGACTTTTATGAGACTTGTCATTACCATCATAGGGAAGACGAAAATTGTGGATCTCACAATTCCGACTGTTCGACAGCACCCTAAGCAATTTGGCCGATTTTCTTCAAAATTTTAGAAAAAAATTTTTTCTTCAAAATTGCTCCTCATATTTCAAAAGCCCAAAAATAAAACTCACACAGATAGCAATTTTTCTAATTTTTTTTGAAAAGTACAGTCGACTCCCTCTAAGTCGAAGTTCCCTCTAAGTCGAATTTTTTTCTTTTGCCGAAAAAAAAATCAAAAAAAATCTCTCAAATCGCAACTCGTTAGTGTTTCTAATTCTTATGAAAAGCACGCACTCGAATTCTTTGATTCTCTATGTTGCATCGCCTGCGCCGTCACCGTCATGTCAGTATGCTGCGCTGCTATACCTGCAATTTACAATATTATCAAACACAAAAATCTCTTCCTAAAAAGATATTCATAAAAAAAATTGCAAGTCAATAAAAAAATCATTTGTTGGTTGTATCCATTCCATTCCAACTTCCAAACATTTTGTGCTTTATTTGAAAGCAGTAAAACAACAGATCTCAGAGGTCATCGGAAAAGCTAAAGCTTCAGGTTATGGGGAAAAGCAAAAATCCTCGTTGTTTCAATAAAATTAAAACTTTGCCTGTGGACTATGTAGCAAACCATCGTTCTTGGATGACATCAGACCTTTTCACAAGTTGGCTTTTGAAACTTGATTCTGAATTTGGAAGATCAAAGCGCAAAGTATTATTCATTATCCATAACTGCCCAGCTCACCCAAAACAAGTTAAGGATAAATTAAAGTTTATATAGCTTGAGTATTTCCCCCCCAATAGTTCAGCCAATGGACATGGGTATAATAAAAAATTTGAAAGTAAAAAAGAGCAATCATGCTTATTTTGACATTCTCATGAATAGTCTATTCGTTAGAATGATTCTATTCCTTCGAATGAACTTTCTTAATTTTGAGATTCGAACGAATAACATTCATTTGCGAAAGATAGCATAAAATGAACTTCAAAAAAGATTCATTTTCATTGTCAACTGTTTGACATTTACTATATTTCTATTTGAATTAGTATGACCGTTTTACATTTTTTTTGTTTCTAAACATTTTATAGATGTTGGATAAATAATCAAGAAACAAAATAAATAATACACTTTTTCATTATAAAGTAAAGTTTAACCATAAAGAACTACATATTTATTACATTTTTTGTCAACTCAGCTGTTTTGAAACTATTCTTAAAAAAAATAAGTTGTTCATGACGCGTTCTAAATTTTTATTTTTTTTCGTATACACTTGGTCACACTAAAATATCAAAAACAAAAGAGAAGTGTTTGTGAAATGTCAAAACCAAAAGGTGAAATCTTTGTTTATTTGTAATTGTTTTGTTTATTGTTTAATAATTTAAATTTTTTTGGATTTGTGTTGTTTATAAATTAAGATGGTGTTGAAGAAGTGCAGAGGAGAAGGATAGTGGATGCTTTCTTTCTTTCCGTATCAACGCGGGTGGTAAAAAAATCCCTTTGCTGCCTCCGGGTTTTCTTCCATTATTTTAATTAACTTTTGCTTTTGTTCGCGGTTTGTCCAGTTGGAATGCGACCTTTTAACATAAAACAACAACAAAAAAAATAAAAGTAATTTATTTTCAATGAAATAATTAAAAACTTACATGTTTGTTGTTTACTCGACAGAAAAATTCAACCGACACAAAAATGACATTTAATTCTATTCTTTCGAATGTCAAAATTGAATTAGCTTTCGCAAATGAATGAACTTTCTATGGATTGTGTGAACTTTCGATTTGTTCGATTAACATTCTAATCGCCGAGTCTCAAAATTAAGTTTCAACGAATTCGACTCACTTTCTAACGAAAGAGAATGTCAAAATAAGCACCAATATAAAATTTCACTTCTCGATTGTGTGCGCGAAATCCTAAAGGCATGGGGACGATACTTCATTGACAATTGAAAATTGTTCCAAAAAGGCCGAATTAAGGTCTGAGACGTGGGATGACGAAGATGACATTCCGCTTAACTTACATATATGTAACAACGAAGACACCCAAGAAATCGAGATAGTCTGGGAAAAGCTAACAGAAGCTCATTATAATGTTGAAGGCGTACATTGGAAGGACTACAGTTGAAGTCGATAAAGGCATCGTAGCCACTGAAATACCTTATAACGAGTCAATTTTGGAAGCAGATGCTGATGATATTAATGACGGTGAAAATGGAGCTGAAGAAAAAGATGAAGCTGAAATAATAGACTTTAAAATACTAGAGAAAAATTAAATTGAAAATTGAAATGAAAGAAGAAATTCAAAATTGCTTATTTAAAATATGTAGAATCTTTTTTAAAAAGGCGATCACTGATGACACGGCGACTGTGATGTCTAAAATTACAATTTTTTTAAATAATCAAGTTGAAAAAATATTTTTTTATAATACATAATTATTATAGATTAATGAGCGATAAAAGCAAGAAGCTTAGGTTTATTTATTTATTTTACTTGTTATTTAATTCAATAAATCATTACAAAAAAAACTCTCTCTAACTCGAATTTTTCTAAAACTCCCTCTAACTCGAACTAGTTTTGATATCCCGTGAAATTTCGACTAAGAGGGAGTTGACTGTATATGGAATGTGTTTTTAAATTTTCAGAAATATTTTTTATGGATTTTTGCTGACAGCAGCCAACCATAACGGATTTTAATAAAACTTCTTATACTTTTTTTACTACTCGAATGTCGAATACTTTACCCCACTTGATTTTTCCCCTCATTGTGATGTACAAGAATTTAAAACCAAATTATAAGAAAAAACGTTAGTTTCAGAAGAAGTTAAAAAAAAACAAAAAAAAATAAAATAAAATTTTCTTTTTCAAAATTCAAACTGTTGCAAATAAAAAAAAAACTATAATTTATTAAAACCTAGCTAAGTGTTGAAAAAAACTATGAAAAATGCTTACTAATCGTAAATCCCCCCCATACAAACATTACTTGTTTTCGATTCTCTCAAAAACGGTAAAACTATGATTTTGCCAATTTTGGTTTCGGTATAACCTCCTACTCGTACATAAAAAGTCTAAAATGTATAAAGTATTCAAATTAAATAAAATTTTGCTTAAGATTTAAGAAAATTTTCCAATTTTGTTTTTTTAAAAACTCAATGTTTCGAAAACGCCATGGTTGTTTTTTTAAACTTTAAAATCAGCGCTTTTTTAATACTATCTCAAAGTTTTTTATTTAGACTTTTTCAATACGGCATAAGTAATTTTAATAAAATTTTCTTCTAAAAAGTCTAAAAAACATTGTACATACTTTAAAATTAAAACTAAAATATTTTTGGATTTTTGGAAAATAATTTATTTTATTTTGAAAATTCGATATCTTAAAAACTAATCAATGATTTTTACTTGCGATTTATAGGTACTATAAGGCAAGTTATGCATTCGGAAAAAAAATCGAACTCGACCAAAAAAGTGGGTCTCGCAATTCTGTCTGTCTGTATGTCTGTCTTTTCAACCACAGCTAAACGGCTCGGCCGATTTTCTTTAAACTTGGTAGATATGGGTTTTATTTTTTTACCCCCGAATGTTTTTTTATTTGTTTTTTTTTAGACCAAAAATAACGGTACCTGCCATACCTTTTTTTACGAAATTTTATAAAAACTCAAAAACTGTACCACAGATTTTGAAAAAAAAAAAATCAAAAAATTTTATTGAGTTAAAGCTAGCTAATGGTTGAAAAAAAAATTCCAAAAAATATTTTTGGTACGCCCCTTGGAACTATTTATGTATTTGGTTTTTGATTTTCTCAAAAACGGTGAAACGGATTTTGATCATTATTTTTCTGCTTAAGGTTTCCAATAGTTTGAATATTATAGTGAATTCAAGTTTTCAAAAAATAATTTTTTGGGTTTTTAAAAAATATTTCAAATTTGTTTTTTTGAAAACTCAATATTTCGAAAACCCCATGCTAGATTTTTTTAAGACTTAATAAGTAAAAGTGTCTTAATATAATCTACAAGAAGTGAGAAAAACAAATTTATTTTACCTAAAAATAACGGTACCCTCCATACAAAAGTTCAAAAATACTTTTCGAAAATCGTATTTTTCTCGCAAACGGTTCCCAGAATTTTGCTAAATTTTCTTTTACTTTTGATTAATTTCTATGATCTATAATTTAATAAAAAAAATTTTTGAAATCTAGATATTACTGACTGTATCAACCATAGAACGATTTTTTCGAATATTGAATTTATCATTATCGGCATAACGGATTTTAATGAATTTTTTTTTATGGATAAGCTTCTAAAAAGTTTAAGAAACATTGCATTTCAAAACTTTAAAAAAATATTTTTTGAATTTTGAAAAAAATAAAATGCACGACTGGGTCGCACGAACTTGCTCCTATGTAATAGACTAGGAATTTTAAAAACGAATGTTATTAGAGAAAACTGTTCATAAGGATAAAATGAATTTTTTAAATTCTTTAAGTAGTAAGAGATAAAAACAGAATGCTATGCAAATATGAATTTATGCAAGAACAAAAATTATAAGTCGTTGTAGTGGTTCCTTAAAAAAATAAGCTTTTATGTAAAAAAATTTTAAAACATTTTTAAGAAAAAAATTTGGTACGCAACCTTAAGTTTTTATTATTGTACGACTAAAAGTCTAATTTCCAAAAAAAATACTGAGCCGTTCTTGAGATATCGAATTTTTCAAACAAAAAAAATGACTTTTTTTCTAAAAATTGAAAAAAAATGTTTTTTCTTAAGCTTTTAAATGCAATGTTTTTTAAACTTTTTAGGATCTTTTTTATAAAAAAAATTCATTAAAATCCGTTAAGTCGATAATGAGAAATTCAAAATTCGAAAAAATCGTTCTATGGTAGGTACAGTCAGTAATATCTAGATTTAAATTTTTTTTTATTAAATTATAAATCGTAAGGATTAATCAAAAGAAAAAAAATTTTAGCAAAATTCTCGTAACCGTTTTCGAGAAAAATGCGATTTTCGAAAACCATTTTTTAAAATTTGTATGGAAGGTACCGTTAGTTTTAGATAAAACAATTTTTTTTTCAAATCTTGTAGATTATATTAAGAAACTTTTATTTGCCAAGTTTCAAAAAAATCGAGCATGGCGTTTTCGAAATATTGAGTTTCCAAAAAAAAATTTGAATTTTTTTTTTTAAAATCCAAAAAATAAAAAAATGAAAATTTGAATATTTAATAATATTCAAACTTTGGAGGAGCTTTGGCATAAAAAAAATTACTTAAATCGGCGGTACCGTTTTCGAGAAAATCAAAAACAAAAAGATTGGACCCAGAGGGGCTACCAAAAATAACAATTTTTTGTAAAATTTTTTTCAACCATTAGCTAGTTTTAACCAAATGAAATTTTTCAAATTTTTTTTGAAAAATTCTGTTGGACAGTTTTTGAGAAAAAAAAATATTTATAAAATTTCGAAAAAAAAATCGTATGGCAGGTACCGTTACTTTTGGTCTTAAAAAAAAAACAGAAAAAAACGTCCGGGGGGAAAAAATTAAGACCCATATCTACCAAGTTTGAAGAAAATCGGCAGAGCCGTTTAGGCTGTAGTCGAACCGACAGACAGACAGACAGAATTGCGAGACCCACTTTTTTGTTCTTCGCTATCATCGTAATGTCAACTTTGATCAAAATCTCGAGTTCGATTTTTTTTACGAATGCATAACTTGCCTTATAGTACCTATAAGTCGCAAGTAAAAATCCAGTTTTTTTTTGGAATATCCGATATCTCAAAATCAGATCAATATTTTTTTTTTGTAGATTTAATTTTTATTCGTACATTAATAAACACTTTAAATTGGCCGTCTAAAATTTTTTTGCTTAAAATTGTTTTAAAAATTTTGTATAAAAGCTTATTTTTTTTAGAAACCACTACAACGAATTATAATTTTGTTTTTGCATAAGATAATTTTTGCTCAAAACACATGGCATTCTGTGCTTAGCTCGAACTGCTAAAGGACTTGTTTTAGTTATTTAAAAATTTTTTTTTAATAATTTTTAATTAATTTATTTATTTTAAGAACAGTTTTCTCTAATAACATTCATTTTTGAAATCCTTAGTCGTTTCCATAGGAGCAAGTTCGTGCGACCCATTCGTTCATTTTATTTTTTTTTTTTTAATTCTGACTTTTATTTGAACATTATAAAAACTGAAAATTCGCAAACCAACATTTTTTACTTTAATAATAATAATAATATTTTAATATTTTACAAAAACGTTTTTTTGAATGCTATTTTTTTAACCTACTATTTCAAGAGATGATTTTTATTAAATTAAAAAACGAATTTTATGCATTTTATTCTAATTACGTCAATGTTTTTATTTTTTAAATTTCAAAGTATTGTAAGAGCATGTATACGTGCGATCCAGTCGTGCGTTTTATTTTTACTGAATTATAGTAGGTGCCGTGCTTTTTTTCTACCTCCTGTATTAAAAAACTGTGAATTCTCAAGCTTCAAAAAGTTGGATTAGTTACGTGGCTTTCGATACATTGAGTTTTCAAAGAATTTTTTTTTGAAATTTGAATACACAAACTGTTTAAACTTTTAGATAAATAGTTTTTGAATAACAAAATTATCAAATTGCTATTTTCAAAATCAATCAAAATCTAATCTTCATCTCTCCGATGAAAGCCGTTACAATCGCTCGTCATGACATTTATGCTCCAGAGCTTTTGGTTGAGTTAATAAGGCAATACCCCTAATATATAATTCATTCATCACTATCTCGGCCATCTTGCAACACAGGAATTAACTTAGCTGGTCCTATAAAATCAAATGACAAAATCAGAGTTAAGACTCCTTCAAAATCTTATCTAGCTATTTTGATATGCTTTTCCACAAAGGCAATCCATATAAATGGAGCTTGTTGGAGTTCCAAATAATCTCTAAAAATTGAAGTGGATGGATAACAAAGCCCTCTCTATCATTTTGCTTTAAACACAAACTTCGATATCCTCCCATCATACAGTCTTCAAGTTCAATCGATCAAGTCACAGCAAGCATATTGAGCGTCATCAAGATTTCAGCACCATTCCCTCTCAACCACAGTTTGCAAGCTGAAAATTAAGGTTTGACAGAGATTGCGAGAAGTTACGTGAAAAATTTTTTCGTTTCTGAGAATTTTTTAAATCTACATACATACAATAATTTTTTTCAAACCCAAGATTTTTACTTTAATAAGAAATAAAAACAACTATGTTTCTTAAAAACCACTGAAAATTTAGAAACTATAGCTCAAAAATAAGTCTTCTACAAGTATTCAAAAGTATTTTGGAATAATGTGAGGAAACTTTGAGGTACCGAAGGAAATGCTTCGACTAATAACGCTCTTTTGACTGGGTATTTTGGCAGACCAATTCAAAAGATTGTTATCAGCGGATATATCGTTCTTATCGTCTAGTTACTCCCTACCAAACACCTATCTGAATACGACCTTAAAGACCCAATTTGTCTAAGGGGGCTGGAAATATAGTTGAAAAAAACTGCTGGTATTGATGGAATTCCCACAGAGTTCTATAAATATTCTACCAATTATTTCAAAAACTATTTGGTGGACTATTTCAACAAACTTTATAGTGATGCTTGTATACCTTACCTACGCCATATTTAAGAAAGAGGATGTGAGTCTTGTACAGAAAATTATAGAAAAATATCTACATATTTCTAACTCTTTAAGAAAGACTTGTAGCTCTATTTCTTATGACAGACTTCCGAAATTGTTTGAGGCAACCAACTGCTTAAATATCTTTCAATAAGCTGTGTACCATTCTAGGTTCTCAACTGTGGAATATTATGTTTGCCCTTTTCAGCATAGCAAACAAATATTTACAGTAAAATAAGGAGATGTACTCCTGTTTAGTTGACTTCAAAGCTGCCTTTGGTACGATTAACAAAGAATCGTTATTTGCAAGCTGTCATCCCTTGGTGTCTTGCTTTTGTACTCCAATTTACTGAAAACAACTTGTGCTGCAGTATGGAATAGCAACACCCTATCTGAAAGGCTTAAGACTTCAGCAGGAGTTCCCCAAGGTTGCATTCTTAGTGTTGAATCCATAAATAAGGTCCAATGTACATCAAGCTAGATTCTAAACACCTGCACCGATTGCTACTATTTTAAGCAAGTCAAAAAAAAATCCGCTTTGTTGAACGAAATCTGGAAAGCCTCATTTGTTGATTTCTGAAAATGTGTTATCAAAAAAGCTCAGGCCCAAGTGTTCCTAAGTCGTGGTACTCCGTAGTTAGAGCATTGGACTGTCATGCAGAAGGTCTTGGATTCGATTCTCAGCCGATACAAAAAAGTTATTCAGGAGTGTACTGCCTCTTGCGGGGAATTGACAAATCCTCTGAGAGTATCTCTTGTCGTAAGAAGTACTGCTCTTTAACCGTACGGAATCGGCAGAAAGCTGTAGGTCACTTCCATTCCTGGAAACACGCCGTTATGGCCTCCAGTATATTTTCTTATTTTGTTCGTGAGCCTATCACCGTCCCTAAAATCCTAATCAAGTTAAAACTTATATTCAATTTCGGGAGGGAGCCCTTATTATTACAAACATTTCATTTATTTCCTATATCGGATTCGCATATTCTAGAATTGAGCCTCTTTTTAATGAGGTATGCGCCTGGACTCATATACTTCACCTAATGCGGGACTGCCTAAGATGGCTCCACAATCAATCCCACATACATATGACCACCATCGAAGACCACAGAGAGAAGCTTTGGGAGGTATGACTCAAAACGATGCGGTCAGCTTCCATTCCAACACACCACACATCTATAGAGGTGTTGAAGAATATTGAAAGAAATAACTCATTTGAAGTCCCTAATCATACTTATAGACGACTCAAGCTTCTGATTGGACCGCACATCGGGTGGGAGATCAAAGCAACAACGGTTGGGGCATTATCATAGCGGTAGGTCCAACTCTTTTGTTCTTCCAAATCGTTCGTCTTCTTGGTCATCGTCATCGGTACGCCTAATGACCATTGGAATTTTCTCAGGTGTTTCCTTCACATACCTGCGTAGCCGAAGAAGATTTTAATGGCATCCCGTTTAAGTGGATAACTAGCTACCGCGTTTGAAGGTTTCCTTTTATTACGAAGTCATAAAGAATCTTTGTTCGGAGGAATCTTGGATTCGTCTGATGAACATGTGCTACAAATTGAGATGTTGCCTCTGTTTGTTTATTTGTTTGTTTGACGTTTCAGTTCACACATTTGACAAGTGCACTTTTGTCGGTGCTATCGATATCAATTTTCAGCCGCTTCCATGGCCTGTTTGTTTGTTTGTTTGCTTGTAACGGAGACATAAAACTTGGAGGTCCAAAGTAAATAGTCGAACCCACATCCTTTGGCGGATGCACAGATTGTTTGTTTCAATTTCAGACAGCAATTAGATGATTAACCTGAAGAGAGCCTATGGGAAAATCTGTTTTTTTGATAATTATTTAATTCTTAGATTAATGTTTGGTCGCCCCCGTATCCGTTTCAAAGGAAAAAGATACTTTGTCATCTTTCTAAAATATCTTTGTCGGGCCTAAAAACTTTCGCTTGTTTATTTAATTTTTTGGCGCTGGCGCATTGGTGTTAAATTTCAAAGTGAATTCGAATGAATTCGCGAAGATGCGCCTCGATTAACGTGATTGATATATAGACTTCCGTTGGTGATGCGATGGCGGGCGTGAGAATCTTTTTCTTCAGACGATGTGGCGTTAAATGAGTGACATTGAAGTGGCATTTAGCAAACATGTGTAGATATTTTTTATTTCATTTAAGGAACTTATACAAATATGATTCACTGGAAAAATCATAATTGGTTCGCAGGATTATTTTAAAAGACACACTTATTGTTCAGCTAATCAACTTTTGATGTCTTATAAAATGTGATTAGGACAAATTTTTGATAGTTTTTGGTAAATAAACGTATTAAGGAATAAACCAACGCATACCTAAGTTCCCCATCGAAGAACCAGCTGACATTTGTAATCGAGAACCATCTACTGTAAGGAGAGACAATGAGATGTATAAACACTTGACAATTGCTGCAAACGGGCCCAATTGATAATTCACGGTCATCACTAACGCTGGCCTATACAGCTGCGATATTTTCCTCAGTTCGCACTCTACGTAAGCGTGTTGGTGGTTTAATGTCTAACAATGTAAATTTGGTGCGAAATTCAGTCACAATAGCCCGAATAGCCTCCTCAGTATAGGTCGATTAAATTGACCATATAAAATGGAAGAAGCGCGCGATGAACTTTCTTAACAGAACACCATTTTGATAATAAAATTCAATAGTTTCCAAGCGAGACGATTCATGGTTAAATTATAGACTAAATTGAAGAAGTTTGACAGTGACACAAAACACAAAACGTGTGTGACCTATCAAATCAGTGTTGCCAAAAAGAAAATAGCAAAAAAATCACCCATTACAATGGGAAAATAAGCCGAACAAAACTCGAAGAAAACATTGCCAGATTGTTGGACAGCCTTGCAGCAGTCAAAGCGTTAGACTCCCATATGCAATTAGTTCTAAACTGGTATGGGGGAGTGTGGGACTGTGGGCAAGCATAATAGTATCACATTTCATTGGGTACCGTACCGGGACACGTAGGTATCATTGGAAATGAAGAGGCAGACTCTTTAGCTGAAATAAGATCAATTATACAACCCTAGGGGAACTTTATTCCTATTTTGCAATACGAGAGAATATGAATACAAATAGAATCAAAATGGAAGTGTAGGCAATAAGATCAAAAATAGAGACAGAGCCCTCAAAGTTGAGACAGGCCAAAATGCTTCTTAGAATCTAATATCCTCAGAACAATTACGGGTCAGTACAAACTGATAAGACATCTCAGTATTATTTTTGGCCTGGTGACCAGTGCAACATGCAGATTCTATAATTGTCACGAGGAAACACCGCTACAGTAACTATGAATTTCCATTGCACAACCCATAAACGTCTGCGTATTCTTCTCTCGTAAATGAAGGCATTCCAAAAAGCGCTCGTATCCAACTGTATTCGTAATTTAACTTCATAATCTGATGAATGAATTTGGTTTTCTATTCTTTTATACCACTTTTTTAGTTGATTTACCCATTAAACATTCATGCCCCAAATTTAACTCTCCCTGAGAAGAGGTGAGGTAATTAGGGTTTTGACAGCAAGTCAAGTAGACAAAAGTTCACTTTTAAGCCTTTTCATGAATGCACAGTCTTAAAAACTCTAAAAACTATCAAATCTTAAAAAACAAAAATTCAATTTTTTACCTGTTTTATATTTTCCCAAGTATCATAATATGAATGAGTTCTTGGATCAGCTTGTTTATTATTGTTTTGTTCATCAGGTAAAAATAGGAAAACTTTATGTTTAATACGCATTTTTTGAAAAAATTTAACTGAAAGTCAAAATTTTGCTCGGGCAAGAAAAATTGAACACCATTTAAAATTGAATATCTGGTAACCCTAGAAACATATCAGCTAAATTTAAACGTAGTTTTAAAGGCTACTGTTTCTTCTAAAAAAAATCTAAAATGAGGTCCGTACCGTTAGTAGTATAAGAGAAATTGACCTTAACATGGGTCAGGGTACACCAAAGTTAGCCTTTTTTTAAATCGTCAAAGTTGAAAATCTGACTTTACTGTAGAACAATTTTTTTCTTAGAATATGACCAAGAATCATATCCCAAAGTATGGCATACGAATTACCGGACACCCTGTATACCTCCATATACTTAAGTTTTCGAAGGAAGCAAGTTAAATGAAGAGCTGAAGTATATGAGCTATTTTACTCAGTTTTAGACGGGTAAAATAGATCTACGGATTGCAAGGTTGCAATGCACTTGTACCCCAAAATTATTCATTCATTCATTAATATAGAAAACTTAGCAGTTGGAGTTTAAACAGATTAGCATATGATTTTTCAGGCACATACGAATTGATCCAAGAACAAATAAAATGCACGACTGGATCGCACGAACTTGCTCTTATGTAAAAGTACTTTGGAATTTAAGATACATTTTATAAATATAAAACATGGATTTAATGAGATAATAATGTTCAAATGCATAAAATTGCCGTCTGGTTTCCGGAAAAGTATGAATTTATGCAAATAAACCTTAAAAAATCGTTTTATTATTAAATAAATTTTTTTATATAAGAAATTTCTCTAAAATTTTTCAAGAAAAAAATGTGGGATGCGAATTTAACGTATTTAATAACATTGGTTTTAGGAAATAATTTCAAAAAATAATCGTTCATAGGTTTTCAAGATATTGATTTAAAAAATTTTTTTTTTTTTAAAAACCCAATAAAAATTTTTTCGAATATTTTTATATACAATATTATTTTAAACTTTAGGGGACTTCTGCTAAAAATTTTGGGTTAAAATCCTTAGAGCCGTTAATGAGAAAGTCGAAAATCAAAAAAACCGGTCTATGGCAGGTACCCCTAATAACATTTTGCCCCAAATTTTTTTTTTACCAAAATGTAGTCCATGTCCATAATATCACACTTAATATTTTTTATCAAAATCGTTAGAGCCGTTTTCGAGATAAATAAGATTTTGCATTACGGGTGTATGGGGGGTACCCTTAGTTTTGGAGCTAAAAAAAAATTTCAATTTTTCCTCTAGGGAATCACCGAAGACCCTTAACTACCGAGATTGAAAGAAATAGGTCCAAGGGTTTAGGCTGTAGTGAGAGGTACAGACATACAGACACACTGAAACATGTTTTTTGTGTACTAAATTTTCTTTAAAACTTTTATAAAAAAAATTGATATGCAAATTGTTAGTATTTAATAAAATACATTTTAAAACGTAATTTAAAAATTTAATCGTGTATCGGTTTTCAAGATATTGAATTTTCAAAAAAAAAATTGTAATATTTTTTTAAAAATCCAAAAACTATTTTTTCGAAAAATATTTTAGTTTATATTTTTTCAAATGCAAAGCAGCTCCTGCATAAAAATTTTGGTTAAAATCGTTAGAGCCGTTGGTGAGAAATTCGAAAATCAAAAAAACCGTTCTATGACAGGTACCCCTAATAACATTTCCCCCCAAATTTTTTTTTCACCAAAATATAGTCCATGTCCATAATATCACACTTAATTTTTTTTATCAAAATCGTTAGAGCCGTTTTCGAGATAAATAAGATTTTGCATTACGGCTGTATGGGGGGTACCCTTAGTTTTGGAGCTAAAAAAAAAATTTCAATTTCTCCTCTAGGGAATCACCGAAGACCCTTAACTACCAAGTTTGAAGAAAATACGTCCGGTAGTTTAGGCTGTAGTTCGAGGTACAGACATACAGACATACAGACATACAGACATACAGACATACAGACAGACAGACGGAATTGTCAGACCCACTTTTTTCGTCTTCGCTATCATCGTAATGTCAACTTTGATCAAAATCTCGAGTTCGATTTTTTTTCCAAATGCAGAACTTGCCCTATAGTACCTATATCGCAAGTAAAAATGAGAGGAACCATTATTTTTGGTTTAAAAAAAATAGAACAAAAACGTATCAGAAAAAAAATTTAAAAATTAAATGTAACAAGTTCACGAAAATCGGATCAGATTCACTTTCAGACTTTTCACTGTTGGAATCAAACGTAAACTTTATCCTATTCTGACATCGTATTATGATCATCCACAAGTCTTTAGGATAAAAACCAGCGCTATCAAAAAATAAAAACATTGTATTATTTCTGAAGCTTCATTTACATGTAGAAGGAATACCTAAAATATCAAAACAAACCCTAAAGTGAGACTTTTCACGAGACAAAATCAAGGGTCTTCCCTTCAGATAGAGACTAGATCAGAATATTGAACTCAAATATAAAATTTTTAGAGTTGAGTTCCAACACACTTTGATTGCAAGTTTTTGAGTTTGTTGCTTATTTTGCGTGATTGGTGTTCAGCGCCATTTATATAGTAAAATTAGTGCGTTTTTTTCACTTTATGTAAGTTTTGTGTAAGTTTCCGCTCAATCGTGAAGTTTTTGAGTTTTTAAGGCAGTCACGAACGATCTAAGGGCTGGTCCAACCATAATGCTCGATGTTAATAATTGTGAGTCACACCTTAACTTCCAGTTTTTGCCCTATTTAATTTGATGTGTCTTTGTTTTTGACAAATTCAACCATGTAGAGACACAATTGAGCAGCGCATTAAGATTGTTGAAGCCTTTTACGAAAATGGGCGTTCAAATCAAAATGCATTTCGTGCACTTCGTGATTTTTTTGGTCAGCATAATCGACCAAATGTGTCCACCATCGGTAGTATTGTGTGCAAATTTCAGCAAACCGGGTATGTAGCATTCTAGCCCGGTTCGTTCTGCGGAAAACATTGCTGTTGTTCGCTATGTGTGGCAGAAGAGCCGTCAACCTCGACTCGTCGTGTCGTGATTTGACACCGTTGGACTTCTTTCTTTGGGGATATTTAAAAGAAAAAGTGTACGTCAATACGCCAAGAACCATCGGATAGAGGTATGCCACCGAAGCCGTGGCGAGTATTTGGCCGATATTTTGTTTCACGAATAATTTTCATAGATCCTTCTATCATAATAAAAAATATTAAGATAATTCTCTGAAAACTTTTAGTTTTATTTACAATTAACATCGTGCGTTTTCGTTGGACCACACCCTTTATATTATGCAGATAAAAATTTTTGGGATCTCCAAATTATTCGTACTGTCAATATTTTATCCATTTTGCCTTCATCAGGCCAATCTCAATTGAAATTAATTATGAAAGGAAACTATCGAATAATGGGAAGAAGAATAAATACTTGTTTTTTTTATAAGAGTGCTTCTGTTTAATTTTTGCCATTCCGAAATTCCTGCCATCGTTAAATCTTTTCCAACAATACCAATCAATTGACAATCTATTAGTTCTACTCTCGTCCAGCTGTATATGACGGTAGTAATAATTATTATTACCTCTCGAGATTTCGAATGTAACAAAGCAGCAATTCGATTCGAATGGGTAATTTTTGTTTGTCAATTTGATCGCCATATTGACATAAAAATCACGAATGACTTTTTAATGATTTTTGGAGGTACTTATGGTCTCAAATTTTTCCACAATGATACTTCACAACAATGTGTCTTAATTACAGTTAGATATAGTTTTTAAGTATAATTGAAATAACTGAAGTGTCGTCATTCGAGCTTGCTATTCTACTAGCTCTAATTTACTCGTAGCCATACAGTACTGTCGAATACAAAAAAAGGTGCAGATGGAATAGCAGAAGAAGGACGCCTGATGGCGTTCTTAATTGAATGTAAATTTAGATAGCTAGGCAGGTATGTAATGTACGAACAAACATCGTACGTAAGAATAATCAAATTTAAATCTTAGTGGTGAGAACATTATTTATAAAATAATTTCTTTTATCTCTTTTTTGTTAATGAGTGTACTATTTCAGAATCACACAAAATATTGTTTGTGTACATGCAAAAGATACAACTGGCAACCTTAGAAACGACTAGAACTGACAGAAATAACCTAAGTGACATTTTTCATTCAAACAGAAATTTGCTTATTAAACAATTCCGATGGGAGGTCTGTCCAAACATAAGGGAAAAAACGATTTTTTGTCAATGATTTTTTTTTTAATTTCTTATATACGAGTATCTATGAAATTCAATATTTGTACTCCTAATGTATGTTACTTATGCTTAAGTATTTAAGTATACTATAGACTACAAAACCTCCGAACCGATTGAGTTCAACATTTCTGGAAATTTGGGTATTTGCCCGAGAGCGTTTCGCTGAAGGTTTATTTATATTAGTTTGTTAACTAGATGCAACAGGGAATGAATTGCAGCGGACCATGAAGCTGTTCAACTATCGATTAACCTCAACCAACCCATACTCCTTACAACAGAAGCTGCTGAAAATTTCATTAATTTCAGAAAAGCTGGATATTGATAGACTTCACAGAGACATTGAAGACACTCCCACCTTCAGACAGGAATCTTCTGGATATCGAAATTGATGCAGCAATTGTCAACTTTGAACATGCCGTATCTGATGCTCTGGACAAGCAAAAACAGTCTAAAACGTCAAGATATAGGTATCAGCACCTTCCCGATTACGTTCAAAGTCTGTATGCTCACAGACAACGTCTAAGGAAACGTCTCCAGCGGATCTATCAAAGTGAACTGAATACAACCAACAGAAACTACCAGATAGTTTGGAATGAGCTACAGCAAGTCAACATCATGTTCCGGAACTCCATTCAATACCACAATAATATCCAATACCAGAAAAGATTGCAAGCAATCAAGCCAGCACAAGATGTTTTCAAAAACATCAATAGGATCATTGGAAAACAGCCATGAATACCGGAAACCATCATCCAAGCGCGGATACAGGGGGAGGGCAATGGGTGCAATTGCCCCCCCCTGGGCAGTTCTTCGTTTCACAATTATAAAAACCATAACACTTTTTTCTTTTTACTTGCGACTTATAGGTACTATAAGGCAGGTTATGCATTCGGAAAAAAAATTGAACTCGAGATTTTAATCAAAGTTGACATTACGATAATATCGAAGTCCAAAAAAGTGGGTATCGCAATTCTGTCTGTCTGTGGGTTCGACTACAGCCCAAACGGCTAGGCCGATTTTCTTTAAACTTGGTAGATATGGGTTTTATTTTTTTTCCCCGGGTGTTTTTTGATTTGATTTTTTAAGATCAAAAATAACGGTACCTGCCATCCGATTTTTTTTTCGAAATTTTATAAATATTTTTTTTATCAAAAACTGTCCTACAGATTTAAAAAAAAAAAATTCATAAGATTTCATTTAGTTAAACCTAGGTAATGAATGAAAAAAAAATTCCAAAAAATTATTATTTTTGGTACCCCCCTTGGAACCATTTTTTTGTTTTTGATTTTCTCAAAAACGGTACAACCGATTTTGACAATTTTTTTAATGTTAAGGCTCCCCAACAGTTTCAATATTATTGTGTATTCAAATTTTCAAAAAAAAAAATTCAAAATTATTTTTTGAAAACTCAATATTTCGAAAACCTTATGCTCGATTTTCTTAAAACTTAATAAATAAAAGTTTCTCAAAATAATCTACAAGATATGTGAAAAAAAATTTATTTTACTTAAAAATAACAGTACCCTCCATACAAATGTTAAGAAATGGTTTTCGAAAATCGTATTTTTCTCGAAAACGGTTCCGAGAATTTTGCTTAAATTTTTAGTCTTTCGATTAATTTTTAAGGTCTATAATTTAATACAAAATATTTTGAAAACAAGACATTAGTCACTGTACCTACCATAGAACGATTTTTGAAAATTTTGAATTTCTCATTATGGACATAATGGATTTTAATGAAATTTTTTATAGAGATGCTTCTAAAAGCTTTAAGAAACATTGCATTTCAAAACTTTAAAAAAAAATATTTTTTGAATTTAAAAAAAAAATCATTTTTTTTTTTTGGAAAATTCGATATCTCAAAAATGGGTAAATATTTTTTTTTGGAAATTTAATTTTCATTCGTACAATAATAAAAACCTAATGTTGACGTACTATTTTTTTTTTTTTAATATTTTAAAAATTTTTTATATAAAACCTTATTTTATTAAGAAACCACTACTAGACTAGACTTATGTATAATTTTTGTTCTTGCATAAATTCATATTTGCATAGCATTCTGTTTTTGTCTCTTACTACTAAGAGAATTTAAAAAATGATGATAATTTTATCCTTATGAACAGTTTTTTTTAATAACATTCGTTTTTAAAATTCCTAGTATTAACATAGGAGCAAGTTCGTGCGGCAAGTTATGCATTCGTAAAAAAAATCGTACTCGAGATTTTGATCAAAGTTAACATTACGATGATAGCGAAGACTAAAAAAGTGGGTCTCGCAATTCTGTCTGTCTGTCGGTTCGACTACAGCCTAAACATTTATCATTTTTAATTTTCCCCCCCACACGTTTTTTTCTTCTTTTTTTTTTTAAGACCAAAAATAACAGTACCTGCCATACGAATTTTTTTCGAAATTTTGTAATTTTTTTTTCTCAAAAACTGTTCTACGGATCTAAAACAAAGATACAAAAAAATTTCATTTAGTTAAAGCTAGGTACTAGTTGAAAAAAAATTTCCGAAAAATGGTTATAGAGGGTACCCCCCAAAGAATCATTTTTTTGTTTTTGATTTTCTCAAAAACGGTATGACCGATGTTGATCCTTTTTTGTTTGTGTAAGCTCCCAAAAAATTTAAATAGAATTGTGTAGGTATTCAAATTTTCAAAAAAAAATTTTGGATTTTTAAAAAAATTTCAATTTTTTTTTCAAAACTGTTAAAAAACCGTTTTCAAAAACCGGACACAAAAATATTAGAATTAAGTATTTAAGAACTATGTATATCATGTACAACACTATAATTCCTTCATTTAAATTTATTAATTCATTTTTGTTAATACGTACGAGTTCCTATTTAATACTTTAAGACATGCATACAGAGCATTATTGAAAGAGGCTAAAGTAATGTAAACGAAGATGTTTGATTTACTATTTAATAGTTATTTAAATACGACCTATATGTACCTGCACATGCTTTCCTTAATTCAATTTAATAATGTGTTATTTTTATATTCGATTATGTTTATACCTTTTTAATATTTTAAGACAGAAATGCAGAGAAATGGACCTTTTTTTTAAGTTAAGCAATATCACGAAAATTCGAAAATTGCCCCCCCCTGAACGAAATCCTGGATCCGCGCCTGCCATCATCAGCAATGATACTGAAGCTACCTCGGCCCAAGACAAGGTGAAAGCATTCGCCGACTACTTCGAAGGAAACTTCACACCGAGCCCACCTACTGACCCAACTTTCTTTCAAGAAGTTGAGGCAACAGTTCAACAAACACTGCAACCAAATCTGGATAAAATAAATTTTAATATTATCAATCCAGCAAATGATCCCACCGATAGTCCACATTTATGCAATCTAGAGGAGGTTGTAGAAATCATCGGCAACTCTAAGCCAAAAAAGTCTGCTGGACCAGATGGTGTCTCCTACTACATCCTCAAAAAGGCTGCCACAGGCGGTAATGATTTTCCTCACAATCATTTTAAACAACTGCATCAACAACTGTTACTTCCCCCAGAAGTGGAAAACAGCGAAGATTGTGCCAATTCCGAAGAAATGTGCTTCCAACTTAGTTTCCAACTGCATGCCAATATCACTTCTCAACAATATGAGCAAATTACTATAGAAGAATTAATCTCACGAAGACTGAAGAAATTCTGCTGTGAAAATTCCATCATCCCTGAGCCCTGACATGCAATTCGGCTTTCGAGAAAAACACTCAACCTTGCATGCACTCGTAAAATTCCAACACGATATCACCACAGCCCTCAACTGTAATCGTGTTACCTTAGGATGCTTTCTGGATGTTGAGAAAGCACAAACTTCATCTTATGCAAGTACCTCCGCCGTTAATAAAAATTTTCTCTTTTCTTTCCTATCTTTCAGGAAATTTTTCGTTCAAGTAGATAACTGCAAGTCAAACATGAAGACCCTCTGAGCTGGAGTCGCCCAAGGCTCAAAACAAGGCCCCTTCCTCTGCAACTTGATGATTTCAGACCAACCTTCACCAATTGGATGCGAGAACCTTCTTTATGCTGATGACTCGCTCACCTACGCCACATCAATGTCACCACTAATCGCTGTCCAAAAAGTAGAAAGCCACATTAACAGACTCTCCAATTCTACCAGAAACGGGGCATCCGAATCAACACTTCCAAATCGGAACTTGTCTGCTTCAGGAGACCTTCAACTGGTAGAGGCATTCACACCGCAACAATTTGCAGAAATCTGGTCCTGAGACTCCCTGACACCATAGTGTCAAAGCCATATGTCAAGTATTTGGGAGTGCACTTCAACGAATGCAGGTTTAACCTGCACTCAAGAAATGTTCTGAAAAAGGCCAGATGGGCCTTCAGCCGTTTGCACCCATTGCTGAAAAGAAGATCAGGTCTTAGCCAACCGACAAAGATATTAATCTACAAGCAGCTCCTGCGACCAGTGATCAGCTATTCCTTCCCAGGCTGGTTTTCCATCTCGAAGACAGCTATGAAGGAACTTCAACTATTCGAAAGGAAGATACTGAGGATCTGCATTGGACTCTACTTCGACCGTCAACGACAGAAAAACTACAGGAATGAGCATCTCTACACGCAGAAGCGAATTTAATCCAACTGGACTGGACTTAGGTCAGCCTAGCAGCGCGGCTAAAACACCATCCCTGCCCACAATCACTACTGACAACCGGGAATGAACACCCTGAGGACAATACAGTCAACCGACCTTTTGAATTTAATTTTTTTGTCATGTAAATTTTATATAAAAATAATTAAACTTAAGTCACTGCACATAGTTAGGCCGCCTATGAGCCAACAAATGTAAATTTTCATACATATGTATTATCTTATTAGTTGTAAGCCAAATTGTAAATAGTATGTTCAATAAAACAAAATTGAATTGAATTGATGAATTGTAGCGTTATCTGACCAAGTGAGGGTATCGTTGAAGAATATCTCTAAATTTCGAACCTTATCAAGGTACTCGATAGATGTGCTTGACCTAATTTTATTTGTGGAAAAGATTAAGTATGTATCTAATTTACGCTTGTAAATGCAAATAGTCTTTGATTCCTCTGGATTAAGCGATAAATTTAGCTTGAGTGTCAATTGTTGAATTATTTTTAAATCTTCGTTCACCTTACTAATAGCACTAATAATCATTATCAACGTCGTCAAAAAACATATGGACACTACAATATTTTATTATTTTAGAAATTCCGTTTATATAGAGTGAAAACAGTAGAGGACCGAGAATGAAGCCATGTGGAACACCCGCAGGTACTCTAAGGAACAAGTACACATTGCTGACGAACATTATCTAAGTACGCAACCAAAAGTTGAACGGCTAAAGACGAACATCCAAAACTTCTTGCAGAGAATAGAATGAGTTCAGTGTCAAATGCTTTTGAAAAGTCTAAAAACGTTAGGAATGTATCGTCGAAGTCTTGGCGAATATCGTCGACAGCAATTAAGCATTTGCTTTAAAATACTCCTTTCGAATAATTTCGACAGAAACTGTAGGATTGCAATTGGTCTGAACTCAGGATTGCTCTGATTTTTAGAATTAGGTATTGGAATTATTTAAGCCTTTCTCCACGAAACAGGGTGTTCACAAGTGGTTAGTACCTGATTGAAAATATAAGTTATGTATTTTAGAAGCCGTTCAATTCAAGTTGTTTTGGATGGTTTTAAGTCTGAAGTTCGTAAAATAAATGCTGGTGTCCCCAAGGCTCTGCTTTGTCACCGACTCTTTTTCTCATTTTTTATAAAAATGATCTTTTTTCCGAAACTTCTAATCCACTCAACTGTTTTTCTGATGAGAGCTTTTTATATTCATTTCCTGATTCAATTCCTTGTTCTTTGAATGTGGAATTTAAACGGCAGTGTATGTTGAGCTCATTAAATTCCGATCTAAATAGCATCGTAAAATGGGGTATTAAAAATCGTGTTGAATTTAATGCTTCTAAAACTCAGAGCTGTTGTTTGTCATTAAAGCGGAATATTCCCCCTATGCCATTGTTCATGGATGGCGCTTGCATCGTGGAAACTGAAAAGCTATCAATTCTTGGTAGGTGTATTACTGACCACCTTTTGTGCAGGTGGAAGTGTATAGAGTCCGTAGTAGTTTAGGGCATGTCCGGGGCTCTGAAGCGAACTCGTCCACCAATTTGTTGAAGGCGGGTGTGTGTATCTAAGGCTGACAGGCCTTGAGTTTTTCAGTAACTCAGCTGTAAGTGACCTTCGGGTGGCGAAGCTCGATCGGAAGCTATATTTGGGTACCATGGGAGATAGTGCCCAGGTGGTAGAAATGGGTTGCGTAGACTATATATGAGGTAGGCCCCCTAGTGGGAGTATCGTGGTGGCTTGGTTTATTTCGAATGTGAAGACACATGGTTTCCAGGCTTGCCTGGATTTAACAAGTGTTAGATAGACCTCGCCTCCAAAGCAAGAGGTTTGCACATGCTGCAACATGTCACAACTTTGCTACTGTGATGGCTTCGGCTATGTCAGAGTTAATGGTCAAGACCCGATCTGACTCCTCTGTGGGTAGGCCCACAGTGGACCAACCGTAGAATTGAGCCATAATAGGTAGGTGTCTACGTTAAACACAATACAGTTCTGACCACCTTTTGTGGAATGACTGGATATTGCTAAAAATTCGACCAAATGCTTAGGTTTAGGTAAGCTAGAATAAAATTCTCATATCTGGTCTGGTGCATCAAAAACATCTTTGCACTTACTAGACAGAATCCTGAATAGATATTTGCATTCGATCAGTTAGTTGAGTTAAGAGCAATGCAATCTGCATTCACAGTTGAACTCGACTGTTGGTTACCAAGACCCAATTTGTGCAGCCTTTGCCAAAGAATTTTTCCAGATTGTGCTTCAGGTTTCAGGATTAAGGAAATTTTCATAGTAGAGTCGCTTTCTGAAAATCGCTTGTATCATCTTATTTTTTTAAGAATTGAAGAATCCACACAAACATTAAACAAATATGTCAACTTTGTTTTCTTTTTGATGCCACCTGAGTCGTTGATGTTGATTATCATTCTTCTCCCTACTAACGAAAATCGGATGCTACACATACATATGTACATATAGGTCCCAGGCTATTACAATGAATTTAGCCGATTGAATTAAATTAAAAGAATTCTCGACTTTAGACCATCGAATCCTAAAATTATTCAATGACTTCCTCCAAATGCCATTCAAATTGAATTAAAAAAATCTTTAATAGCAGCACACTTCCTCAAAACATAAAATATTTTTTTATTAATTCTCAAAAACGAATTGATTTTAAATTTATCGACAATTTCTTTAACTGATGTAATTCCGGAAGCCATAATAACTGTTGTGAACCTACCCATAGCCGGTTTGAGTTTAATTACTCCCCACAAATAAAATTCCGATCAAAAACTGTGCCTCCGGTTCGCCCCACCTACGAGTATAAAGATCAAAAGTTGCCTTCATACACACTCCTGTGGACCAAACAAAAATAAAAACCATCCGATCCCCATTAAATCTCGTTTTATCATTTCGAACAATAAAAAATAATATAAATACAAATAAAATAAATACGATCAAACGCGATTCATCAATAAATTGATCCCCCCAGATACATGTTTAGAAACATATTGGTTGCCGTTGCCCGTTGATCGTTGATCGTCGCAGATCGACACTGCCGCCACCGCCGCTGCCGCAGCCGAACTGTAGCACACAAAAAAACAAAAACAACAAAAGAGGCCAACATTAATCTCAACGAGAGTGCAGGGCAAAACGTTTAAAGCGATTAAAGAAAATATTGATGAATCTGAGGAAAATTGATTGCATTGTCGGCGAAAGATCAAAAAGGGCCGCAACCTACCGCCAAAGAGGTTGCGTTGTGTGTGTGAGTGCGATGCGCAGGGCAAAAGTATCGGATGCAGGATCAGAGATCGGATACAAAGCGGAACAACAACAAACAATGGATAGAACAACACGACGAGAAGAGGACCATTAATTCCCTGGGCCTGCCTGGGCTAATGTCGATGTATATAGGGAAGTAGGTAGTAGTTGTTGTTTTTGTGGTTATCAAATTTTAAATTTGAATTTCTTGTTTGGGTAGGAGATGAGCTAGAGGGCGTGTCAACACAAAAGCCGCAGGTAAATTATCATTTGGGGTTTGCAATGTCACACCTCAAAAGATGGGAGAGGTTTTTCGGGATTTATATGCACAAAAATCTTTCAAAGTACTTAAAATTTGCTGGTTTAAATTTTTAAGTAAAATTTGAAAAGATCCGTTTCTTAGCCAAGTTTACACATAGAAGATGCGAAGTTTAACTGAAATCGAAGCTAAGAATCAATAAATCGCGTGTCCAAAGGATGGAATTTATAATAATAATCACAGAAGCTTGACAGGTGATTACGGCCATATTGTTGAAGCTATATTTGTCAAATTTGCTAAGATTTATTTATTCTGTTCTGAAAAATCAATGTAGAGAGTTATGGCATTCAACAACATTTGCAAATGATTAAATACGAGTAGTTTAATGAAAGTGGATTTCCTGTTGAGCAATATTTCGAGCACTTAACCAATAATCGTCCTTCCGCAACGTGGTTGATAAATTTGAGACTACTCATTTAGTGAACAATCCACCAACGCCTGTGCGTCAATGAAACGCAAGATCTTTCAAAAATATCGCCGCTGACTTTTCTTAACTTGACTTAACTTGACTTTTCGCAGACTAAAAGTTGGCGAATTTCGCGATATGACTTGGACCAACAGCCGTACCAACTTTAACTGCCTAGCTCAGTTAACGACCACAGGCAGCGATATGTGTTCACTTACTGGTCTCTTGAGCACTTGAAAGTACCCCAATTTTGGTCGAAAAAGTAAATTCAGTTACGAGGTCCTTTTTCGGATGAATGGGTTTGTCAACAAGCAAAATTGCAATTCTTCCAGAGAAAGTCGCTGTTTGGTGTGGACTTCTTTGAGACCGACGTTGGCTAGGTCATCGCCGTCAACGGTGATAACAAATTTCTTTTACCGACGACATGTGGTTTCCACAGGATGACGCTACGTACAACATAGCCCACCCCACAATCACAATTGATATTTTGAACGAGCGATTTCCACATTGGTATCTCATGCGGAGGCTATTGAATTGGCCTTCGAAATCGTCCCGATTCGATCGCGTTAGACGTCTATTTGCAGGGTTTTCTTAAGTCACAGGTTTATTCCAACGTAATAAATTGCTCAAATTTAGCTTCTTAATTGAATTGAAGTTTTTGAAATTTAATAATTTTGCATTAAAAAATTTGCAATAAATTATTTTGTTTTTGAAAATTCACGACGAGTTTTGATGATTTTTTTTTCAAATAAAGTTTTAAGATTTTGATTTGGATGAGGCAATGTTTCGTCTACATGTAACATGTTAAATAATGCATGACATATGCATATACAAACTTAACCACAAATCAAATTCATGTCCACAAAAACTGAACTCTTGAACGCGATTCAGTTTTTTTATATCTGGCACTTCTGACCACTGTTACTTCTAGCCTACCCTTACCCTACATATCTATATATGGTCATATTTGAATTAGATTCTTATTGTTAAAATTTTCGTTTTAGGAATAAGGTTAATTTCGATACAAAAAGTATAACATTTCCCTATCCCATTGTATTACCAATAAGAAAGTAAAATTGTAGTTAATTTCGGTTCGGTATATACATATACATATAGTTTAAGGTAGCGGTTTTGCTCCGGATCCGAAAATCACTGATATTTTTGTAAGAATTTAAATGGTCTTTGAAATAGTTGATTTTTCAAGTTTAGAATTATTGGTTTCCCTGCGATTCCAACACTCATCTGCTATGGCATCCCGATAACTGGCTAAGATAACCGTACTTGCAGCTCATTTTGCTTTATGTTGCCTGATAGTATTATTGCTGCTCCTGTACTTGAGAACATAAATAATGCAATGAAACAGGTATATTTTCGCACAGTTGCAAGAGCCCTTCGAGATCTTGATATAAATAAATCCGCCGCGCTGATTCTGATGGTACACTGCCCATTCTTCTGAAGAGGATTTCTTCGTCCCTGGTAAACCATTGCATAAACTTTTCCATCGAATCTTCATTAGAAGATGGAAATCACCATTTGTCCTGTATGTCCCTAAAAAATCAGACCATTCCTTCCAATCGCCCATGAATCCATGACCAATCATCAGCTCTAGTAATATCTCGAACACAGAAAACTTTTTAATCGCCTGCAATACGGCTATAAGAGCAATCGTTTCACTGGTGATCTAAATACATATCTCACCGAAGAGTGGAACAGATCCTTAGATTGTTTTGGAGAAAGTATGTACTCGTAATATTATTGCACTTAATATTTCAAAAATATTTCATTGAGTTTGGCATCAAGCTCTCTTTTCGAAAATGCTTTTATTTGGTATTGATGAATCGCTGCTTCGTTGGATTAGAAATTGGCTTTCGGACCGATCTCTGTATTGGACAATTTGAGGAAGGTCTGTCACAGGATTCCATTTTATCTTCGAATTTCCTGCTCATATTCGTCAATGATTTTTTTTCTTTCAAAACGAATTTTGATTCTTTTTTTTTCTGAGCCGAAATTTTTTTTTTCAAATTTTAAATGCTATCAAAACTTTTTAGGACCTTAAGCATAGGAGAGTTGTAATGTTTTTAAGAAAAAATCTTAAACATAAAATAATAGGTCTCTTGGGGCGGGTATCATTATAGTAACCATTCTTTGGAAAATGTTTTTTACCGTTATAACATTTTTTTATGCTGAAACTCCCCACGGGAAGGTTGAAAATTATTATGTATTAAATTTTCAATATTTAATTTTTGAAACTCAATTTTTCGAAAACCCCATGCTCGATTTTTGTAAGCTTAACAAATAATAGTTTCTTAATACAATATACAAGATGTGAGAAAGAAAAATTAATTAACCTAAAACCAACGGCACAAATGTTAAAAAATGGTTTTCGAAAATCGTATTTTTTCTCGAAAACGGCACGTAGAATTTTGATATTTTTTTTTTGATTAATTTTATAGGAACTATAATTTCATAAGAAAAAAATTGAAACTAAGATATAACTGAATGTACCTCCCTTAGAACCATTTTTTCAAATTTTGAATTTGTCATTATAGGTAAGATTTTAATAAAAAATTTATAGATAAGATTCTTAAAAGTTTAAAAAAGATTACATTTCAAAACTTAAAAAAAAAATTTTTTTTGAAATATAAAATTAACCGTTTTTTATAAAATTTGATATCTCAAAAAGAGGTCAATGTTTTTTTGGAAATTTAATTTTCAATAACAACAACCTTAAATTGGCTTACCTAAATTTTTTCTTAAGAATGTTTTAAAAAATGTGTATACCTATAAAAGTATATTTTTGTACGAAACCACTACAACGACTTATAATTTTTACTTGCGACTTATAGGTACTATAAGGCAAGTTATGCATTCGTTAAAACAATCGAACTCGAGATTTTGATCAAAGTTGACAATGATAGCGAAGACTAAAAAAGTGGGTCTTGCAATTCTGTCTGTCTGTCTGTCTGTTCGACTACAGCCTAAGCGGTTTGGCCGATTTTCTTTAAACTTGGTAGATATCATTTATAATTTTTCCCCCCCACATGTTTTTTTTTTTGTTTAAAACCAAAAATAACGGTACCTGCTATATAGATTTTTTTCGAAATTTTATAAATATTTTTTTTTTTCTCAAAAACTGTTCATTAGATTCAAAAAATAAAAATACATTACATTACATTACATTTTACACTACTCCGTACATAAATCTACGAAGTAGAGACACTGAAAAGCACTGGCAACTGAGGCCATCGGCTTTAGACAATACAACAGAGAGAGACACACAGAAAGAAAGAACAACAGAAGAAACACATGTCAACAGCACACGGTTGGTATTTGAACGGTCCCCCATCCAAGTACTAACCGCGCCCAATGATGCTTGATTTCGCTGATCGATGGGAAGCGATGCTTTCATCAAAGCCAAGGCCGTTGACGAAATAAAAATACAAAAAAAATTTAATTTAGTAAAAGCTAGGCAATGGTTGAAAAAAATTTCCGAAAAATATTTATTGAGGGTACCCCCCATAGAACCATTTTTTTTTTTGTTTTTGATTTTCTCGAAAACGGTTCAACCGATTTTGATCATTTTTTTTTTGCTAGAGCTCCCCAAAAACTTGAAAAGAATTGTGTGTTCAAATTTTCAAATTTTTTTTTGGATTTTAAACTCAATATTTCGAAAACCTTATGCTAGATTTTTTAAACTTGATAAATAAAAGTTTTTCAATATAGCCTACAAGATGTGAGAAAAAAATAAGGGTACCCACCATACAAATGTTGAAAAATGTTAAAAAATGGTTTTTAATAATCGTATTTTTCGGCGCCTAGAATTTTGATACAAATTTTTTTTCTTTAAATTAATTTTTACGATCTTTAATTGAATAAAAAAAATTAAATTAAGATACTACAGTTTGTACCTACCATAGAACCATTTTTTAAAATTTTGAATTACTCATTATCGACATAACGGATTTTAATGAAATATTTTTTATAGAGATGCTTCTAAAAAATTTAAAAAACATTGCATTTCAAACCTTTAAAAAAAATATTTTTTGAATTTTTGAAAAAAATAAAAATTGTAACAGTCATCCTAATATATGTACTTAAATTCACTTATAATTTTTCATTAGGGTCGAGTGGGGTAATTGTAATGGATTTTCCAATTTCTGTTTTTCTCTAACTTGAATTGTTTATAACAGCTTAACTATATGATATTGAGATTTTTTTTTGATGTAGTATTCGTTTGGATTCTATCACCTATTGAAAATTAATTATTTTCAACGCGTTTGTTTACTTGTTTTCATAAAATTTGGTATTTACATTTACCCCGTCTTTTTTTAGCAAAACCAGAAAAATGGGGTAAATGAAAACAAAGAACTCAGTATCTAGAGCAGGTAGGATAAAAACTTCTGGTACAAAAGTGAACAAAATGGAAACCAAAATGTATGATGAACAGATGTAAGCAAAACGATGATGTTTACAATTACCCCAAATGAATCTATTACAGGACCAAAATTTCAGTGCTCTTTATTTTAAAACAAAAGATAAGAAACAATGTCCTTAGAAAATGCTAAATTCAAAAATTACATTTCAAAAACTGGTACTTTTACACTAAACTCCACAGTTGTAATACCTTCGATAACAGTAGTTTTTGGTTCTGGCAACAATCCACAGATTTGGTTTATAGAAACAAAACTCTTGTCGCTTTCGACAACTTGAAATATTGTTTTGGATGAATCCATACTTTTAGTACCGACCACTTCTATTTCCTCTTCGTCCTCTACAACTTTGGAAACCACACAAACGTACTTATACGTAGTAGCAAACCGTTTTCCACCCTTAAAGTTGACAACGACAAGCATTCCTTGTTTCAATTTGTTGATACCATCAATGTCCACGCATTCAATTTCCTCCACTTCTTCTTCACCTTCATTCCACAAGGATTCAATGCTTGGAATAGAAACATCGTCTTCATCTGATGATGAGCCTAAATTTTGTATCTTCTTGATCTTAAGTTTTTTGGGTTTTAAGATTTTTACTTTCTCTTGTTTTTCTTTCTTAGGTCGCTTTTTTGATAGCTTTTCAGCTTTGAGCTCATCAGCTTGTTTTAAACGGCTAAGAACATCATTTGTGGTTAGAACTTCTCCGTATTTCATTTGCTTTAATCGTGATACTACCTTCTTTTGTTCTTCAGGCTTAGTGAAAGTTGACGAGGATGCTTTTTGTAGTGATTCAGTCTGATCAAGGCTTAAGTCTCTGTTGTTCTCGAGAGTTTGACAACTACCTAGATGTAAAAGTAGAAATTGGTTCCTAATGAAAAGAGCAAATTAATCGGCTGGAAATTTTTTACCATTTGATGTGGATGGCATCTCAATCTGGGCTGCACATGATAGAACGGAAGTGCTGACACACATTTGTGGAATATGTACTGATTGTCTCATAGCTTCAACAAAGTCAAGTGGAAATGAAGATATTGGTTTTTGTTGCGGCACTGCATTAGATAACGCTGCTTGTGTTGGCGAAGCAGTTGAAAAGGCTTTACATAGTTCATTGTAAATAGCTTCTTCTTTTGCGTTAAATGCCTTAAATTTAGTCGGATCAAATGGGAAAATTCCAGTGGATTCAAATCCTGATATAATGTTTGAAGACGTTAAATTATTTTCCCAAATTGGTTTCAGTAGTGCAGAAAAGTCGCCTTTTGGAAGCCGGCAACTTCCGTGACCCATCATCTTTTTACCATAGTTAACGAGAGCTTTGTCCCAAGCCGTTTTAACTGGACCGAAAACACATTTGTCAAGCGGTTGTAGTTTATCCGTTAAATGGCTCGGGAAACGAACTAATTGGATGTTATTTTTGAGAGCCTCTTCAACGATCCGAAAGCTGATATAGCTAGAATGACCATCGTAGAGAAGAAGGGCAGTTTGATCTAATTGACCTTTTTCGCTTCGAACTTTTTGCACGTGAGGAATGAGTCCATTTGAAAACCAATGGAAAAACTGAGGCTCTTCCATCCAGCCTTCCTTTGAAGCAGCATAAAGAGTTCCTGGAAAACAATCAATTGAGGTCCATCGTGCTTGAACTGCGCCGCCTTTGAAAATAATTAGTGGAGGTAGCTTATCTCCACTAGCAGATACACAAGCTAACACCGTTGTAGACTCTCGGCCAGAACCACCAGAAACCCGGTTTAAGGGGACACCCTTTTCTCCTATGGCTTTGAGACGGCTTGGATCACTGCCAAAACCACTTTCATCCGCGTTCAGAACAAAAGCTGCCTTATCAGAACTAAGAAATTCGAACTCATCGTACAATTTATTTAATTTTGTATAAAAGTCAAATATGATATCAGCTTTACGAGCGTCTTGGCGTGCTTTTTGTAAGTGTTCTGGCTTTTTTAAGGACAGGTTTGGATGTCGTGACATGAAGCCCCGGTACCATTCGCCTCCGGGCCTCCCATTTTGGAAAGGAGTAACCAAGTTTATGGTTCTTATGTAGGTACCCACTAAATTAAGGAGGTCCTCCTTATCGCAAGGGTAACCAGCACGTGACCTTGAAATAAGGCATTTTGCTATGGTGTCTTCCACGCTTAAGGACAGTGCAGGTTTTCTGCCTCGAGATATAACGGCAGTAGGATTTTTCCTGCCACCGATCCGATTATAAATAACCGAAATTGGAACACCGTAAGCTTCTGTGGCCTGTCGATAGGTTTTGTTTTTGTTAGCAACGTCATTTACTGCACGAACAATATCTTCTGACGTGTATGACGGAGCTGACGTTTTTCGTTGATATGAACGTGGCATCTTTTTTGATAAAAAAAATGTTAGATCAATACCAAAGCTATTCAAAAATGGATGTTTACAATTACCCCAAAATGTTCACTTTTACCCCATTTCGATGTTTACATTTACCCATGATACGAAAAAAATGGGGCAATTGTAAACAGCCAATAACTTTAAAAGTTTGTTATGTGAAACAATTAAAACATATAGCATGTATCAACACTTATATTCTACTTATTTAAAAAGAAAATTTAACTTACTTTGATCACTTTTATTTGTTTTGTAACAATTTTTGTAAGCACCAAAAAACTTAAAAACACAGCAAAATTAATGACTGACGCCAACGAACGAAACACAAATAACTCTTTGACAGATAACGCCATCCACGCGTCCACATATTTTAAATATAATGCGTTTTCAAATATTTTCATGGCATGCTTCGAAATATAAACGGTTTTAAGAGAAAAAAGCGTGTCTACAATTACCCCCGTTCACAATTACCCCACTCGACCCTATATAAAATCATTTGTATGAAAGCACATTTTTTTTTATAAAGTAAATGTCAAAGTGCTACACCAAGTTGTTAATAATCACATATTTTCTAAATTTCATATTGTAATGTGCTGTCGCCTTTCACAGTATAAAAGGCCGCAGCAAATCACAAAAAGTCACAGTCTATTCAATAAACTCATAGAGCAAACAACTTAAATTGGAGCATTTGTTTTTATTTGAAAGATTGTAGTAAGCATTAGCAGTAGACAAGCTGAACAAATAATAATTTGGTCGCCTGGCTCTGATTTCCTAGGTAGATAAATTTTTTTAAAGAAGAAGAGAAGAAAGAAGAAGCTCCCACGCTTACAGTAGACAGGCTGAACGAATTTTTGGTCGCCTGGCTCTGATTTCTTAAGTCATCGTTGGTAAATCATTTTTTTGAAGAAGAAGAAGAGAAGCAAGAAGAAGAAGAAGAAGCTCTCACGCTTCAAAATTTTTTTTTTCGAAAATTCAATACCTCAAAAATGGGTCAATATTTTGTGTGGAAATTTAATTTTCATGCGTATTTAAAAATGTTGTATATAAAACCTTATTTTATTAAGGAACCACTACAACAACTTATAAGTTTTGTTCTTGCATAAATTCATATTTGCATAGCATTCTGTTTTATCCTTATGAACAGTTTTTCTTTCATAACATTCATTTTTGAAATTCTTATGGCCAATTTCATAAACATACACTAACACGCTTTTATAAAAAATCTTCCTTAATTTTATCAGACTCTAAAATTTTTTTAATTTCACCATTCTATAAAAGGGAAATTTTAAGGAAATTTTTTATTAAAATTTACACGCAAAGTCGAAATTTGTTTACCTATTCATCCTGTATCTTCAAAAATTGAAAACCAAAATATTACAAAACCTTGAACTGCATTATCCACTTGTTAGCTGCATCTGACATTTTAATGATACTTTTAAAATTTAATGGGCCAAAAATTGGCATTAAGCTTATAAGGGTGTTTAAAAGCTTGTTTAATTTAAAAGCTCTTGGTGAAACCAAAATATCCATTTTTAAGATTTAGAAAGTCTGTTAAATGTTTAAAAGTTGTTCGTGAAATCGGCCATTTGTTTTTTTAAATATTTTCTAAAATATTTAAATACAAAAAGTTTCTGCTAGATACTGTTATTTTTGGTTTTAAGAAAAGAAAAAAATGTATGTCTATCTAAAAGCTAAAGAAAAAATCAGCGAAGCCGTTTAATTTGTAGTCCAAAAGACTACATGTTAAATGTGATCAAAAAATAAAGTTCGATTTTTTTACGAATGCATAACCCTTATATGTTATATCAGTAATTAAATTGGAGTTCATGCGGTTTTCATGTGCGTTTAAGCCTCTCGAACTCTTGTGTTGGGCTTTTTTAGTCTCAGAATCTAAAAAAATAACTCTTTCTCATTATCATATTCTGTATCATTCATTGTATTTTTATTTACCTACTGCAAATAAAAAATTAATGACTATGTTATTACAGCTTCCGCTTAAACGATAAATCAAGGCTTTGAGAGCAACGTTACCTGCATATAAGTTAACCAATTTCATTGATTCATATCGAACGCCTAAACCTTTCAACTATAATTAACCTCATAAACTATGAACGTCGCTACTGCTGCTACACCAGCACCTAAGCGGTACAACCCAAAAGCAATAAAATGAAATTATGAATACAAGAAAAAAACTAAAATTAAACAGAGGCGTCAAGTCGTCTAATAACACTTACCCTGTCGAACTCCTACTGTTTTGTCGGCTTCGTAAGAGTCCATTTACACCAAATCCGATACCCACTGTGCACCTGTGGCGGTGTCCGTCGATAGCCTTTGATTTTTCCTAAATGGCTTGAATATTTTTACCCGAAGCGATAACAGTTACGAATTAAGGAAAGAACAAAAAAGATACAAGGTATCACTTCTGTCTTTAAGAGGGATGCGTGGGAATTGGAATTGGACATTCAAACGCCATCCTGATGTTAATTATCTTAAGTAGGCCACCACTATCGCAGTGCGTCCTTATTTTCTATATGATCGAACGGTCCGGTTAAAAGTTATTTACACCACAAAGGATCAGGGATTTATCAAAGAAATATATTATACCATGGGAGAATGATTTTAATTGGACTTCTAAACCTCATATAAGGGTTGCATTTTTGATTAGAAGCCAGATGTGAAATTGAAGAGTGCTTTCTTCGTTCTCTTCGGCGACGACGAGTTTCTAAATCAAGTCAATTCGATACGGTGAAGATTTATTCAAATAGAATCCTTTCATCTTTGCTGGTGCTGGTGCAAGCTGCTAATTAATTATATTCACTGAGGGAAATGGACCTCCTCAAGGTGGCTGATAAAATAATACCTTTATCCAATAAATACTGCCGCCACGATAATTGAACAGGCAACTATAATGGGGAAACAATTTTTACACTCAGAGAAATAGTTTTCTTTTCATTCGAATGCATCGAAACCTCATCGAATAGAATGACCATTATAAAGAAAGTGTCGTTTAAAACTGGACAAGTATTTTGAATGAAAAGGGTTACTCTCTTCAACATCATGCTTGCTTCTTGATTTTCAGCTTGTTGATTCCCAAGAACTTCAATGATGATTTGACCAACACCTCTGTGTTGTCTAAAAGCTTGATTTTGATGGCATTAGAGCGTGTTGTAAAAGCTCGTCTCTGAATGTCAGGAACTGGCGTTCGAAAGCAGATGAGTTCGGTCTTTTCGCATTTTTTCTTCAGTCCCCATTCGAGATGATATTCCCATAAATTTTTAATGCATTAGGCTTTGTCTTTGTTCCTGGCATGTTGGCTAGTTGATTGATAGTATACATTTTAAACAGCAGCGGTTAAAGTGTTGATCCTTGAGGGACTGACTCCCTTGGAAGATGATTCATGTTTTGCTACCTGTACATAAAAATGCCTATTGGTAAAGAATTTTTGGATATTCCCGCAAAGTGATAAGGAAGTCCAAATTCCAAAAGTTGGAATAGTAGTCGTTTTAACCATCAAACGCTGTCAAATTGATGTTGAACAGAAACTCTATAGTTAGGTTACTTACTTACTTAGGTCCTCAGAACTTTTATGTCCGTGGGGGACCCTAGTGGGGCATAGGGCATCCACAAGGTCAGCTCGCCATTGTGTTCAGTTCCTGGATATGAGTCGCAACTCCCTCCAACTCTTGCCCAGTTGGGCTGACTCCTCCTCGACTGTACTTCCCCATGACCTTCTCGGTCGTCCAGCTCTTCTTCCTTGTTGAGTGAGCGGATTCCACTGCATTGCATGCGCCGCAATACAGTTGTCGCCTTTTCGAAGCGTGTGTCCGATCCACTTCCACTTTTGACGTCGTATAATAGAGTCAATAGGTTCCTGACCCGTTTTCCTGAGGAGCTTTTCATTTGATATACGATGGGGCCAGAAAATCCTAAGGATGTTTCGTAGACATCTAATAATGAACGTTTGCAGCTTCTTAGTGACACCTACTGTTGCTTTCCAAGTGCTGCAACCGTAAAGTAAAACGGATTCGACGTTGGATCGAAAAAGCGCCGTAGCTTGGTTCTTAAGCTCGGAGAGTTATTCCTCCATATATTTTTAAGCAAACCGAAAGCAGCCTTTGCTTTCCCGATTCGACTGCTGATGTCCTGTTCGGTGCCACCCTCGGTAGGGATGATACTTCCAAGGTATTGGAAGCTCTGTACTTTCTCTACCGGTTGTTGAGAGTTATTTATGAGAAAAGATGACTGAGTTCCGAGGTTGAAAGCCTTCTCAAAGTCAATGAATAGCAGCTAAAGTGGTGATCGATATTCGACGCACTGCCCAATTATGATCCTTAAAGTATTGATATGATCAATGCATGAGGATCCAGCGCGGAAACCTGATTGTTCGGTATCAAGAGTGGCTTCTAGATGTTCCCTGATGCGTTCCAGTTGTGATACCTTAAGGATTGTAACTCCCATGACCTATGATAATCATATGTCATTGGAGCCCGTTCCGGTTGTTGAGGAGTTTCAGTAAGCTAAAGCCTGAAATGTCGGATGGTACTTCTAAGTCATTGAAGAAATGTCTGTCGTCATATAATCACCTAGTTCAGGAAGGGTGGATGCCTTTTTAGGGACTGGTGTTTTACACCCACTTGAAGAAATCATTCCTCCACCAGACCCATAAGAGAATGTGGCTCCTTCCAACTTCTGGTAGATAAGTTTGATAGGTCAGTGTTTGGTGAAATTGTCCGTTTGTTTCGTCAGGATTGCTAAATAATTCGAAGGGGCTGTTCCTTTTACAAATTTTAAGGAGAAGTTGCCTCATCAACTAACTGACACTCGTGTTCACCGCAAAAGAGGCAACCACTGGTTTATAAGCGAAGTGCCCATTCTTCAGGAGCAGCAAGAAACACGAGCATCTTACAGTCGTTTTCGTTCGATCTTTCGTTGTCGTCTGCGATCCTTTTTATGTCTTTTGACTGTGGTTGGAGGCAATTTCAAGTCTCATGTTCTCGTGGTTGACAGAGCTTGAGAATTCTTAAGCCAATTTTTACCATTGAGAAATTTCAATATGTTTTTGCTTGGAATGTCAAAGAGTTCCTCCAAGTCGTTGAAGAAGTGTCTTTCTAGGAGCCTGTTTCTCAAATGATATAGTGTAGGGCACTGATACAGGTAGCGAAGACAGGAGTATTCTCATGTATCTTCTCGTCAACGTCCATACTGAGTTTGATCTTTTTCTTGTGGTAACCCAGTTGGTTGTGAACGGTGTTGATGCTAACGAGAAGATATAGAGATTTTTTACTCAGTTGGATGATAACGTAGGTCTTTTTTTTCTTGAAACTAGGCCATAGTTTTCTGGTTATAAGACAGGTATCGAACGAGCTCAATCTCTCGATTTTCTATATTTCAGATTACAGGTTGGGACCTAAACAGTTGTTTCTTACTGATTAAAATCATGTGTTGATCCTATTCTCGATAGCTCGTCAGCGCTTTCATTATCTGGAACACCACTGTGACCAGGATCCCAACAGAGTTTTATATGTTGTGCTGTGTACTAAGAACCCTTAACTCTTCGCAAAAGCAATTAACAAGTTTCGATTTTATTTCAATGACGGGAATCGCTTTTATTGCGGCTTGGATATCAATGAAAAAGGTGATACCAGTTTGTGGTATTGCCATCATTGATACTTGTCAAGCAGCTTTCGTCATGGCCAGGACTTCAGCTTGAAAAACACTGCTGTAATAAGGAAGTCTGATTGAATTGGCTAGTCCAAGGATTTCTGAAAAGAATACTGCACCAACACCAGTTTCCAACTCGCAACCGTCGAAATATATTGCTACCATCGATTTCCAGTCCTCTCTGCTATAGGAAAGGTGGTCGTGAACGGCTTGTAAAAGTCTAAGCGGGGTGTTATGTAGTCAGTACATACCCTTTTTCCCGTGTATTTCTGTAGAATCTGAGCATGACCTATGGCACTGGGTCTCTAGCTACCAGTTTGCCTAAGCCGAAATGCGCTATTGGCTGTCGGTTCTTGTAGAAATAATAGGTCTAGGGGTTTTAAGTTAAGTAAGACTTCCAGATCCGCTGTAGGGGTGAACCTCTTTGCCCCAGTGATCCGAATATATGCCATTTTATTTATCTGGTTCATTATTTTAAGGTTTGTAAGTTTGTCTTATGCATTCCACCAGAGTACGCCATCGTGTGTCAGTACAGATCCAACTATGGCCGTGTACATCCACTTGATAATTTTTGGGTTTGGCCCCTAGGTTTTACCAAATATTCTCTTGCAGGCTTTATTCATTCTTTCTTTCTTAAATTAGACTTCACTTCAATTTCTTATCCCGGATCACAACAAGATACTTCGCGGTAATCGGACATTTTGAGTTGGGTCATTTCAGTTACGGGAATTTTAAGAGTCGGTACTTTCCTTTTGTTCGTAAAAAGAACCAGTTCGGTTTCTGTGGTCTCCAATGTAATTGTATCTCGTTGGAATTGCATTTATCCAGTGCCGGATTAAGCCAGCGCGGGGCCTGTAGCAAATTCTATCAAGGGGCCCTTAGACTGTTTTAGGTTAGGCACTTATCAAGTTTATGGTATTAAATAAAACAAAACTGTTACAAACAAACTTTTCTTGATTTAATTTGGGAAAATTTATAAATAATGCTGTTGATATCGACTTCTCGGAGTAAATTATGTTCAATATTCATTAAAGTGAGGAGATTAAGACGTTGTTGGCTCATCGTGTTCCTCAATTCATTTTTAACACGTTTTAATGTTGAGAAAGATCATTCACCACTGCAGTTGGTGATCATGAGAGACAAATAAATGCGCAAAGCAATTTCAACGTTCGGGAAACAAGATTGTAAAGAATTATTTATCAACAGCTTGTAAACCTGCATTTCCAGAGCCTCATGATTCCTGCTGTCAATAATACCAGCCACATCAGAATTAAGCATTGAAGCGAATTGCACTAATTCGTTGCCCATCAGACTGTCCTCCAAATCATCTGCGTAAGAACTTACTATGGTTGCAGATTTTTAATTTCTTCTGGTGGAAGAGATTTTATATGAAGGTTTTTATAATACAAATTCTATATACTACTGAAATAAATCAGCCAAGTATTATTGATTCAAAATAGCTTTTATGGCTTTTAGTCCACAAAAATTGGCGTTTCGTCCGAGTGATCGCACATGGACTCATCAGTTGGCTATGAGGACCTTGTCAATACGCAATTTTTATTGAATTCAGTTCATCTTACATTGATTTTTTGACAAAAATCCAATGTGAACTATATCCAACCAAGATTAAAATTGTGTTTTTGTGGACTAAAGGCAAAAAAAGCTATTTTGAATCAGGAAGAGATTTTAGCTCTCGGATAATTCCTAAAATGCCAGCAATTTTATGATAACTGTTCATATACGTTTACCTAAAGCAGTGAGTACGTTATCAATGGTGAAAATAAATACCTGAATTTCATAACGTTGTCCAATTTGCGTTTGGTGCGGTGCGAAACATGATTTTTGGTAAGACCAGCAGATAGAAAAATAAAATTTTAGTTGATCATTTTGATGCAAATATTTTCTTCTTAGTAATTGTGACTAAATCTAATATGTAAATAATACTTTTTTATGGTCAGAAAAGGTTGGTGCGCGGGGCCCCCAAATGCGCGGGGCCCGTAGCATTTGCTACTCTTGCTTCATGGCTAATCCGGCACTGCATTTATCATGAGTGCAGAGAAGCAGAGAAAGGACCGCACCTTGTGGATTCCCTCTGGATTGATCTGTAGACCTCTTAGGTCCAATTTGAACTTCTTCTTCTGATCCCATATTTTCAACTCTACAACAATTCTCTGCAACTTATGGCGCTTTTAATGCAGATATTTTGCTTTCTGATACTAGGGCCAACCAATTAAGAGATGTAATTGGAGCAAATGTTTATCATATTTCGAAATGTTATGCTACTTGCTTTGCCCTTAACTCAACTCCTAGCCTTCTCAATCTTATGATAGTCTCTGATATTTCGAATATTTTTTTACAGACTACAACATTGACTTCTCCCGTGTGCCTCCTCCGTCGACCTTTCGACGTTGATAACTTTGCGCTGCAAGCTGATGCTAACGAGATCCTAAATAAAAGCAGATTCCTCATAAAACGGTGTCAGTTTAAAGCACAAACTATCCCTGATTTACATTTATGATGTTCAAAGTTTAATTAAAAACAAAAGAAAATCTTATTTGAAATAAAAGCTAAATCCCACTAATGTTAATTGTGATTTATTTTGCCGTGCAAGAAATAATACAATATTTGTTATTCGCAGAGCCAAAGAACTGTTTTATATTTGAAAGTTGGATACAAATCAGTCGTGTCAACGGCCTTGGCTTTAAAGAAAGCACCGCTTTCCACCGATCAGCGAAATCAAGCATAATTGTGCGCGGTTAGTACTTGGATGGGTGACCGTTCAAATACCAACCGTGTGCTGTTGACATGTGTTTCTTCTGTTGTTCTTTCTTTCTGTGCGTCTTCTTTTCTGTAAAGCCGATGGCCTCAGTTGCCAGTGCTTTTCAGTCTCTACTTCGTAGATTCTAGCCACACAAATATCGAATGACCTTAAAAGGTTAACTTTACTGTCACCATTTCAGCTTCCAAACTGCGTTGATCAAAGTCCTTAATGATATTTGGTGTGAATATGATTTGAGCTACGCAAACATTCCCTGTTTTTATTTCTCAAAGGCTTTTGACATGAAATTCTTTGCCAAAAACTTAAGTACTATTTTGGCTTTCATTATGGAGCTGCGCATCTAGTCAAGAGTTATCTGTCCAATTGCTGCCAAAAAGTAAAGATTGGTCAGAAATAATCACAGCCTTTGAATTTGAATATGGGTGTACCACATGGTTCTATTTTAGGACCTTTATTATTCCACTTATTTATGAATGGAATCCCCAATAACTACTCTAATATTTTGCTGTATCTATGTGCAGATAATGTACAAATTTACTTGTCCCGGCAGATTGGTCTAAAATAAGATCTAATATGTAAGATAAATGAAGATTTTATGGCAATTACCAAGTGATCCATTGACAGAACTTATGTTTGGCTTAACGTGAGCACTTGTCTGTTAAGACTTCATCCCACGGAGAGAGCACCCTCATCGGAGTGAGATTAAGTCCTGACCATTAACCCCGAATCAGCCGAAGCCGATTCAGTAGCAAAGTTGTGACATGTTGCAGCATGTGCACACCTCTTGCTTTAAGGCGAGTTCTATCTAACACCTCTTCAATTCAAGCACGCTTAAAAACTACATATATGTTTCCGCATTTGGAGTAAGCCACGCCACCACGATACTCCCACTAGGGGGCCTACCTCATATAGATAGTCTGAGAAAGAGAGGTTACACTACGCAACCCATTTCTAACTCCTGGTGCCAGAATTGGTAGCTTCCGGTGGAGCTTCGCATCCGAGGTCAACCAAGTTCACTTACAGACGAGTTACTGCAAAACTCAGGGCCTGTCAACCCTAGGATACACACACCCAGCAATCGATCAAGGTAGTAACCAATCACTAAAGTGTGTTTCCTTTTGGTTATTTTTCGTCATTTGTCTTAGGTTGGGAAATATACTCCCAAGCAATCTTCTTGATTTCAACGATCGTTTACTTTTAGCACATTTCCAAGATTGCTAAACTAAAACCGTACGAGCAAAGCAGAAATTTTAAACTCAAATGCTTTACTTTACATTTTGGCCGTGACATGGTGATCACATCGCCCAAGATTTGTGTATAGAATCTTTTAACTTATCCAGTACCAGGGATCCGTTACTCAGATAGAGCCTGAGATAGGATATGGCACTAGATTATTTGAATACTAGTTCGGGCTAAGACTAGTATCCTTATTTGGGTCTTTGCTACTTTTACAACTAACTATCTTTCCTAGTTTACTCCTAGAGTTTTCTTTGTTGTCTAGATCCCCAGCAAGCCGGAGAAATAGACGTAAGCCACAAGGTGAAACTCATCGGGGTGGTGATCCATTGACAATGGTCTGACACCGGTTAAGTTTCTACTTATTGCTATATCTAAATAGCATATTGACACCTCACTTCTGTCCCCAGTTTTTCTCTGCCAAATCCAACTTCAGTTTATTGAATGGGTTTCCAGTCTTGGCTTAAAAATCCATCGGCGAATCCATAACTTGCAATCCTATAGTCCTATGCGTCGCAAGTAAAAATTGTTAACGTTTGATTTCAAGAAATTTTCAATACTGCAACTGAAATTAATATATTACACAAAATTGCCCCGTTATTAAAAATGATTCGAAGAAAATATTGCCTTGATCGCAAATATAGCTCTTGTATGATTGATCTCAAAACTTCTATATTTACCGATTGTCATTCCCTTAAAATCACTTTTCTCTGAGTGTAGGATCAAAACAGTATACCGCCAAGACAAATATTTAAAAAGAACTTCTCAAATGTTTACATAGGCTCTTTAAATTCTTGTGGTATTTAGATACTTTTTCGAATGACTTCAATAAGACTTCAATGACGAATCAATCAAAATATTTCTTTAGCCCCGCAAATGAACGTCTTCGCTTCGTCACTATGTTAACATCTAACGCGTGCTTGATTTCAATACCTACTCGCTTAGAGCATTTTATTTAGCCGATAAATTAACATTGTGATGCATGAGGTGGTGTGAAGTAGGCGGGGTGTTGTTACGTCTGCCCCTCTGATATTTGACCGGTTGACAAACTATCAACTGCATGTTCGAAGCAAAACATTATCATCTCACAGTCAAGTCAATCAGATTGTTTCTTATAAATAAAGTGAATGCCGTTGCGCAATCCATAAAGCAACTTATGTATGTACTTTCAAAATGAACTGTGGTAATACCAACCTAATTGCAAGATCACGATCGAGGTGAATCAATTTGATTTGGCTTGAATTTATATTCGTTAAATAAAGCCAAGACCCCCCATAAAGTGAGTGCATTTCATATTTCGCCAGGCAACAAACTGTAAGATGTTGCAATTGGCAATTGCCACTTGGTCATTTGAAATATGCATGGCTGACTGGCCACGAAATAGCCGACTTTGCGGGCGGGCATTTAAAAATTAATTAGAACGGAATTATGTGGTGAAAAATTTATTTCTCAAGCAAATAATTTAAATTGGTAAACGAATCATTAGGTAAAGGGGTTCTTATGAGTGAATAATGAATCTGAACGAGCTATGAGTATGAGTACGAGTATATCGATAGTTACGTGAATATAGGAAAAGTGAACTTGTACTCGTATTAAGGCAAATTTTTGGAGCAACATGTGATTTAAAATATTTTTATTTTAAAATTTAGCACAGAAAAAAACTTAGTCTTGTACGTGGTATAAGTCCAGAAAAGAAAAATAGTCAAATTGTCCTTTAAAGAACCTACTGGGTCTTGTCCTCATTTTTTTATATGGCTTAAGATGTTTGAGCACAGTGCGTTTAGAAAAATCGCAGAGGATTTAAAATACGATACACATGAATATTGGTTTTGAGGGTCTGAATATCGCAATGGAAGGAAGCTAATGAGCCGAGTAAAGCCTTCTGCATTCGTGTACGTCCAAAGTTCGAGCCACGAGTAAACTGATAAAGTGATAACCATTCCCTCAAGGGAGATTGAACGTTCAGCTGATCTTCTTCGGTTCCTTTTCAAACGATCACAAAAGCTAAACTGACATTACGCTTTGCTCTTCCGATTATATCAGCTTGATCGGCATATGCAACGAATATAGTTTTGAAAGACTGTTCCTTAAGTGTGAAAGTTTTGACCTATTTTGCTTAGAACGGTGTTCAAGAAATTGCCTGACAGCGCCTATACGCATGTATAAGACCTATTTGGACATCAAAGACTTCGTCGTTTACTTTGAGGTCTTCATCATGCGCAGACACACTATAAGATTATTTGATGGACGGTGGATTTTTATACCATAAGGCCACAGTGATATGGTCCTATATGATCATCGACGAATGGCTTTTAGAGTTCTCATTATTTGGCAAAAAATATCATGTATTCAAGGTGATGTACAGGAGCCTGTAGTTGATTCAGTTCAGAGGGCCTCTTTTCTTGAGAGTCGAACATTCAGTGCTAACTCCCATTTATCAACCATGCTTTCCTTGGATTATAGTCAACCAAGTCTTCATCTTCGGGATAAAAGTCGTTAGTCCAGCTGCTCCATTGAACTTAAGTTAAAATATAGCTATCCTTACTTTATCGAGATCGGACTGACGAAATTTTTGGAATATGCCGTTCTGGCATATTGTCCCTAAAATATTTGAAATTATTTTGTACGAAATTTTTAGTTTCCGTTGTAAGTCTCTGATCTCTCCAAGACAACACGGCTTTCTTAAATGTAGGTCTGCAACCACTAACCTTGTTGAATTTGTATCGTATTCCCTATCTGCCTTAGAGAACGGAAAGGAAATTGAAGCTATATCTACTGAATTTAGCAAAGCTTTTGACTCTGCCCTCTCTAGTCCTTTCTTAGCTACCTCCGGAGTCCCACAAGGCAGCCACTTAAGTCCCCTCCTTTTCATTCTTACCATTAACGATATTGAAAAGGTCATCAAACATTCCCATTTCTCACACTACGCTGACGATACTAAGATCTTTAAAACAATTTCTTCAAAACATGACTCTTCCCTTATCCAACAAGATCTCGACAATTTCTCAGTCTGGTGACTTAAAAACTGCGTAGAGCTAAATATTGCCAAATGCAAATCAATCACTTTTTCATGGAAACACATAAAATCTCCTCCACGTCTCTATACCTTCTTGACTGCCAATCTCTTTACAACTCTATCTTTTTCAGCACAAACCCTCGTAACCTTAGAAATCCTCGCCTCTTCTATCTCCCTACCCATCGTACCTCCTATGGCTCCAACGAACCTATTATACGCGTATGCTGCGGAGGGTTAATTCGAATGAAAACTATTTCGACTTTAACCTCAGCACTCCCTTCCTAAAACACCTTCTCCGAAACACAATCCAATTATAGCTATTGGTTCTAAGTTTTAAGCTATCCCAACCCTAGCTGTAAGTTTCATAGTTTTAAGTTAGATTAAGTTATGAAGCTTGTATTAAACTAAATAAATGGGGGTATTGCCCCCACTAAAATTCTGGCGCTTAAGTTGGGCAGTGTTATCTTAAGATTTTCTTTTTTCCCTTTCTTCCCTTCCCTTTCTTCTATTGCTTCTATAATACTATACCATGCCCCTCACATTAATTTGGATGAGCTTGCTCATTTTACAGTTCTTCCTTCAAATCTATTGCACTCAGAAATTTTATTACTTGGAGCACCTTCGCTTCGGATAGGTCACTCTCTTCTCTAGCATTGTTGCAGATGATCCTTTTTCCAGTTCTTGAGTCTTCTTGCCTCCTCTTCTTGTTTAACTTCTTTTTTTAATAAAGTTTTCTGCTATTCTGCAACAGGGCTTAGGCCCTGATAAAATTGTTGATGTCTCTATTTTTGCTAATGAATCTGCCTCTTCGTTTTCATGAAAACTAGGTACCCAATGAAGTGTGACCCTGTTCTGTGACTTGAAACCATCCAATACGAATTGCATATAGACCGTTTTGAAAGTTAATTTCAGATCCAAGGAAGAAGAGACACATCAATACCAAATGCACGCATTTTTGATTGATAACCGAGCTTGATACCAAAGTCTATAAAACGTGTTACGGAGAAAGCTTACCTGGAGAAGTTGCTCATGCGGTGGGTGGCAGCGTCGCGTCGATGACCCGACGGATGGCAACTTTCAACACTGCCACAACACACAAGTTTTCCTTTTTTTTTATATTGCTCCTGGAGGAAGCATCAAATCCTCCAAGAGTACCGCCAATCCCAAGAAGAGAAACAAACCAAGGTACTTTCCCATCTTGGGTTTCCCTTCTGTTATTCTGTGTGGCGAAGAAATTGAATTCCTCTCGACAGCACACACACGCAGGAAGATTTTAAATTTTGTTTTTTTTTTGCTTTCCCTCTGAGTGGAGGCTCTTCAACATTATAATTTTCTGTAAAGAAATAAACAAAATTTAATATATTAAATAAAGATAAAAGAAAACAAATGTATGAAGGAAAAATATACCTATGTACATACAGTAACAAATGTGTAAATTGTCTGAAAATCCATATGCTTTTGCGTATTGACTTTCAAACACTATTTACACACTTATGATTTCTGATACTTACCTTTTTTGTATTCCAAAGTATTCATGATTAGCTGAAAGTAAAAAAACAAAGACAAAATAGTAATTATTATCACTAATATTGATAAAAATAGTAACAATAAAAAAACTTACCAGCAAGAACGAACATTCGGCCATGATGTTTGTTTATGTTTGACATTTCTTTTAATTTTATTAGAAATTCGCTAATAATACTGATCTCTTCTGCGCATGAAAAGTAGTTTTGTCTCTTTTTACCCAAAGGTAAAGGGGGGCAAAATAATACCATGACACATGCGCAGAATGATTTCGCGGAGTTTTGAAATGAATTAAAATGAACAAAAATGAACTTTCTTAAGGTGTAGGTTAATGTGTTTAGTGTTAAGGTAGGTAGGGAAATTATATAAAAAGGTATATTACTGTGATAATAGATAAGTAGATTAGTATTAAATTGTTTAGCACTATTATAAATAGATATACGAGTATATGCAATTAAAAATAAGTGATAGGGTAAAGACAGAGCCAAACATATAAAAGGGATGGGTATGAATGTATGTGTGTGGATTTTTGGACATGGATGAGGGGGGAATTAACAATAATGATAAGGATAGATATTAATGTTTTAGATTTTTTTGTTCGATTGAAGGGTTGAAAATAGTTATCTCACTCAGATGTAGTGGTAACTATTTACCTATGTAATAATACAAGGACCAGGAACTAACTCAGAGGATTTTATGGTCATTGTTATATTCGAGAATTTGAAGGAAAGTTTAGAAGTGTTAACTGTCGGCTATTTCGATTTGAAATTTAAATTTAAATTTGTCGAAAAATAAGTTTAAAATAAAAAGTTTAATTTTTTTAAGAGAAATAACTCGCATAATGAGAAAAATAAAATAAATAACAAAATTAGAGGTAAATTAAAAGTGAAAAGTGAATTTGGTTTAAAAATATATATATTAAATATATGCATACTTAGGATCAAAAAAAAAAAAAAAAAAAATCGAATTGAGGAAGAAGTTCGTCGAGACAAACTCTCGCAATTGTCACTTTTTGGATTCCAATAGGATTTTAAAGCAGAGGTATGTGAACGAAATTGAAATTCGAAATCGACAAGCCTGACGTGTGATTCTCTTTATCAGGTTTAGGCTTGAATTCTTTGATCTGTAAAGATCCCTATACATATAGCAGCCTAGGCCTCTGCCGGAATTTTCTATTACTTGCCGTAAAATCATTGGTAAAGGCACCTTAAGAGCAGAAGGCTTCCTTTGTTCAGGAGAACAAAGGAAAAATCTTTTGGAGGACAATACCGCAGTGGATATAGGACTCTATAAGTATACTTAAGTATACATATAGAGGTCAAATTCAAGAAAGCGGAACTTGTGAAAGAAAAAGGGTGTTTCATCGAAAGAAAATAAAGTGAATTTTAAAAAAAAAACTAAGGAAGAAAATAGAAAAAGCAGAGAAGAAAAGAAAAACTAAAAATAACAAAATTAAAGAATAAGATATAAATTTTAGTGATTTTAAAAATTTTTTTTTTTGAAAACTTAAAGTAGAGGAAAACGAAAGTGTAAAAATTCGATTCTCCAGATCGTTTGTTTTTATTTGTAAATTTTTTTTTATTTTATTTGAATAATACTACAAGTAAGTGACCTTAAAGATAAAAAGATAAATTTTAAAGAACAGTGTAAATACGACCCCGCACCTGTTTCTCTTCAAAGTGCTGCCGGCAGAACGACGAGGGACAAAAAAAACGGTGAGTCAAAAATTTTATTAGTGGATACAAAGGTCCCTGATTTTAATCTTTTAAAGTCACTTTTCTTTGAATATTTTTTTTGTTTTTATATACTATATTGATTTATTTTTAATAGTTTTTAGTTTAAAATTTTGAATTTTTAAGAATAAGAAAAGAAACGAGCAGGAGAGCTAGAATTTATTTTATCATTTTTGATAGTTTAAATGAAGAATTTTAATAAAATTATAATTTGAAAGTTTAAAAAAACTGAAAGAATGGAGTTCTAATTTCGTTAGCTAAAGGTGTGTGGAGGCTTGGTAAAGCCGTCCAGATGTGATCTGGGTTAAAGGACGTGACACGAACAGACTTTTCACTACGGACTAATTCGTGACTAGTTGGGTTACATTAGGGGCTATTTCCCTTGAAAACATGGCCAAGGAAATAGCGAAGGAAGTATCTTTCTGATACTTGGGTGGGTTGGCCAGACCTTCGTCACTAACATCAGACGAACGTTCGAAATTCAGTATGGCGGTATCTGAGGGCGATGAAAAGGAGGGGCTTTAGATATAGGATATAGGTGTAGGGTATTAGTTTTAGGATTAGTTTAGGATTTAGTTATTTTTTTTTATTTCTTTTAATTCATTTTTTTTATAAATTTTTTTTAAATAATTTTGGTACTGGGTTTTTAGTTTAATAGATTAGTTAGTTTAGATAGGGTATTTTTTTTTATATTTTTTTTATTCTTCTATCATTTTTTTAATAAAATCGAAGCACCAAACTATCTTTTCTCTCAGATATCGTCAGGGTCTCTAGATTTGTGTCATAATTTTCCACCACTACTTTAGGCACGATAACAAATTAATGTTTAGTCGAGCAGGAGGTGCACTAGGGGATGGCAAGAACCACCCCAAGCGACGAGCGTAGCCGAGCAACCGCAAGCGTGCCGTAGCCACCTCTAGTGTACCGAAGATGTCCCCCGTGGAAACCTGGCTCCTAACAAACGCTTTTGAAATATCAAGTGCAATATTCTTACTTTCTCCAAAATCCTCCATTCTTCTGAAGAGATGTTCTTTATCTCTCGAAAAACAATTCCGTAAGCTTTTCTATCGGTCCTGTTCTGAGATATTCATATCTGACATCTTAGAAGTGCGCAAATTTCGAGGGGAAAACGTCGATTCTGGCTATTTCTTAGTTGCGGCTAAGTTCAGAGATCGAATTTCAAACGCAAGGAGTTATGATATGAATGCGTTCAACTGAAACGAGTGACAGAGAATGCACATGAGCAGCGAGAGGAGAGTATCGAGCAAAGAGGAGAGAGCAAAAGAAGGTGTTGAGTAGAAAGAGATCAAAGAGATCGAAGAAACAACACCCTGAAGTTTTATAAAAAAAAAGCTAAGAAACTGGCTAACCTTGGTCATCGAACCACAGGGATTTCATGATATAGATGATTTCAAGCAGCATTTCCAGCAACTGTTAAATAGGCATCATGTAGAACGTTTAATAGGGCTAGAAGACAAACCGCTTCCAAACAATGAAGAATTAGTTTCACCACCCAGTATAGAAGAGGTATAGAAGAGGCTTGGCTATGAATTAGCTTAAGAACAACAAGGTCGCAGGATCTGATGGCTTACCTGGAAGTGATGTTTTAGTAGAGTGCATGCATCAAACCATCAACCAAAAATGGGTGAAGGAAGCAAGCCCGATGACTGGACCATCAGCTCCATATGCTCCATCTACAATAAAAAAGAGATCCTTTGTCTTGCAAGAACTATCGTGGCATATCTCTGCTAAATGTCGCATATAAAAACCTATAAAACGTGCTATGTGAACGGGCTAAACCGTTCTGTAATAATTTAGTCGGTGAAAACCAGTGTGGATTCTGGCCCGGCGGATCGACCATAGATCAGATATTCACATTAAGGCAAATCCTGGAAAAGATCAATGAATTTCAAGTCGAGACTCACTATTAGGCGTTTTTCTTTTTTGGTTCAGAACAGAACCTGAGTTGTCAAAAAATAAATTGTGTTTCTTTTTTAGTTCAGAGTGTTAAGAGTTTCGAAAATGTGTTTCTTTTTTCGTTCTGAGCATGTTCTGAGCGTGTTCAGAGTGCGCTCTATGAGCTCAGAATAAAATAACTGAGCAGACAGAGTAAAATGCTTAACACAAGCATTTGACAGATGGAAATTAAAAAAAATGGCGACAGCTACATAAGTGTTCAGGTGTGTTTCAAAATATACTCAGAGCGCTCAGAGCACGCTTGGTTCAGAGAATGTTCGGAACATGCTCGACATGCTCGGACTCTGTTCAGAGCTCTATACTGAACTAAAAAAGAAAAACGCCTATTTATTTGTCGACTTCAAAGCTGTATATGATAGCATTCATCGTTATGAGCTGTATATGGCAATGACCGAACTCTTAATCCCGGAAAAACTGATCCAACATCCAACAACATATGCAATTCTGAACTATTCCAATACACAGGAGATGCGCTATCATGTGATTTTTTCAATTTCGTTCTAGAGCAGATGGTGAGCACAGCAGGCTTTAACACGGAGGGCACTATATTCAACAAATGTGTCCAACTCTTCGGTGGTTATAGTGGACGATTACCAACATCATCGACCGTTCCCATAACGTTCTGTAATAGAGCACTTCACGGCTGTTGAAGGTCGGGCGAGACTAGTTGGTATTGAATTAAATGAAGACAAGACCCAGACCGCTATTGATAGCAAAAACTTTAAGGTAGTTAAGGAGTTCATCTACTCAGAGTTAATATTAACTCCACGAATGACTCCTTAGTTGACACCCGACGAAGAATTACCCTAGGAAGCCGCTGCTACTTCGGTTCAGCAAAACGAAAGGGTTCAAAATTCAATTAAGACGAAGTACTCGCTCTACAACCAGCCCTGCTCTACGGTACCAAGTGTGAAACTACAAACCGAAAGGCAGAGAAGATCCTGGACTTTTTTGAAAGAAAAATTCTTTAACGTATACCTAGGCCTGTGTGTGAGGAGGGCAAATGGGGGAAAAGATATAACCGCGAACTCTATCAACTATACCAACATGTGGATCTAGTCCAGAAAGCCAAAACATGTCGACTACATTTGCTGTCACATTGAGTGAATGGACATCAATGTTCCAGCTAAGAGAGTCTTTGAATGCCAGCCCCCAGAAAAACGCACCTCCGTTTTAAAGACCGAGCCATCGCGGATACCACAGCGCTTGGCCTAGATGATTGAAACAGCGGTTTCGGGATCGCAGAGGATGGAAAACTGCCTTGCCTTATTCACATACCGTTTATAGATCGGGAACCGGCTAAGTAAGAACATATATATAGTTTTAATCCCTTAAGTTTTAATCCGTTTAACACTAACAAAAAAAAACTAGAAATCATGAAAATATTGAGTGATATTTTAAGATCTATATCGAAAATCAAAAAAAAAAAAAAACATAAAATTCAGAAAAATGTATGAAATCTTTATTTGAATCGATAGTACGGTCGATATAATTTAATGTTTGAAGATTATTTTATGCAACTGTTGGCCGCGGTTGCGCCTCAAATAGTTCATCCGCTTAGTACAATTTTTGCATTATCTTTCTAACATTTCGGCAGTTATCTCATAGAGCTGTGTAAATCGTTCATTTCAAATGATCGAATCGTTCAACAAAAATCGATTACGAAAATGATCCGATCATTTCAATCGACCGATCATTCGATCATTTTCATTTCACTGAAATGATTCAATACTGTTCCTATTTGATTTTAATTTCGATTTCGATGATAGGATTGACTTGTGGCTTTGATAGTTCTCACAAAATACTTTATTATTGTAAGCCAAAAATTGCCATCGAATGATGGCTACATTGTAACGGGTGATTTTTTAAGAGCTTGAAAACTTTAAAAAAAAAAAAAAAACGCATAAAATTTGCAAAATCTCATCGATTCTTTATTTGAAACGTTAGATTGGTCCATGACATTTACTTTTTGAAGATAATTTCATTTAAATGTTGACCGCGGCTGCGTCTTAAGTGGTCCATTCGGAAAGTCCAATTTTGGGTAACTTTTTCGAGCATTTCGGCCGGAATAGCCCGAATTTCTTCGGAAATGTTGTCTTCCAAAGCTGGAATAGTTGCTGGCTTATTTGTGTAGACTTTAGACTTGACGTAGCCCCACACAAAATAGTCTAAAGGCGTCAAATCGCATGATCTTGGTGGCCAACTTACCGGTCCATTCCTTGAGATGAATTGTTCTCCAAAGTTTTCCCTCAAAATGGCCATAGAATCGCGAGCTGTGTGGCATGTAGCGCCATCTTGTTGAAACCACATGTCAACCAAGTTCAGTTCTTCCATTTTTGGCAACAAAAAGTTTGTTAGCATTGAACGATAGCGATCGCCATTCACCGTAACGTTGCGTCCAACAGCATCTTTGAAAAAATACGGTCCAATGATTCCACCAGCGTACAAACCACACCAAACAGTGCATTTTTCGGGATGCATGGGCAGTTCTTGAACGGCTTCTGGTTGCTCTTCACTCAAAATGCGGCAATTTTGCTTATTTACGTAGCCATTCAACCAGAAATGAGCCTCATCGCTGAACAAAATTTGTCGATAAAAAAGCGGATTTTCTGCCAACTTTTCTAGGGCCCATTCACTGAAAATTCGACGTTGTGGCAGATCGTTCGGCTTCAGTTCTTGCACGAGCTGTATTTTATACGGTTTTACACCAAGATCTTTGCGTAAAATCTTCCATGTGGTCGAATAACACAAACCCAATTGCTGCGAACGGCGACGAATCGACATTTCACGGTGTTCAGCAACACTCTCAGAAACAGACGCAATATTCTCTTCTGTACGCACTGTACGCATTCGTGTGGTTGGTTTAATGTCCAATAAAGTAAACTGAGTGCGAAACTTGGTCACAATCGCATTAATTGTTTGCTCACTTGGTCGATTATGTAGACCATAAATCGGACGTAAAGCGCGAAACACATTTCGAACCGAACACTGATTTTGGTAATAAAATTCAATGATTTGCAAGCGTTGCTCGTTAGTAAGTCTATTCATGATGAAATGTCAAAGCATACTGAGCATCTTTCTCTTTGACACCATGTCTGAAATCCCGCGTGATCTGTCAAATACTAATGCATGAAAATCCTAACCTCAAAAAAATCACCCGTTACATGGATTAAAAAGTGTCAAAAAATTCAAGAAAAAGAGATTTTATGTGTTGCTCCGGAAAAGAGCAGTTTTAGGGCTTTCAGCTGACATTTTGTACGACATATACTTTGTACGTCGTAACCGAATTCGTCATCTATGTGTCAAGTGATAAACTGTCAAATTCCATCAAAGGATGGCTACGATGTCGATGGATAAAGAAACGTTTAAAAATACCGAAAAAAAAGAGATTTTATTTGTTGCTCCGGAAAAGAGCAATTTTAGGGTTTTCAGCTGACATTTTGTACGACTTATACTTTGTACGTCATAACCGAATTCGTCCTCTATGTGTCAAGTCATAAACTGTCAATTCCATCAAAGGATGGCTACGATGTCGATGGATAAAGAAACGTTTAAAAATACCAAAAAAAAGAGATTTTATTTGTTGCTCCGGAAAAGAGCAATTTTAGGGTTTTCAGCTGACATTTTGTACGACATATACTTTGTACGTCATAACCGAATTCGTCATCTATGTGTCAAGTCATAAACTGTCAATTCCATCAAAGGATGGCTAATATTTCGATGGATTAAAAAACGTCAAAAAATCCACATTAAACATACCGGATCCTGATACATCAAAAAACATCAGTTCAACCCAACAATTGTTTTTTCGGCCTACAACATCAACAACCAACTCGATCAATCATGTTCTTCAATGCCGAGTTCAACCCAGAAATTCCAGTCCACCGTCCGTTTGGCATTCATAATCCACATTGATTGCATCAGAACAAATGGAATCGAGTAAATCATGGTTAATCGAGTTAACTGATATCGAAAATCGAGACTACAAATTGAAATCGAGAATCCAGAATCGAGATTCATCTAAATGATTGAGATTGATTAAAATAATAATCGATTTCGATCATCAATACTTTTCGATGATCGCATCAAAAAAATCGAATCGATCCTGATTGACACAGCTCTAGTATCTCACGAATACATGCTTTAATGTTGGCTTTCAGTGCTTCAATCGAGGCAGGCTTGTGGCTATATTTATGAGCCCTAACATAGGCCCACAAAATATAGTCTAGAGGCACTATATCGCACGATCTAGGCGGCCCATTAACCGGCATCAAACGTGAAATAATCCGCACCAAAGCGTGACTTTTTCTGAATGAACCGGTAGCTCTTGCAATGCTTCTGGCCGCTCTTCACTCCAAATACTAAAGTTTTGCTTGTTCACGGATTCATTCAACCAGAAATGAGCATCGTCGCTGAACACAATTTTTCGATAAAAAAGTGGATCTTCGTCCAACTTTTCAAGAACCCATTCACCAAAAACTCGGCGTTGTGGTAGGTCGTTCGGCTTAAATTCTTGCACCAGCTGAATTTTGAAAGGCTTCACACCCAAATCCTTCCGCAAAATTTTCCACGTAGTGGAGTAACAGAGGTCCAATCGCTGCGAACGGCATCGAATTGATAATTCACGGTCATCACTAACACTGGCCGATACAGCTGCGATATATTCCTCAATTCGCACTCTATACGTGAGCGTGTTGGTGGTTTAATGTCCAACAATGTAATTTTGGTGCAAAATTTCGTCACAATTGCCCGAATAGCCTCAGTAGGTCGATTAAACTGACCATAAAATGGAAGAAGCGCGCCATCAACTTTCTTAACAGAGCACGCATTTTGAATGATAATAGAATACAATAATTTGCAAGCGTTGTTCGTTTCTAAGACGATTCATGGTTAAATAATAGACCAAACTGAAGATGTTTGACAGTGACACAAAACACGAAACGTGCGTGAGCTGTCAAAACCAGTTTTGCCAAAAAGAAAATAGCAAAAAAATCACCCATTATATTCAATCTCTCATAAAAACCATATGTAAGTCAATAAACCTTCGTATCTACTCTTAAAATATTTCAAATATTTTTAATAAATCACAATGTACGACTATCACTGGTAAAAGATTCATTTCCATAATTGAACAAAATTTGCAATTAAAATTTACTTAACGATGTTGTTGATAAGTTAATAGCCATTCTCAATTTCACCAATGGCCACCTATCACTATTTCATCAATATTACCTAAGCCGTTTAATACAAGCAATTAGTATTTAAATTTATCTCCAATTCAGGAACACGTACAAGGAAATAAATATTATGAAACACATCACCATCTGTCTAAACTACAAATCACAAAATGAATTATTATTCATCCTTGGATGTGATAAAATTAACATTTTTCAAACATAAATTTCTAACCACTCAATAAATTAAAAACCTCACAGTCATCAATTAAAATAAAATAAAAAACAATATATCTACTGTTTTCCGTTAAGTGATACGAAATGGCATATCTAAAAACAGCCATTAAATTCAATTTAATTATCTATCTACATTATAGCAGCAGCCATGTATAGGTCTATGTAAGTTGGGTGGGCTGAGGTATACCTTCCTAAGTATACATACAAACATTAATTCAAAATATTCCATTTCGTATTCGTAAACTAAGATATTAATTAAATTAATTAATTTCGCACACGTTTCAATAAAATAATATGGCTTCAAAGGCTATTATAAACAAATGGCTAGCTACCAACCAACAAAACTGCCCACCTCATACCTAGGTACCTAAAAATCAAACCCATTACAAAGCCACCCATTAAGCTGTAGCCCCCACAAAATGTATCCAATCAATTCATCAATCACAAAATAAGAGCTAATGGCTAGTTGGGCACCAAATGCACAGACACCAGATACAGAAACAGAAACACATAAACTATGGACACGACTACCACAATGACGGATGTAGATAAATTATGGATATCAATTTACCTATTCATCAACTTGTGGACATACAAACTTGAACACGAAATCGATTCGAATCGAATCCATCAGAGTCAGATGTAGGTGCCAAATGGGAGGGGGGTCGAACTGAACAAATAAGTATCAAAAACACTTAAAAGTTTATAATAAAGCAATAAACTTGTGTATGTATTTATATGTAGCCCGAGGTGTATTTAGTCGCGGATCCATGGGTAAACGTTTTTGCCATTGTATCCGTAAATGCCTCTACCTAAGCTTTTTAACATGCCATCAGATTGTGCCTGCCTTCATTTTGAGCTCAGATAAGTATGGAGTCCAATTTGTTCAAACGAACTACACAAACGGTACCGCGCCGCCTATTGTTACTTTTAATTATCCCCAAAATACTGACATATCCAAGACAAGGCAAAAGTTGAAATAAATTTATACAAATATGAGTCGGTACACGTACACAGTCATATGTACAGTTGTACAGATAGTTATGTATCTCAAAGGAGAAAAGTATCTGCCATATATAATTTACCAAGCCAGCAATTTCAAACCATAACAATCCCCGAGGGAAAATTAAGTAGATATATTTGTTCAAGATGAAAAAGGGGGGGGGGGGGGGGGGGGGCATAAGACACGATTCATATACGTTCTTTTTTTTAATCTATATACCTACCTACCTCTGTACCTTGTGTATAGCCAAATTACTCGTAGATACTTTTGATGTAAATAGTATATTTGTTAAGTAGTCGTGTGTTTTTTTCTTTTTTTAAACACAACTTTATAGCCTAAGTAGTTTCTTGTTACTCTGGATTGGTTCGAAGAAGAAGATACAAAAATATCTTTAAGATACGTATTCGAATCTTAAACTAAAAATACAGTTTAAGTGGGCAATTAAGTTTTGTTTTAAATTTTAATGATGATTGAAGTTAGATGGTTGAATAAGGAAAATGGAAAGAGAAAATTGCAAAAGATAGATACTTGAAGATACGTTACGTACCTATAGCTTTTGCTAGAAGTAACTTAAGTATGAATTAATGATTTCGAATGACTATTTAAAAAAAAAGGTTTGCCTACTTACGTAAGCCCATTAGAAGTTACCTATACCTAATGCTTTAGAGTGATACAAAAGTTATTATTTTCATCACTTGCACAAGCACTCTTTATATCAGCAGCCATTAATTATTTAAAGTGTTGTCAAGCAGCAACAAAAACAAGGATTCGAAATATTCAGAAAATTCACTAACTATCTTACTAACTGGTCACATGTTGATGTAGCATCGGATGAGCTGAAGAAGTAAGAGAGTCAGGCGGACTCCCACTTTGACCCAAATGAAGAAATAACACCCTAGCTGTCGACCCAATTTAACTTGACGTAAGTCAATATTTTCATTCTTACCAAAATGGGTAGTTGACGATTCCTAATTCTTAAAATCTTATATTTTTTTAATCGTTAATACAAAAGGGTTATCAGAAATGAACGAAGGAAATAATTTATTTTTATTTTTAGTTAAAGATATGCCTTCCACTTTCGACTCGATTTTTAATATTGCAATGATTGTTTCGCACTGCGAATCACTCGCGATTGTTTGATAGTAATTATAATTAGGATTCGTTTCGCTTTTAATATTTTCTCGGCAAATTAAGTTTGGGATTGGGATGGCTCTGATCTCGACTATTAAAATTGAATCTTTGTCTGGGAGAGTGAGTACAAAGTTTCGTTGAAATTCGGCAACGTAGTTTTTCGAGGAGAGCAGGTAGCTTTCCAGGAAGCCGTAATTTGAAATATTAACTTTAAATTTTTTTTCTAGAAAATTATGTTTTATTGATTACTTTTTTAATAAGCGAAATATGTAATATATTTCATTAAAATCTGTTAAAAAAAAAAAAAAATATGAATGTACAGCTTCGTGCGAAAAGTTCTAGTTTTTCCGTTGGCTCAATGGGATGGATGGTTTGCATATGGGTCACCGAGACCTAGCTTATTGATTTATTTTATTGACTTATTATATGGTCTTTAACATTATGTATGGAATATATATGGAATATGTTGAACCCTGTATTACACTACGGTTCGGAAGATTACACATTTATTTATTAAAAAAAATTGGAAAGATATAGATATGATTTGTTGGTCTTTTCGGTACATGGATGTTCACAAAAAATTTGATGGGCACTGAATGCAAATACCAATTTGCTTTTACTAAATTAGATTTGTAGGGGTTAAAATGTAATTTTTTAGCGTAAGCCCATGTATGTGTGAGCTCATATTCTTCAGTTTTTTCTGACACACAGTCTTCTAAAATATCAATAGCTCTTGACAACTTAATTTGAGTATTGTCCATGATCTATTATACTATAGCATTATGAAAAACATCGAAAAGTAAGCTTATAAACAGTGAGAAAAGAAGCGGACATAATATGGAACCATGAGGGACACCAGAACGAAACTTCAAAAAAAGAAAACATAAAAAACAGCACATGCCTGTTGAATTATTTCATTTGAGTATAGCTATCAGCTAGAAGCAGTAAGGTTTTGGTGCAATAGAAATTTTGTTTGAGCTTGTATCTAATATAAGTATCTGGTGATCAACAGTTTCGAAAGACTTCGAAAAAATCCAGCAAGCATAAAATTTATTTAAAGATTTTTGCAATTTCAGGTTCAGGGATTGACAAGAAGTTTGTAAGCTGAATTATCTGATAATCTGATCACGCATTGAAATTTAAAAGACTTTTGACTGATATGGAAAAAAACTTATTGGTCTATAGTCTGCGTGAAAGTTTAATAAATGCGGGGAAAAATTATTTTGATGAACTTAAAGGCTACTTCATCATAATCTTGTGCATTTGGTTTGACATTTTTAATAGCTTTAACTGTCTTGAACTCAGAGACACAACGAAATTCAAATGAATTGGGATGAAATTCATCATTATCAAAATTATTAATTTCATTCCATTTATTTACACTATTGCTAACAGCACTGCTATTGTTATTTCGAAGAAGAAGAAAGTAATTATGTATGCCGATTATTTGAGTCAGCTTTGCGCTGACATTTTCAACGAAATCCATAAGATCCACGATTTCGATGTCTTTTTTCTTAGCTGAGAAAATAAAAATATTTCCATAGATATAACCGAAATGTCATTACTAGTTCTGGCGAAAATACTTTTGTCGGATTTGGACGACTTACAAGTTTTTTGTCCATTTATTTAAGATGTGTGACTTTATAGTGTAAATATTTTTGCATCTGCCATTATTTTCGACATAAGAAACTGGCCTTGTTTTAATATAAAGTAACTTAAATTTTCACCAACTTTAGTTAAGCAGGTTCTAGCGTACGGGGTTTCACAGAAAATTATGAAAATTTTAGAGAAAATTCAGGATACCAAACACACGTATAATATTTATTGTATGACCACCATATTAAGGCAAATCGTAACATAATGTAAAGAATAATGATCTTGTAGATTTAAGGCTATTTTTATCGTGGTTCACGTGAGCACGGCAAGTGAAACCCTGTCGAAACGTCGGGTAAAATCAAATACAAATTTGATTAAAATATAATTAATAATCGCGGTAAGTCCGAAAATTGTTCTTTCATTAAAATAATGATCTTGCTGATTTTTTCTGACATCGATCTTTATTTGACGTTGTAGGTATTTTGCCATTTTTATCAGTGGTCTAAATCCAGCACAAGCAATATCTTTACGTTAAGATTGAATTAATGATTTTGACATTTTTTTTGTTTTATCAAACATTATCTAAAACGAATTTATAGCATACCTAAACGATTTTTTTTAAAGAATTTTATATTTCACCTTCATACATAAATAACCATCAATTTCAACTCTATTTCAACTTGGTATACATAAACGTATACTTTTCCAACGCATCCTTAAACTTATTCAAAAGTGAATTGTTTGTTTTCTTTTGCTTTTACTTTGTTCACTTAATGCGTCTGAAATATCTACTTAATAAATATGATTTGTTAAAAGAAATTCAGAAATTATTTATAAGCCTTATCTATTCTGTATTTACATATACTCGTACATACCTATGTAAAAATGCCAAGTATGTATATATCAACTTTAAAAATTTTAAATAAAAGTTTGTATAAAGTTAAAAAAGCATTTTTTCCAGACTTGCATTGCTGTGCTAGGTATAGATTACCAATAAAACACCTTGTAATGTGCTTTTTGCTTTCCAGCCGAGGTTTTGCTCGCCGGATTTTCCAGGGTTGCTCTGAAGAAAAACACTAAACTTCAGTAGGAAGGTCTTTCAAACCTTATACAAAATCTTTATTGAAAACCATTAGTAAATTCATAGGTATAACAACTAATCTTTAATTAAATATTCTATACTCTGTTCAATTTATATTTGCAGTACAGGGAAGATAGGATATTTGCCTTTCAGTCTGACCATTATGGATTTCAATAAGCTATCTTTAATTCAAAGCTCTTACAGGATTGCCGTAGGATCATTAAAAATTGCCGCAAGTCTCAGAAAAAAAAAATCCTGAAAGTTACGTAGCACAAACCAAAGAAAATGCCGTATGAATTTCTATCAACTCGACAATGGTAACTTTGATTCAGTTTTTTTTTTAATAAACACAATAAGGGTTGGTTGCAAATTGGGGATCAGTCTCCCTCCTTTCACCCATGGAGCAGATAGGTCATGGTGGGCTTGTACGTGAGCTCAAAGAAGATTACACAAACCATTTTAATGTAACTCAGTGATTCTCTTTCTCATTTCAGTAGCAATTTCTTAAGTAAAGGTGCCGTGCAGACAGCAGCAGGCACCAGTGTTTCTGAAAAAGCTGTCCCATAAGGCCTGTACTGCAAATATAAATTGAACAGAGTATAGTATCTGGTTTCCTATTAACTGGTATTCAGTATCGGGTTACTCTTTTTGCAAGTACGGACTACGCTCTTGGCGTTTACAAGATCAGCAGGTTTGAGGCCCTGGTGGCACTAGATCGGCAGGTTTGAAACCCCTGGTGGCACTATATCAGCAGGTTCAAGGCCACTGGTGGCGCTAGATAAGCAGGTACGAGGCCCCTGGTGGCACAACCAATGCATATGCACCGTCAGATCAGCAGGTACCAAAGCCTTTGGTGGCAATTAGGACGTTTATTCTTCGAACCAAAGATTCCTTACCCGAGTAGCGGGGGGAAACTGAAAGACCAAATAGCGGGACAATTTCAGTTGCCTTGTGAGCTAAAATCGAGCTCGGCAGCTTCGACCGCAGCTTCTTTTCTGTATAAACTGCGTGTGAACTATATATACGGGTCGAACGCAAATAACCAAATGTGTTCATTCGGCTGTGACGTCATGAGCTTATAGTGACTGTGTATTATATTTGAGTATTCGAGTATTGTATTAAATCCTTTCTCTAGCTGAAGCGTTTCGGTCGTTGGTAGCTGCAGCGTCGTACGGTGTCGTCGTTCGGTCGGTAGCTGCTGCGTTGTATGGTGTCGTCGGCTATTGCTGCGGCGGCTGCAGAATTATGGTCGAACAATTATTTTATTTTATACATTTTGGTGGAAGCATGGAACGCTTCGTTGCAGCTTTTCCGGTAAGTGTTCAAGTGTTGTAAGCCGATATATAGTCCAGTCATTTTAGGCATTTTAAACCCCAATCTGCGGAAAAATTCCTAGTGAGCTGAATTTTTGTATACACCTTTATTACGGCATTGTAATGAAGATGTGAAAAATCGACATTGATATCGTGCCGGCTAAAAAAGTTATAGGGGTCAAAAGGTCACAAAAATCAGTTTTTCGCAAATATCTCGCGATCTATAGCTCAGAGGTGAATAAAGGTCATTATAAAAATTGTTTGTCGTGAAATTGTTTACAAAAAATGTCTCTCGCATTTTTCTGTAAAATTAACCGTTTTCGGAGTAGAGCACTGAGAAAGAAAACATATTATGACGATGCACTCGTTTCCTCACCACCTTCGAGGTAGAATGCAGTGCGCGTTTTTTTACATGTTTTCCCCCGTAGGCATAATCCATGATATGTAATCAGAGGTTTTTTTTTTATTTACGAGTGAATAATTTTTTATTTGAATACAGAAAAATACAGAAAAATTAACTTTAGTATATAATTTTTTTTTATCATTCATAGTCGATATCTTCAGTTTCTGTGTTATTAACAATATTCTTCACTAATATTCTTCGTAGTAGCATTGCGTTAGGGTATATACCAAGTATATGGAGAACAGGAAAGCTAATATTTATTCCCAAAATATAGAAAAAAGATACAATATTAGATGCGTTCTTAGACATAGAGGGAGCCTTCGACAACACATCCCACGAGGCTGTAGGCACAATTTTTGTTAGGCACTAAACTTACTGTCACAAAAAGAACAAAATGTAAAAAAAAGTAATCACAACAAGAGGCTGTCCTCAGGGTGGTGTAGGTATTATCACCTTTGTTGAAGAGTCTTTTAGTGGATGAATTGTTAGAAAATCTTACCTCCCAAGGTATATTCTCCATTGGATTAGCTGATGATGTTGCTTTCATAGCCGTAGGTAATCCAAAGAGGACTAACAATTACACGGAAATGGTGTCTATCTGTAGGATTATCAATAACTTCTGCCACATATGAAACCTATCCATCTAGCTGGTGGATTGAAACGCAGAGATGATATGATATGATTTGCAAGAGACTTGCAGGCAAGTTATACAGATGCAAACCGAACATCCTTAGCTGGATATACACCAAAACGGTAAGACCAATTATTACATATGGGGCGGTTGCATGGCACAAGAGAACCGAATTATCAAGAATAAGGAAAGCTCTAGAAAAAGTCTAAGAGCTCGCGTGTATATGTATTACAGGAGCAATGAGAACCTGCCCTACCGCAGCTATAGAGGTTCTCCTCTATCTATCCCCTCTACACGAGGCCATCAGAAGTGCGGCAATGGGAGTTATCTTGAGATCCTCGAAACAAATATCATCAAGTGGCACACTGTTGGATCGAGTCCTAAGCACAATAGTTTCAGATTTCTGAAACTGGCTTCCATATCATCGCAATATCACTGAATCTTGTTGAAGTCACAGTGCAAAAGAATTCTGATGATCTTGACTTTGGGAGCTGTTCTGTACACTATTAGGTCGATGGCATACACAATTACCTGAATTAGACTACCTATTAGATCGCTGGTGTAAATGCTGAATAGAATCAGCGAGTTAACCGCTCACAGCTGAAGACCAATTTTAATATCGAAGATTGCGGTATGCAATTGTTAATGACACAGAAACTGTAGATATCGACAATTAATGATAAAAAAAAATTATATACTAAAGTTAATTTTTCTGTATTTTTCTGTATTCAAATAAAAAATTATTCACTCGTAAATAAAAAAAACCTCTGATTACATATCATGGATTATGCCTACGGGGGAAAACATGTAAAAAAAACGCGCACTGCATTCTACCTAGCAGGTTGTGAGGAAACGAGTGCATCGTCATAAACGTCGAAAACGGTTAATTTTACAGAAAAATGCAAGAGACATTTTTGTAGACAATTTCACAACAAACAATTTTTATAATGACCTTTATTGACCTCTAAGCTATAGATCGCGAGATATTTGCGAAAAACTGATTTTTGTGACCTTTTGACCACTATAACTTTTTTAGCCGGTATGATATCAATGTCGATTTTTCACATCTTCATTACAATGCCGTAATAAAGGTGTATACAAAAATTCAGCTCACTAGGAATTTTTCCGCAGATAAAACCTAAAATGACTGGACTAATAGTCGTTTTTAATAAAATCTATCATCTTCCATTGTTTTTCTCAAGTAAAATTTTGAGAAGGAACTAATAAGACTTATTTATAGATACCTACTGTTTTAACTGAAAAAAATGGATAGACTTGTAGATACCTATTTTAATTTATTTATCTCCCGCAAACTGAAGTCCTGGCCTCGGAGATGTCATTCGAAAAACAAAATTATTCTAAGCTAAGTTTAATTTCAGGTTAGTTTAAAAGTTTGTTGCTAATTTAAATTTTTTCTCGACCGTCCTTAAACGGTAGGTATACTTACTTACTCACGCTAGGTATATAAACAGTGCGTTGAGTGCCCCCTTTATCGAGTGCCCCTGGCCATTGTTTCGTTTTTTCTAAAGGTGCGTGTCCATTTGAGAGCAAAAACACTGAGAGTAGCTATCAGGCAGTGTTACCCTTATGCGACTTTAGTCGCATTTTTGCGACCTTTTTTTTGCTGTGCGACTATGCGACGACCTTTTTAAAATTGTTTAAAATTGCGACTTTTTCTTTGCTTAAACATTTACTATTTTACATTTATTGAAAGAATGTGTTCTTGGAAAATCTATTTCTGAGATTGATTATCGAAACGAAAATTATTTTAAAAAAAATTGAAGAAATATAATATCGGCTTGGAAGCCGAAAATTGCTTAAAGGATAAAAAACTCACTAATTTTGAAATTATTTGCATACAAAAAAATGTACTTCAATATTATTTGACGCTTTGCGAAAAATTTTTTTCAAGATTTAATGTTAAAGATGAGAAGCTTTCTATTTTATAACATATAGATCCAAAAATAATTAGGTCAAATCAGGATTTTAACTATTTTCGGTTGGTTTCAAATTTTAATAGCTTTACAAATGAGCCAGAAAAAGTGGTAGAGCAATACAAACACCTGGAGCTTCAAGCGTTTGACAAAAACTTTTGCAAAATTTTTGAAATTAAAAATATAGAAGAGCTTTGGTACAAGGTTGGTACTTTAAAAAATAGTTTAGGTGATAACCTATACTTTGACCTTTACGAATTTGTTTGTAAAACTTTAACGTTACCACAGCTATTTTAATTCAGTTACCACAGTGCAGCGCTTGCGCTGAGCGAGTGTTTCCAAAGCTTACGCTTATGAAAAATAAATTAACAAACCGTTTACAAAGGGAAACCTGCGAAAATATTTTAGCTTCCACAAATCTCATTGACTGTGATATAAGTGAGTGGGTTTTTGAAAACAACCTAATTAAAAAGTATAAAGAAACTTTATTAAAAACATGAAACATTAATGTGATTTACATATCTTTTTAGTTATTTATTTTAACTTTAAACCTATACATACATATTAATTTATGTAAAATGAAGTCTTTAAACTAGTTTTTTTTTATTGTTATTTTTCAATGTATACCTATCTAAGTGTTTAAATAAAGAAATTCAAAAAAATATCTAAATTGTTTTTCTTATAGTAAAAAAAAATAATATTTAGGTATGCGACTTTTTCTTTCAATTGCGACTTTTTGTTAAAAAATGCGACTTTTTCAAAGAATTCGAATTTGCGACTTTTTTTTGTAAAAGCGACTTTTTTCTGCGACTTTTTGAAAAATCCCAGGGGTAACCCTGCTATCAGGCCACTCTTGAGAGTAAACTCTCAAGTGGACACAGCCTTGAGAGAAGCTAGCGGAGAGTTGACTTTTCACTCTCGACATACGAATTTTTTGAGAGTTACTCGCAAGTGGACACACTTTTTTATTACTATCGGAGATGAGCTCGCAGAATTCCAACATAGTTCGTATTTTGCGATTAGCTGTCCGAGAGTTGACATGTAAAAACATTGAACAGAAGGGGACAAACGAACTTATGAAAATGAAATCAAGAGAAAGCTTCATAATTTGCGAAACCAGGTAAAGAAAATAATTTTTGTCAATCATATTGAATCTACGAGTATTATGTACATTTATTTAATAATCATGAAAATATTAACGGATGTCACAAGAATTGAAAAAAAAAAATAAAAAACGAAAAGTGGAGCCGGAACTGATAAAGTATATCTAGCACTAGGTGGCCATATTTTCGGGGTTTGCAGGTTTTTATTCCATTTTTAATGGCTGCTTCAACTAAGTCAAATCTGGTACGTATTTGATTTCTTAATTATTTTCTGTGATGTGCCTGTACTGCCAAGGAACTTCACCTTATGGGCTCATAAAGTAATTTTTGAATTCATCCCTGAAATCCTTTTGAGAAGTATTATAGTTGTGCCTTCTTCCATTTTGAAGATCGCAAAATGAGTTTTCGAAATTGTTGTCTAAACGCCAGCTTCCATTCAGTACATCGCGAGTTTCTATTTTTCGGGCAAAATTATAGTTTTGCAAAAATATATCAAGTGAACACGGTTTTGAAAGTACTCTCAGGAAATCATCTCCCAAAACTTAGGTGCGTGTCCAACACTGAGCGAGCGAGCAAAAACACTGAGAGTAGCTCTCAGGCTACTTTTGAGAGTAAACTCTCAAGTGGACACAGTCTTGATCAGCGTTGTGCTCAGGGCCGGACAAGCTATACGTGCAAGCTGTGCAAATGCGCAGGGCGCTGAACTCAAAAGGCGCCTTGGGCAAGCGTTAAAAAAGCCACTACTTCATAACCACTACCTTCCATCTTTTTTAAGTTTCATTTCTTTTTATAGCTCACTCCAATATTAGTATTAATTATATGTATAACTAACAGCTAATTCTGAATTGAAAGACAGATATACATATATACATATATAGATACATATCAAGTTTTCCAAAAATAAGTCGATGTTTAATTTCCTATACACACCCCCATTCCCACAGTAAAAAAAACTACATCACAAAATCTTTACAAAGTGCACAATTTTGTTCGCTTAACAACAGATACCTACATATTTGCTATTTTTCTCTTTATCAATCCACTGTTACGTTATTCTTTACATTCACCTTCGCGTGTATGAGTGAAGGCATTTATTTTATTTTGTTATCCCTCCCCTATGCAGTCTAACATAAAACAGAATTTCAACAGCAAATACAGACAGTTACCAGTTTGCAAGTTGATAACATGAGCACGATGCCAATTCTTCTATATGAAATCGAAGTCAGCAATGTTACTCAAACAGAAATTCTGAGGTACAAAATTCATACTCAGTGCGCAGAATTAAAAGTTGCGTCTAGGAATTTAAACTCTTCCGGTTGATTGTTTCTTGTACTATGTTTTAGTTTGGCACTGGCCTCTGTTTATGAGTGAAATTTTATCACTGTCGTGTGTCGAGAATGAGACAAAGGGTTGAAATATGGAAATACTTGAGTGATGAATGATGCGATGATAAATGTTGAGGCTTGTCGTTAATGAGTGAATCTGTTTTATTCAATTTCTCCTTTTCTCTATTTTTTTGTTCTTGCCAGTTATTGTTTACATTTAAAAAGGGATTTTTTGACTGGTCTAATTACTTTATTAACTTCCCATAGGGAGTTATTTGTCTATGTACGAGTATTATGGTAAAAAAAAAAACTCAAAACAAAAGAAAGGATAGGAAATCTATATTTACAATAAAACTTGCTACGCTACTATTCCAGTAGTGTATACGAGTATGTATAAGGTTATGATAATGGTTCAAACATGAAAGGAAAAGAGGCTGGTGTTCAAAACAAAATTAAGTGTTTTGAACCAAGAGCTTATTTTGTTCAGGCTGCTTGCATTCCTTTTGGTTGTTGTTGGTTTTTAATGATTCAGCTGTTCATTGGAAGCTGTTAAGTTTTTTGACATTGCTCAATGCATATAAAACTTTGTATTGTAAAACCCCTTTCTGAAACCAGATGGGAGTAGACTAAATGCTTTAAAACCATTCAAAAAAATCTTAGAAGCTATAATATGAAGCTCTAATTGAAATATCTGAGGCTGGAAACGTTGAGAATAGAAACATGCTGTACTTAGAAAGTAAAATTTTAGTTTAAAGTTTATATGTTGCATATATTAATCTAGTTTGATATTTAAGAAAAAAAATAATGGCGCAAAATTTTAATTGAATTAGTACGATGCTAAAGCTGTTTTAGTATGATACTAGGTTAAAACAATAATTTTAATCGAATATAGCATCATACTTCTCTACCCTTTTATTAAAGTTAAAATCATCGAATACCTACGAGTACTTTATTTTTTTAGTATCGCGCTAGCTTCATATGATATCGTACTTTGACATGTGCAGACATCAAAAAAGGTTCGTGTACTTATTTTTTTAAACGAAATGTCGTTGTTTTAGGTGTGTTCAGAGCAATTTATTAAGGAAATTCTTTTAGTACGATACTAGTGAGAAAATGTTTAAAATTAAGAATGAGTTAGTAAACTACTATAAAGTTAGCAAATTGTTAAGTAGTATCATACTAATACCTTAATAATAGGCTGTTTAAATTTTTGCGCCAATATAACTAGTAAGTATTTACAAACTCCGTCTGCTAATTTATCTACTAAATATGCTACTAAAAACTCTTTAGTGGAAATGCGATCAGAAGAACAATTCACTAACGTGCAATCAGCTGAAGCCATAGCTCTAAATCTATAAATACCATCACAGTTTCCTCAAATAACAGTTTTTTTAATCTAAAATTAATAAAAAACTACTTCAGGACCCCAAAGACTCAGGAAAGATAAGTTGACTAGTCAATCATGGCTATAGAGAAAGAGCTTGTCAAGTCATTATATTATGATGATCTGGTAGCTGAGTTTGCTAAAACAGAAGCCAGAAAAGTTAATATAGCCGGTTCTATTTATTTTTATTAAAATAATAATCTTATTATTATTTCCTACATGAGCAACAATTAATGAGTTCATTATTTATTTGTATATTGTTATGTTTTTGAATTAGTTTTTAAATATTTTTTACTTCAAAAAATACTTTTTTCAGTTCCTAAATTTTTGTGATATATTTTTTTACTATTATTTTTGTGATATATTTTTGATTTCTTAGTTTTTAATAAAAATCATATTTATTTTAATTAAATATAAGTATTATCTAGGAATAGGCCTCCTGGGGATCCCTCGTTAAAAAAACGCATTGCAAAGGGTACCCCTTGGGTAATGAGGAAATGACTTTTTCCGCCAATCCAATCCAAATGAGAGGCGCCACTGATAAACTTGCGCAGGGCTCTAATTTAGCTCGGGCCGGTCCTGGTTGTGCTAAAGTGCCCAATTGGGCCATTTGGCCCCAAGATTCTTATTTTGGCCCGGTGCGATCACGAAATGGCCCCAAAATTGTAAAATTTGCAAAATAAAGCAACCCATTTTGCACAGCATTAAAAAAAAATTTATTTTAGAAATCGATAGTATCCAAGTAGTCAATATTTACTCTCATCTATATGCTTATTTGGCTGAACGCATTCATTGAAAAATTCAACACATCACATCGACTGACAGTAGCACATACCGGCTGTCTTTCTGTTTTTCTCTGTCTCATATTTAAGTTTTTCACTTTTTCAGAATCAAATTCGTTACAGTGCCTGTGCAGAACGTGTTTTTTCAGCTCTTGATAATAGGTGTGTTTTATTCATTGCTGCATAGCCAGCGCAGCATTCAAGTGCGAATAAAAGGATCAAACTCACTCCATATGTCAATTTCAATTTATATTTCAATGTTGCCCATTATTATAGAAAATATCAAAATCTGATGTCAAAACATGTACATATATACATATTATTAATTCTAAAATGTAATGCATAGCGCCATTTTCATTTCAATAATTTAAAGTTCTATCACCAGCACAACTGTCACTTTTTTTACTGGCTTCTTTTTCTCCAGCAATCAAATTGTTGTTGTTTGTCGAGGGAAATTTTGCTGCGCTAGCTATGCAGCAGTGAATAAAACACACCTAATATTAAAACCGAAAATCGCAATAGACTTAGCTATGAAGTTATAAATTCGCTTATGAGCTTTAAGGGGTTTCTGAAAAATAATACTTGTGGTAATTTTATTCCCCCTACAGAATTGATAAAAAAAATGTCTTACATAGATTTGAAGTTATTTAAAAAAATGGAATAAAATGCAAAAATACAAATAAAATATTATCTTCTGTTTTATTATTTAATTATTTTATCGAATATGGAAAAACGAAGTGGCCCCAAAAAAGTTGAAATGGCCCCAAAAATGGCCCCAACATTTTGCTTCCCAGGAACAACGCTGGTCTTGATAGCATCTAGCAGAGAGTTGACTTTTCACTCTCGACATAAGAATTTTTTAAGAGTTAGGTACTCGCAAGTGGACACACTTTCTTATTACTCTCGGAGATGAGCTCTCAGAATTCCAACATAGTTCGTATTTTGCGATTAGCTGTCTGAGAGTTAACATGGCAAAACAGTGAACAGAAAGGGACTCGAACGAACTTATAGAAAAATATGAGTCTTTCGAAGATTTATAGAAAACCACAGAAAAGTCATTTCGGAACAGAAACAAAAATAAAATGCACGACTGGGTCGCACGAACTTGCTCCTATATATTCGACTGGGAATTTTAAAAACGAATGTTATTAGAGAAAATTGTTCATAAGGATAAAATTAATTTTTAAATTCTTTTAGTAGTAACAGAATGCTATGCAAATATGAATTTATACAAGAACAAAAATTAAAAGTCCTTGTAGTGGTTTCTTTAAAAGAAGCTTTTATATACAAACTTTTTAAAAGATTTTTAAGAAAAAATTTTGGTACGCTAATTTAAAGTTTTTATTATTGTTCGAATAAAAATTAAATTTACGAAAAGAAATATTGACCCGTTTCGGAGATATCAAATTTTCAAAAAAAAGAAAAAAATAGATTTTTTTTTCAAAAATTCAAAAAATATTTATTTTAAAGTTTTGAAATGCAATGTGTTTTAGACTTTTTAGAAGCTTCTCTATAAAAATTTTCATTAAGATCCGTTATGTGGATAATGAGAAATTCAAAATTCGAAAAAATGGTTCTATGGTAGGTACAAGCTGTAATATCTTAATTTCAAAATTTTTTTTATTAAATTAAAGATCGTAAAAATTAATTGAAAGAAAAAAAATTTTATCAAAATTCTAGGTGCCGTTTTCGAGCAAAATACGATTTTTGAAAACCATTTTTTTTAATTTTTTAGCATTTGTATGGTAGGTACCTTTATTTTTAGGTAAAATAAAAAATTTTGTTTCACATTTTGTAGATCATATTGAGAAACTTTTATTTACCAGGTTTAAAAAAAATCTAGCATGGGGTTTTCGAAATATTGAGTTTTGAAAAAAAAATTTTGAAGTTTTTTTTAAAAATCCAAAAAAATTTTTTTTGAAAATTTGAGTACCTACACAATTCTATTTATGTTTTTGGGGAGCTTTAGCAAAAAAAAAATGATCAAAATCGGTTGAACCGTTTTTGAGAAATTCAAAAACAAAAAAAATGGTTCCATGGGGGGTACCCTCAATAACCATTTTTCGGAAAATTTTTTTCAACCAATACCTAGATTTAATTAAATGAAATTTTTCTGTATCTTTATTTTTAAAATCTGTTGAATAGTTTGTGAGAAAAAAAAATGTTTATAAAATTTCGAAAAAAATTCGTATGGGGGGTACCGTTATTTTTGGTCTTAAAAAAAAAAAGAAAAAAACGTGTGGGGGTAAAAAATTAAAAATGATATGTACCAAGTTTAAAGAAAATCGGCCGAGTCGTTTAGCCTGTAGTCGAACAGACAGACAGACAGACAGACAGACAGACAGACAGACAGACAGACAGACAGACAGAATTGCGAGACCCACTTTTTTAGTCTTCGCTATCATCGTTATGTCAACTTTGATCAAAATCTCGAGTTCGATTTTTTTTACGAATGCATAACTTGCCTTATAGTACCTATAAGTCGCAAGTAAAAATGAAATATATAAGCAATTTCAGTACAGTTTTCATGCACTGAAATGACTGATTGACATTTCCACATCTTTTGCTCTATCAGGATTGAGATGCATTGGTTTTCGAATCCTAAGACGGTTGGCAATGATACCAAATGCATTTTCAACAATTCTTCTCGCTCTACTCAACCGATAGTATTACTACATGTTTTCCTACCAAATTTCCTATGTAATGAGGAAAATTCCAACGATCTTCATATTTTTATGCAATATCCAACCAATTTCTCACATTTTTTTTGAAAACTAAAAATGTATTTCCATAGATTTTATGAGACAAAATTATGTTATTGTGTAGGTATAAGGATGTCCCTTATTTCCCAAATAAATTTTAACAAAATAAATTAACAAAATTCATTAAATTTAAATTTTGTATGATGAATTTTTAGTACTTATTTAACTCAATGTTTCTTGAAAATTCTTCTGAATTTGAGAAACAGTTGATTGCCCTTGTGATAAGTCAATTTTTGAAAAGTTAAATTGATCGCTGGAAACAGATGATATAGATTTGTCATTTTGTGTGAATTGATGAATGCTTGACGATTGTGAACGTGAGTAATCATCATCAGCTATACGTACCGACGGGCTATCCCTTGTTTGACCCAACATTTTTTTACTTTGTTTTTCTTTTTTAAGAATATTGCCAACATTTTAAGACGCTGTAACTTTGCGCTTGTAAGAATACGTGATGTTTTAACCACTTTCAACTTCCAACTAGCAGGAAAGAATATATCAAGTGGACACGGTTATGAAAGTACTGTCAGAAAATCATCTCCCAAAACTTAACTAGTGAGCTCGCGATAGTAAAATCTCAAAAAAATTACTCTCAAATGGACAGGCACCCGAGAGCAACTCTCGAGTGTTTACTAGCGAAAGAACTCTCAAATGGACACGCACCTTAAATGGTAGGTCCGGTCGATCTTATCTTCATTTTAAGAAAACAATTTTAAGTTGCTTCAAGTTATCGTTTCATAAGCAAATGGTCTTTATCAAAAAAAATTACAAGCATCAAGTTCACAAAGATAGAAATGAATCTTCTAGATATAAAAAAATCTTTTGTGAAAAAAATAAAAATACCTAAAAAACCTATATTCCTACCTTCTTGGAGGTCTCCAGGAAATATAACATCTGCATACAATTATTTGGCGCTGAAAATTGTGCTTTTAGTAGGTATACCATGACAAAATTCCAACTCTCATCATTTTTCCCCAAATAACCGTAGGTAGGTATTCTCTAATAATACAAAAATTTAGGTATATCCGTGTTCTATGTACCTACCTACCTATACCTACAAAACAAACCCTCGTTAAATTTTCAACACAGTTTTTTCGGTGTCAAATTAAATTCTGAAACCTATCTATGTCACCATATCATTGTAAATTACTCAAGAAAAACATTCTGTAAATTTCAGAATTCCGAACGAAAAAAAAACAACTTTTTTTCTTCCTTCAACAATAACTCCAACGAAGGGCCACACTCTATGCGCGATGATGATGATCGCCATAATTACCCGACCAGAACCACCATTGCGTTTGCGGCCGCTTCTTCCATTGGCTGGATGCTCATTTCAAACACAAAACGCCTTTTTCCCAATGTTCCACCAAACTACTCCTCATCCGTCGGCACAATCAAAAACCCAACATCACAAAGGGATGGAAAGATGGAATACCTCTAAACAAGTCCCCGGCATCAGACTCTCTCTGTTTGGCGCCCAACAATACACATTCTATCTCTCCAAATCTTGCGCATTGGTTCTTCGCACCGAATAACCGGATATATCTGTCGGCTGGTTATGGGAACGAGATGGAATGCTAAGTGGGAATCACAGACTTGTCTAGTTAGCTTGTGTTTGCTGCCGCAAACCAACTGCCGCTGCTTAACAATCTCCAATCTAGTTGAGAACAGTTGATTGTGAATCGCCGTGTAGAGAGGTCATCATAATATGTGGATTTATTTTAAACTTGACGTGATATTGAAATAAGAAAAAAAAAGAGAAATCATATTTTTTTTGCTTTGATTTCTTGTTGTGGAACAAGAAAAACTTGTGTTGTGAGCTTTTAAATCAAAAGCTAAGTGGAATATAGTTTAGCTAAGGAGATACTTGTTAGTAGCCTAACTAGTGACATCTAGAGTGTCTATAGATAGAGAATAATTTAATTAATTGGTCTTGAGTGACAAGTTGCAATATTTCGTTTGTGATTTTGAATTTTTCGAACGGGTTTTCGAATAAAATAAGCCGTAGTGAATTTTTTAGAACAATTTTTTAACATTATGCTTTGCCCACCGACTATCCGACCACCGAGTCCAGCTGAATCGGAAATATCAGTTGGCGCACCCAGTCCACTGCCGCATCATCACCATCACCATTTGCATCATCATTCGCAACCGCTGCAGTTGACAGCTCGAGATGAGTACTTTCAGCCGTTTAAGAAGCTCAAAATGGAACGATCTGTGAGCCCGTGTGGTGCACTGCCGCCCCCGCCACCACCAGCAGCTCCGATAGCCCTACCGCCGCCGGCTATTACAAACCATCAGAAGTCCAATATCGAGGGAGTTAAGAGCTTCTCCATTGCCGACATCCTCGGCCACGATAAGAGTTCCCGTAATGCGGCCGCTGCAGCGGCAGCCGCCTTTCCATCACATCCACAGCTAGACATAGCCGCAGCCGCCGCCGCAGCTCATCATCCGATTTTGATACCAGCAACTCAGATTGTCCGTCCGTGGGACCATTTGCTGGGCCCAATTCCAGCTGTGAGACCCTTCATTCCACCAGCTTTGCTGCACTATGAGCAGCGTTTGGCATTGGACTACCACCGCCAACTGCAAGAGCACTTCAACGCTCAAGCCCAGCTGCTGAGACACATGGGCATGGACATAATTCCGTCGGAGAGCGGCTCGGAAAGATCCAGCTCGGCCGCTAGTGATTGCTGTTCGCCGGAGATCGCTGCCAATAGGCTGTCAGGTGATGCACATCAACAAAGCCACGGAGGCGGTGGCGGAGGACATAACCGCCATTCCACATCACCTGCGTCACATGGAAATGCCCAACAATCATCATCTTCGTCCACATCTTCGGCAGCAAATCAGGCTGCAGCAAATGGAAAAACGAAACCCAATGGAACACCTTTGGATGCACTCTTTCAAATGACAACCAAAGACTTCAATGAATCTGAAGGTGAGTTTAGAAATAAGAAATTTAAAAGTGAAAAAGATAAGTTATCGAGTTATCGTGCTGAAGTCGTCATTTTCTTTTACTTCCAATGCCAAAAATAGGGCTTAAGAATTGCTTGAAGATGTATCTAAATGGCATTGTGAATTTTTTTGATAGCGTTAAATTTATACGATTGAAATTTCTTTTAGAATTGAGACTGACATATTGGGATTAACAGACAATATTCAACATACCTTTCCAATAGAGAAAGTGTGTGTCTTCATTTTTTATTACTTTTTAAGTTTCAAGCAATATTTATGTTCAGTTTGCCAAAATATTTTAATTAATGCACTGAAATGCAGTTAATTATTTTATTTTTCACGTGTATGGGACAAATAAAATAAAAATTCGACGTAAAACATTGCTCCTAAATGGCGCCCAACGGAGTGGTGATGAAGTGTTGGCGTGAGCTTCTTTGTTTGTTACCTTACCATTCAAAATTGGTATAGTAATTTAAATCATTGTGAACACATTTTAAAGAGTGTACCTATTTCAACTATTTTTTTGGAATCTTTTTACAAAAAGAACAAATAACAAATCAAATCAATGATTTGAAATAAAACAAAAATATTTAGTTTTATAACACTTGATTTGGTAACGTGACACCTCATGAAGAACCAAGGTCTAATGGCTTACAAGACTTACGTGAACTGAGACTAATAAGTTTATGTTAGAATTTAAATCATTGCATGCATTGCAAGGCGATGGTTTAGTAGTGCTTTCCCTCTTTATGTTCATTTTTAATTGAAAAATCTATATACCTTCTAATCTATGTCTATGACAAGAACCAAATAAAATAAATTCAAGTCAACATAAAAAGGTATTGAAATGAACCCGAAATTCCATTTAATTAATTTTTAACAAAAACATTTTCATGTGACATAGTTTTTTGTTTCCTTAAAATTAATTAAGTTTTTAATTGGGCGCCATATTATGTATATTTTTAAAGCTTGAGCTTTTCTATATTATTTCTGAGAAGTTTTTCTTCAGTATATCTTCACTCATATTTATTAAGTAAGAAAACTTCTTCCAAGTTCTCCCAATTAATAAATTAGTTACTTTGAATGTTTGCCAAACAAAATTCCGGACGTTGGGCGCCATTTTTAGTTGTGTGTAAATAGTGCTGGAGAAGCGTAACTTTAAAAAAATTTCGTTAGTAAACCAATGTCAATGTAATTTGCATTATCATCTAAACATTACTTGTTTCAGTATATCAAAATGATTGGAACTGTTACCCACCAACACCGTGTAGTTGAGTTGTTTCGCATTAGTTCATTTCTGATTATTGTAATTAAATTTCTTCTACAAATCTAAGGATTTCTTTGAAGCAATCATAATTTCTTAAGTTAAGCTCATCTAGACTATGAATTTTCGATAAAAAAAGCAGAATGTATCACGAGACTTTAGAGTTAGAATGTATCGATTTTTTTTTTCTAGTGACTGACTTTTGTTTTTGAAAATTTAAAACACAAAATTTTCGAAAAGAAGCCAAAACCATTTTCAAAACCTTTACGTGAAGTGGGAATTGGAAGTTGTAGGTTTTTTTTTTCAGTTTATATCAAACTCATGTTTTTTTTTATTCTCTTTATTTTATAACGTGGTTTTATTTTAACCGATACCTTAAACTAAACTTAAAGAGCTTTCAAAAAGCTTTTATGTCTATTTTTCCTCTGTAAATTAAATTTCGATAATTTTGTCAATACTTAAAAGCTAAATGGTTTTAAATATTTAAAACCAAAAAAATATTTCTTTTTGAAGAGTTGATCTCAAGAAAAATAGCCTTGCAACTTTTCTACGTTCTTTAGCCGTGATATTTTATTTATTTCGACAATACTGCTGCATATTTGTATATAAATGCATCTAGAGTTTTCTGCATTCTTTTATAAAACATCAGTCCGAAAAATATCAAGGAAACTTATGTTCTTGATTGATATTAAAAATCATGTGAAAGGCAGCATGTTAGAATTGGTTAATTCATCGATTCTGTCCGATTAGTTTTCAAATTTGCTTGACTGTCATTGTGGGGCGAGGCTTGTTTTAATAGAGTATTAAATAAGTTCAAAAGCCATAAGGTCAATTCACTTCTGCATTGTGACTTTGACTAAATTCGACTAAAAAGTATTTTCCGAATATTCCAAGAAAAGTATTTCCCGAGGACTTTTCATATCTCATGGTAAACATTTTAAATGCATTAAGTACATCTTAGTAAGTTATCTTGCCTCGCCAGCACCAAACCCTTTACGAGTGTCTCCAAAATCATTTTTTTTTTTTAAATTAACTCCTTACCTAAGCTTCCTTAAATGTTTGGTCAAATCCTTAACAGTTATGACCAGTCGATTTTATAATGAAACAATTGTAAGCTCTCAAACAGGAAACAAAATTGAATTTAGCCTACTATGGTGCTTACGATATCTACGATCTAAAGTGGACACAGTGATTTTGAACAGCTTTGATTTGCAAAAAAAAAAACGTTTTCTATTCAATTTATCATATCAAACAAGAAATTCTGATATGGTGATTGGTGATATGATTATACATAGGGCCGAACCAACAATCAAAATAAGAGACGACTTTAATATTTGAGCGAAATGGACCATTATATAAAGAGCTCTATAAACTTAACCACACATGTTATGAATTTAATATTTATGTGAACTCTAAACTATGAATCATTTATTGTACGGAACCTAAAAAATAAAATGCAGCATATATGGTCAGTTATATAGAGTCCATTAAATAATGCTTCATTTCGCTCAAATATTAAAGTCGCCTCTTAATTTGATTGTTGGTAGGGCCCATAATGTATGTAGGTACTTGTTGCTGGAAAAAAACATGAAAAGACTCTGTTTCTAGATAGCTACGTCCTCCCGTATTAAAATCATCGTATATAAATTTTAAAAATTAAATATGTTATTTATAGCAAAATATAACATTTACAAAATTTTACTTTGTGTATTTTTTAATAAATTCCATTATAAATTTGTATGTTTGCATTCGCAATATGTCTCGTTCAGATTTACCAAAAAATCGAACTAGCCTTTTTCTAGGGATAATTCTCTTTATGATCAAATAAGGGTTAAATTTAAATCTCATTGAAATAAACTAGTTTGTTAATCCTGCAGAATAATTAAACAGGAGCTCACTCAAAAAGCAGTTTTCCAGTTGAAGATTAACTTGAATTGTAAGGTTTTCAAAAGTGAAACTAAAACTAAAATTAAGGGCTATGGACCTACGGTAATAAAATCGCCACATTATTTACTTAAACTAAGTGCGGCACTATGGAAGTCTGAGTTGCGAATATTCCGAATATTCGCATTCGCAAATTCAAATGCAGCTTTCGCATCAGTTTACACATCTGCATCCACAAAAATCAATGTGGATATTTGTGCGAATGCAAATGAAGTGCTGATCGCAGCATAAAGAACATACCCTTCTGCTATGGGATAAGTTGTCACATATGCCAGATTAAATTGCAAGAAGAATTATAAAAACATGAGCAAACAGTTGAATAAAGATTAAACAAAGTGTTATCCAATCATGTCACAATGTAAACAAATGTAAAGGGTTATCCATTTTGCGGTTTGGACGTTGAAATTAAATTATGTGTGAAACACTACATCATTTAAATGACCACCAGGTGAATTTTTCCAAGCATCGATTCTTTTGAGGTAATTTTCGACCACTTTTTGACACATATTGGGCGGTATCTCAGCCATAACTTGACGAATGTTGGTTTTTAAGTACTCAAGAGTCAAGGTCTTTCGCGTAGCCCCACAAAAAAAAAGTCCAGCGGTGTCAAATCGCATGATCTTGGTGGCCAGTTGATATCGCCACGACGAGAAATTACGCGGCCAGGAAATGTCTCTTGCAATAAAGCCATAAGCACGATATGTGGCTGTGGCAGAATCACCATTTTTGTAGTAGGTTTTAACAAATAGATAACCCTTTGTGTATATAGAAATGGATCCTTTGTAAACTTTGTGTGGGCTCTAATATGACGAAATGCACTGAATATCGATCTTCTTCAATCAAGAGGCGAAAACTCAAATGGAAGTTACCAAGAAACAACAGGCCCTATGTATATCTTAGGTATGAAAAAGAAGACGGAAAAAACAGTCAAACCCATGCCCACGACAAATAAAACCCTGTCGAAACGTCGGGCAATATCAAATATAAATTTGATTAGAATAATAAATAATCGCGGTAAGTCCGTAAATTATTCTTTCATTAAAAATGTCTCAGTAGCACGGTAAAATAGTCTTAAATCTACAATACAGTTAAAGTTACAAATCCTGTACATAATTCCTGGCAACACCTGATGACCTTAAATTACCAACTAAAATACAATTGCTTTTTCCAGATCGTTCAATACAAGTTGCATTGGACGGTTTTAAGCCTGATCGTAACAAAATAAATTCTGGTGTTCCCCAGGGCTCTGTTTTATCTCCGTCTCCCTTCCCTATTCTTATAAATAATGATCTCTTGCCTGAAACTTGGATTAGAAGTTCATTTTTTCGCCGACGACGGTACTTTTAGCTTCTCATACTCGTTCTCAAATTCAAATCCATATTTTCGGAACTAGAATTATAACGTTATGGTATGATCCAATATAAACTCCAATCTTTGCAGCATTGGTGAATGGGGTTCAAAAATTCGTGTGGAGTTTGATGCTTCGAAAATTCAAACGATCTTCGTGACACATTCTCGAGAACGCCAAAAACTCTACTAAATTCTCGGGATATCTATATCGATGTAAGAAATTTTGCACCCCATCTGATCTGGATACAATTTATAAGGCGTTTATACATCCAACGCTCGAGTAAAACTCACAGCTTTGGTCAAGTGCCGCACAAACTTCTCTCCATTTATTGGATATAATCCAGAACAGAGTCTTACAACTGATTGGAAACAGAGCTATTTTGCCCCACATGAACACCGTCGGAATGTTTCATGTTGTACTCACTCGAAGTTGCCAGTTGCATTCCTCTTCCTAATCTGTTCACCCGTGATAACCGTTCCACTAGGAATGCTTATCAGTTCACCCTCGAACCTAATTTTGGACGTCAAATACATATAGATTCGTTTTAAGTCACACAACACGGTCAAGGAATAATCTACCTGGCACGATTTCCCTTTGCCATTTCACCTTGCAAACAGTCAAGACTAATGTTCAACGATACCCCCCCCCCCCCCCCTTAATTTGCCCATCATCACTCGTTCTATGTTTATGTTCAATATTTTAGGGTCTCTTAATAAATCTTTGAGCACGTGCGAATTATAAAAAAGATAGACCGACGGAAATACATTATAAATGCCAAGTTAAATTAATTTTTTCATAAAGTCAATACCTGCCTAATTTCCAGATTAAAACTATGTCGACATTTATTATCAATAAAAAAACAAAACATTTTTAATACATACAAGCTTTTCGGTTCTCAAAAATAGAAACCCCAGAATCTCGAACAAGATTTTAAATCATTCGTCATTAAAAACACCCTGAGATCTCAATCTCTTCTTCGAACTTGTATTTAATTATCTGTCAAATTAATATTCGTTCTATGAAGATATACACTTGCACATCAAAAATAGTTCCAAGAATCAATAAAAGAAAAAACCATCCTAAAATTGACCATCTGAATTCGATCCATTTGGTTATTACTTTAAGTAGGTACTTCATCTATCAAACTAAAGTATCTATCTCGTGGTCTATGAAATTTTCTTTTTATCTTTAAAATTGTTTTGGTATTTAGCAGACACACTGCCTATGCTTCTCAAATTTCAAATTTTCAATTTTCTCATAAATTCTCAAGTAGGTTACATATCTCTATTATTGTCTTGAGTAATAATTCAAACTCTACATGAGTATCCACATCATGAAGTCATAAGAAGAAAAAAAGGATCACTTAGTCCTTTATGACATGTGTTTACCAAAACAAACCTCCCCCTAATTTATACCTAACCAAAAAAAAAGGTCCTCAGGGAAAAAGGAAAAACAAATTGCTTACATGACTTTTGAGGGACTATAGTGTCAGTTTTGTGTTTTTTTTTGTGTCTGTGTTGTAGTTTATATGGACAACATTACCTCTAGATATGTTTTAAATAATTACAGTTCTATACACATACTCCTAATATACCAGTCTTAATAGTTATTGAGGTTTTTCAAACCCAAAAACAACGCAACGAGAACAGAAAAAAAACAGGTACTTTTCAGTATCTATTTATATACACATTCCCAACAACACTGGCCCTCCGAGGTGACAATGCAATTTAAAATTTTAAAATAAGACAGGCAAATAAATTAATTATAACAAATTGCCAAGAATGTGCACATTATGAAAGCCACAAGTTAATTATTGGGCCATTTGACTGGCGTCAAAAATTGAAAATACAAAACACCAAGATACTTTATTTGCTATTTCAAAAAAAAAAAAAAAAAAAAAATACAAAATGAGTCCATAAATCACGATTTTAATTTTATTTAATTTTTCTTTATTTCACTGGCAGTTGTGGCGCAGCGCAACGTGTAGGCAGAGACGAGGCATATAGTGTAAAGCCTCAAAACAATTCATGACTTCTGTTTCAGTAGCTCTCATATCTCATAGATACAAAAACCAATACATCATAGAAGATATTTATACACTTTCGCCTCATTAGTTGACTAACAAAATTTAATCATTTAAAAGGTCATTAGGAACAAAACCGAGGGAATTATTTCAAGTTAGAAAAATACAAACTTATATAGGTATGCTAACCTACAAAATAGCTAATTACAAAGTATCTTGAATCTGAAAGGTGGTCAGGTGTGCGTTTGGTGGGTGTTTGTTTCGATTGGACGGGATCTAAGATACACGGTTAAAAATATTGCATAATTAAAGTCAAAAGTCAGCTGAGGAAATTATTGATATACTTTTTTTGGTATGATTGAAGGAAATTGTATCTAGTTATAAGGACGGGTTGGGTACGAAATCCCGCATCAGAAAATTTTGATTCAAAAAATCCCGAATCACGAAATCCCGAATCACGGAATCCCGTCGTTTCAATACTAAATTGACAGCACAGTGTGGATTTTCATTTTCATAGTAATGGTGACTCGAATCAATGTGAAGCAACGAGAACGAAGTTCCCTGCTATTGTACTGGAATATTCAATACGAAGAAGACCGCTCTGATTTCGCTAATTTTTAACGAGCTCTGATTGGAATAAAGCTGAAGACAAGTTCAAAAAAGTATTAGTGTGAAGTCTTGAAATTATCTTGAGTCAAAAAAATTACAAAAATAAAAAAATTACAAAAAAACGTCCGAAAAAGTTTTTAAAAAAAAAATCATGTGATACATCACGAATATGCAATTTTTAACTCGCTAAGATGCCTAGTTTAGCCAGAAATCACGTTTGAAAATGTCAACTTTGGGGGGTCTACGAAGCTCCGTTTAGCTGCAAATCGCGTTTAAATATCAAAATTTGTTTTTCGTTTCATGCGATACGTGGGTTGAAAGGTGGTACTCTCTAGAGCACGAATATGTATTTTTTAATTCTCTAAGATGCTTGATTTAGCCACAAATCACATTAAATAAAATGCACGACTGGATCGCACGAACTTGCTCTTATGTAAAAGTACTTTGGAATTTAAGATACATTTTATAAATATAAAACATGAGTTTAAAATGAAATTGCCGTCTGATTTCTAGAAAAGTATGAATTTATGCAAACAAACTTTAAAAAATCGTTTTATTATTAAATAAATTTTTTATATAAGAAATTTCTCTAAAATTTTTCAAGAAAAAAATGTGGGATGCGAATTTTAAGTACTTAATAATATTGGTTTTAGGAAATAATTTCAAAAAATAATCGTTTATAGGTTTTAAAGATATTGATTTAAAATTTTTTTTTTTTTTTTTAAAACCCAATAAATACATTTTCGAATATTTTTATATACAATATTATTTTAAACTTAAGGGGACTCCTGCTAAAAATTTTGGGCTAAAATCCTTAGAGCCGTTAATGAGAAAGTCGAAAATCAAAAAAAACGGGTCTATGGCAGGTACCCCTAATAACATTTCCCCCCAAATTTTTTTCTGACCAAAGTATAGTCCATGTCCATAATATCACACCTAATTTTTTTTATCAAAATTGTTAGAGCCGTTTTCGAGATAAATAAGATTTTGCATTACGGGTGTATGGGGGGTACCGTTAGTTTTGGAGCTAAAAAAAAAATTTCAATTTCTCCTCTAGGGAATCACCGAAGACTCTTAACTACCGAGATTGAAAGAAATAGGTCCAGTGGTTTAGGCTGTAGTGAGAGGTACAGACATACAGACACACTGAAACATGTTTTTTGTGTACTAAATTTTCCTTAAATTTTTTATAAAAAAAATTGATATGCAAATTGTTAGTATTTAATAAAATACATTTTAAAACGTAATTTAAAAATTTAATCGTGTATTGGTTTTCAAGATATTGAATTTTCAAAAAAAAAAATTGTATTATTTTTTTAAAAATCCAAAAACTATTTTTTCGAAAAAATTTTTAGTTTATATTTTTTCAAATGCAAAGCAGCTCCTGCATAAAAATTTTGGTTAAAATCGTTAGAGCCGTTGGTGAGAGATTCGAAAATCAAAAAAAACGTTCTATGACAGGTACCCCTAATAACATTTCCCCCCAATTTTTTTTTTCACCAAAATATAGTCCATGTCCATAATATCACACTTAATTTTTTTTATCAAAATCGTTAGAGCCGTTTTCGAGATAAATAAGATTTTGTATTACGGGTGTACGGGGGGTACCCTTAGTTTTGGAGCTAAAAAAAAAATTTCAATTTCTCCTCTAGGGAATCACCGAAGACCCTTAACTACCGAGTTTGAAGAAAATACGTCCGGTAGTTTAGGCTGTAGTTCGAGGTACAAACATACAGACATACAGACATACAGACATACAGACATACAGACATACAGACAGACAGACGGAATTGTCGGACCCACTTTTTTCGTCTTCGCTATCATCGTAATGTCAACTTTGATCAAAATCTCGAGTTCGATTTTTTTTCCAAATGCAGAACTTGCCCTATAGTACCTATATCGCAAGTAAAAATGGCGTCAACTTTGATAGGTCTACGGCACTTCGTTTGCCAGAAAATTGACTTTAGAAATATAAAAATTTGTTTTATATGATGTCAATATGGTGTGCTTGCAGTTTATGTTATATAAACATACAGTACATTGGGTGGCCCGCTCTGCGGGACTTAAGGATTTTAACTACCTTTTTCAGGGACACACCCGCTCACGCTACGCTTAGGGTATGTTAAGTCGCCTGGCAGGCGCAAATGTAAACAGTTTTTTCGATCAAAAGTACCTTGGGTGGCAAATTTTTGTGAAGAAATATTTTTGAAAAAAAATTTATGAGAAATCAAAATTTCTTCAAAAACAAATTGTTAAAAAAAAAAAATTGTTGAAAAAAAAGTTTGTTAAAAAAATATTTTTGACAAAATGTCCCAAAATATTTTTGGCAAAAGTTCAAAAATATTTTGGTCAAATTTCCAAAAATAATTGGCTAAACCATTGAAAATCATCCTATCTCTCTAAAGATGGAGAAAATTTACCTCCTCGGAGTTCTAACAAGAACTGAATTTTTCCCGAACCAACAGTTCCTTAAATACTTTCCATTTGTTTAAAAATAAATCAAAAAAAGAGGCTGGGTGCGACCCACACTGATAACTTCCCATTTGTGGTCTTGAAGTTCTTTAGTTTTTTTCAAATAACCAAATTTTCAGCGAAACAAAGTTTAGCTGTATCTGTTGTGGTAAAGGTAATTGGTATGATATTTTGTATACATACTTCGATCATAGAGCAGTAGATGGAAGATCGAAGTATATGGTTTCATAGTGTAATTGTTGTTGCGGTTTTTACGGATTGAAAGGCTGTGATCTGCACTGGATATACAATGACTCCTGTTTTAAAAATCGATAATGCATAGGCATACTATAATATTAGGAAATTTGCTTTGTTTTGTTGATGACGAGGATATTAGTCGCTCATTTTATGTGTTTTTTTACAGAAAATGTGTTTAACTAATTTTAAACTTTTCTATTTAAAATGTTAAATTTCTTGTAATAATTACGAAGGTTGGTAGGTACATATTATATACTGAATTATAGATTTCCGTGTTTTTTAATATATCTGTGTTCCTACACCTAAGAAAACCTTGAGTAGAATTTTACATCTTTTTCATGGACAAAAAGATAAAAACATATTGTGACGTTTGCTTCAATTTTACCATAGCTATTAATGGAATTTGAATATGTGGGACTTGGGTACAACTGAAAAACCTTATTCATATACGTATGTCCAGTACATACATTCTTCTAAAAACTAAGTTGATAATAAAATTATAAAATTATGTATTATATTATAGAAATTACTTTATTATTTCGGTTCCAAACATTTTAATTAAAAAAAAATTAAAACGAAATATTCAAATATAAAAGATATGGTTTCGTTATTGATGGAAGGGTACTTACAAAATATATCCGCTCTAAAACTAGATATATGTCAAATATAAACCATTTATTAGAAATTGTATTACGTGTAAAACTAAATAATGGCAAAGTCAATATCATTGCTCGTTCTCAAGATAATCTAGTCGAAAAACAAATATTACCAGTTTTTAGTAGATTTTTTTTATATTTTTGTTAAAACTGTCAATTCGATACTTGTCAAAATTTAACCATATGTTAATAATTGTATTATGTCGACACTTTTTTCGAAAATGACTTTTTGATGAGGAAATATACTATTTATGTTAAGAGCCACGTTTTGGCCTGGGTTTCGCCAACCTATTATGCATGAAAAGGAAACTAGAGTACAAATAAAAAAATTTATCAACTGCCATGTTTTCTCATTAAAATAATGTTGCCCCCTGAAATTTGTATTATCCACCAAAAAATTATGCTAAGCGACATTAATAAAGATCTCATTGTCGTGAGCAACAAAAAAATTTATTAGATGTCACTTAGTTTAACCAAAATTGTCGCTTAGCACACTATGATTCAACTAGAACTTTCTTCGTTTTTTTCGTTTCCTGAACAATTTTAGAAATGTCGCTTAGTATACCTACATTCTTACGGGAAGGTATCGATGTATAAAACAACATACTTTAGAAGGCACTATCGGTGTTCATTCCCAAGAAATTCGACTTGAAATACAATTTTAACTAGTTTTCACTAGAATTTTTAATAGTTTTCTTATTTAAAAAAAAAAACAATTAATTCAATATTTGTCAACATTTTACCAATTGTACAAAATTAAACTATGTATAAAATAAACTAAATTAGAAGTCAATATTACTACTAGTTCTCGAGAAATTTGAGTCGAAAAACAATTTTTACCAATTTTCAATAGAATTTAATATAGTTTTTTATTTTTTGTAAAAAAACTGTAAACTGATTTTTTTTGAAATTTTCACCAGTTGTCAAACATATTATTTTTCGTAAAATAAAATTATTTTGAGTTTCAAATAGTTTTCCGTTCTTAGAATATCTGGGTTATGAAATTTTTTTTTTCAGTTTTTGTTATTTAAAAAAATAACGGTATGTTCATTTTTTTCCAAATTCATACCAAATCTGTATGACCTTGTAATGAGTACATTAACTTTTATTTGAAATCAATAGCATTAGTTTTTCGTGAGATATTTGAAACTAACCAAAATTTTTACTTTTTTTTTAAACCGTTATAGTGAAAAAACTGCTCACTGAATTTTAATAAACGCCCTTTCAGCCTCTTTCGAAGTTATTATCTATCAAACAAAATTTATTTGAAGTCAATATCTTTACTCGTTATTGAGATATCGACGACGAAAAATGGTACAAGAACGTACGGACGTACGAACGTACGCACGTACGAACGTACGAACGTACGAACGTACGAACGTACGAACGTACGAACGTACGTACACACACACACACAGACATCTCTCTAAAAATGATTGATATAGCCTCTAGGGACCTTGAAACGTCGAGAAATGTCAAAAATTCCAATTTGACAAATCGGACCGATTACAATAACTCCCTATGGGAAGTTAATAAAATATTTAATTAATAGTACTAAAATAGTATTGAAAATCCCGCCAAATATTTCCAAAAATATCTGTCGGCGGGATTTTCATTTTTAATTTTCGGCGGGATTTTGTGCGGCGGGATTTCGTTACTCTCCTATTTCCAAGATGTTTTCTATCAAATATTAATTTTTATGAATATTTTTTTTTAAACTTTCGTCAATATATGTATGTATGTATATTGTATATAAGTCCTCTTTAGATGTCTATATTATAAGTTAACAAATTTGTTGTTCAAGTACTTAAAATTAATGAAGGAAACAGAATTAGAAGAATCTATTTTACTGTGAGGGAAGTTAGGGTAAAATTCAACATGGGGACGAAAAAGTTTTTGTTGTACTTGTGTCAATTTACGAACGTGACTTTAGAAATGAAACATTATCTCTGCCAAGGTAATATACTTCGTTGAAGATGTCTCAAAGTTATAGTTTTACTTGTGGTTTTTGGCAAATTCTTTTCGGAATAAGAAATTCTTTCACGATAGGAAAAAGGTTATGAAACCAAAAGCGAACTCATAGTTTGATTAGAGACGTAAAGAGATTATAACCTTAATGACGAAAACCGTATATTAAGTTCAAAAAAGCTAGAAAGACCTGTAATGTTCATATTCAAAGAACCAAATTTTTGCATGACCAAAAATTTGGTAAAAAAAAGGTAATATAATCATCTCCTTATGTCAGCTTACAGCTCCTGTAATTGAGAGCGTGATTTTATGGAAAAGATTTTACGAAAAAGATCTTCTTCGATGGATTAGAAATTACCTTTCAAGCCGCTCAATACAAGCTGCGTTCGATGGTCTGAAATTTATAAAGTAAATGCTGGTGTGCCACAGGACTCCGTTTTGTCACCGTCTGTCGTTCCAATATTCATCAATAGTCTCTTATCTGAAACTTCTAATCCATGAAATTATTTTGCTGATGACAGTAATCTCAGCTTCTCATATCCCTTTCCAGATGCATGTTGTGTTCTTCAGATATGGATTTAGAACAGCAGCTTGTGATGAGCTCATTAAATTCTGATCTCGATAGCATTGTCAAATGGGGAACCACGTAGAATTAAATACTTCAAAAACTAAATGCTGTCTTCTATCATTAAAGAGCAATATACCCTCATCCCGCTCTCTCTCTTCTCGGTATATATGACTATACTTGTTTCAGAGGACATCACGGGTGAAACAGAATTTGGAAATCTAGTACATCCATTTTGACTTCAAGAAAATGATGATTCGTCAATAATTGACTTAATTTTTTGAAAGTCTACAGATATTAACGACATTTGTTGGAATCAAGTTTTGAATCAGAAAGGCGCTCAGACTGGAGTATTTTTTTTTTCAAGTATTTAACAAGTAGTATTTGATATAATTCGAATTGTTTTTTTTATCACGTTTTAGAATTATAGAACGAAAAGTGATTTGAAAACTATTAATATTTAAATTTTTTACATGCGAACTGCAGCAGACTATAAAGACTTCGTTTTCTTTAAAAAAAATTAAGGAATAGTTTTTAAATCGAACAAACATTGAAAATATGGGTTTACCCCTATTTCCCCTAACTTAAAACTTTGAATCAATTCAAAGAATTCAAAGAACTGCATATGAATTGGACATGATGGGGTATCATTTAAGTAAAACATTGGATTGAAGAACTAGGGTATTACTACTGGCACAAATTTAAACAGTCTCAAATCTCGGGACCGTGGGGGATTTATTTGAAATAATGGAGGAGAAAATCTGATCCCTGAAATATCACATTTTCTTCGTATCATATCCCAGATATGTAAGGATCCGGGTTTTATTTCCAGAAACCTATAAAGAAAAGTCTTAAACCTTAATGTTGATCAGATCGGAAGAACTTACGATCATTATGTGCTTATTGCTTTCCAGTCGAAGTATTGCTGGGCGAAAACACGAAACTTTAAAGGAAAAACGAATTTAAAATTTTATGCAAGATCCTTATTTAAAACAACTCAAGGATATTTAATTCAATATTAGCGGCTTACTAGGATCTTTATGGAAACTGGCTTTTTGGTTAATTATGGCGTTTTGATCCATACTGTAGTTCCGGTTTTCTGGTAATTTGAGTTTTTGAATTCAAGCCCTTGTGTTTGGTATCGGGTAATGTAGTCGCTTATGATTCGGATCTTATTTTTAGATAATCTTAGTTTCTGATGATTCGCGTTATATTGCTGGTGTTCTGGTATTTCGATTTTTTTTCGTTTCCAAAACTTAGAGTTTAGACCGGGAAAGACAGCACTTCACCCTTGGAAGTATGTCGTCCTTTCCAACTGCAGGCTAAATCGGACTGGGTCGCGCGGACTTGCTGTTATGTAAAAGACCTGGAAGTTTAAAAATAAACATTATAGTTATAATAATTATAGATCGCAATAATTAAGAGAAATATATGTAAGTAGTTTTATCAAAATTCTTAATGCCGTTTTTCGAGAAAAATAAGATTTTCTAAATCCATTTTTTAACTTATTTAAATTTGATTTTTTAAGATTTATATCTACAGACTTCGTCAATAAAGTCTGTTAATTGCAAAGTTTAAAAAAATTAAATGCACGACTGGGTCGCACGAACTTGCTCCTATGTAATAGACTAGGAATTTTACAAACGAATGTTATTAGATAAAATTTATTTTTTTTTAATTTTTTAGTAGTAAGAGATAAATACAGAATTCTATGCAAATATGAATTTATGCAAGAACAAAAATTATAAGTCCTTGTAGTGGTTTCTTAAAAAAAAAGCTTTTATATACAAATTTTTTAATTTTTAATTTTTTTTATTACTGCACGAGTGAAAATTAAATTTCCAAAAAAAATATTGAGCCATTTTTGAAATATCGAATTTTCCAAAAAAAAAATGATTTTATTTTCAAAAATTCAAAAAAATATTTTTTTTTTAAGTTTTGAAATGCAATGGTTTTCAATGAAGATAGAAAGTAAGTGATTGTGAAAGTGGAGTGATTGAATTAAATTAAAAGCTCAAGTGACGAAATGCAATGGTTTTCAGCCTTTTTAGAAGCATCTCTACAAGAAATTTCATTAAAATCCGTTATGTCGATAATGAGTAATTCAAAATTTGAAAAAATGGTTCCATGGTAGGTACAAGCTGTAATATCTAAATTTCAATTTTTTTTATAATATTAAAAATCGTTAAAATTAATTGAAATAAAAAAAAAAATTATCAAAATATTGGGCGTCGTTTTCGAGAAAAATACAATTTTTGAAAACCATTTTTTAACATTTGTATGGTGGGTACCTTTATTTTTAGGTAAAATAAAACTTTTTTTCATACATCATGTTGAGAAACTTTTATTTTTCATGTTTAAAAAAATCGAAATATTGAGTTTTGAAAAAAAAATTTAAGTTTTTTTTAAAAATCACAAACAAAAAATTTTGAAAATTTGAATACACAATTCTATTTAAGTTTTTAGGGAGCTTTAGCAAAAAAAATGATCAAAATCGGTTGTACCGATTTTGAAAAAATCAAAAAAAAAAAAATGGTTCTTTGGGGGGTACCATCAATAACCATTTTTCGGAAAATTTTTTTCAACTAATACCTAGCTGTAACTTAATGAAATTTTTTTGTATCTTTTTTTTAAATCTGTCGAACAGTTTTTGAGAAAAAAAAATATTTATAAAATTTAGAAAAAAATTCGTATGGCAGGTACCGTTATTTTTAGTCTTAATAAAAAAGAAAAAAACGTGTGGGGTGAAAAAATTAAAAATGATATCTACCAACTTTGAAGAAAATCGGCCGCTTAGGCTGTACTCGAACCGACAGACAGACAGACAGAGAGACAGAGACCCACTTTTTTAGTCTTCGCTATCATCTTAATGTCAACTTTGATCAAAATCTCTTGTTCGATTTTTTTTACGAACGCATAACTTGCCTTTTAGTAGAAAATTATTCAAACTATTTAGGACCTTAAGAATAGGAAAAAATCATCAAAATCAGTTAATTGCTTAAGTTTAGGCATTTTGATTCATTCAGGGTTCTGTAAAAGCTTCGTTTAATTACAAAAAAAAACTTTTTCTTTATTTTTTTTATGAAATTTCTTTGTTCAAAAATCTTTTTTTACTTAGAAGAATCAGGAAATGTGTCTAATATAAGATTGGCTGCCTTAATAACAGCTCAAAAGCCTAAGTTTGTATAGTTTAAAGTTATAAATACTTATAATACTTATTCTTTAACACAAGCCTGTTTAAAATTTTGTTCCTTTGTGTTTAACAAACTTGAGCTTAGAAGCAACTATTACTCCAAGATCAATTTTAACTGAGACCTTTTAAAGAACTTTGTTCTCAATATGGTAACCATATAAGATATGATACGAACGACGCGACGGAAAAAGGAAAATCAAGGTCAATTGGAAATATTTAGATGTTATTAGTTATTTGTACACCAAATAGACAGCCTTTGAAGGTCTTCTTCCAGAAGCGCACACTCCATCGAACCTTAAGTGTATCTCTAAGCCTTAAGATCATCAGCAAACATCACTTTGATGGAGTTCAAAAGAACTTCGGGTTATCAGGTAGGTCATTTATAAATATCAAAAATAGAAATGGTCCAAGAAGGCTACCTTGGGGAACACCAAATGAAACCACAATCGAAAAAATTTAGCAAACCCATTGGAAATGTCATGAAGGCTTAGGTAAGTGGAACCCAAATATTCCATAGACTTTGGAATTCCAAGTAGGTGTGACAGATATACTCGTAACAGATACAGATACAGCTTGATCCGCCATTAAGGTGATACAGCATCAAGCATACTATTATATCAGAAGCTACTGCAACTCCACACTTTTGAATAATTAATGAATATTAAGAGGGTGTTTGCACTACGGCCTAAAGATCTATTGTGCACCCATCCAGAGCTTGATGAGTTGCTTAACCTAAAGTTCTTCCTCCAAATTTATCACTTTGATGAGTTTGATTATTTGGAATAACTTCAGAGAGGATAAATCAATCTGTTCTACTTTGTAAAATCCCAGCCCCAGGTACTTGTTTCGTTGATGCATTAGTATGTGTTCCGGCGTTTCCTAATAAGTATTGCAAAATCAGCATGTGGGCCTGTTTTTAAGGTCAACAACATTTCCCTGTTTAAAAACATTTCTAACAGTGTATTGTGAGCAATATCAATTAGGAAATTATCACAAGTAAGACTTTATAAAATGCACTGCTCCTACTCGCACTTTGAAGTCTCCAAATGTATTTCTTGAAAAATATTGCAACTGTCTGCACTTGGTGTTATTATGACAAAAGTAATATCTTATCTTTACCGCGCAACTGCTATTGTTTTTATCTATGTATGTATATGAAATAACATTCTGTGAACGATGATTAATGATGGTGTTCGGTTTTTTTCTTTTAATTGGATATCAATTATTTAGTTAAGTAATTAACATGAGTGAAGCAAGTAAGTAGTTTTTAGAATGACTCTAACGACTGTCATGTTCTTGACTTCACTTAACTTGCCTATATCTACCTAACCTATATATATATATTATGGATATAGATAAAGGTAGACCTGTTTAACTATATACCTTCAAGCTATAAAGATATTTCTAATCTATAATTGCAATTTGCTAAAGAATTTTTCTATTAACAGAATATTGATTGTAGCGTAAATACCAACGTAGTTTTTAGCGTCACGCGATTTCATTAATTGAATTAGTAGTAGCGTGAGGGCAATTTGTCAATAAGCCTATAGGTCTATGCATAGTGATGTGGTCAGTGAAGATGCAAAGTATCTATTACTTTATTCAAGTGGTCATTATGCATTGTAAATATTGAATTTATGTTTACAAGGAGATTTGAGAGATTGTTTATGCCCTCTGTGTCGGATCAAGACAATTAAAGAGGTCTCAACTCACAGAATTACTTGATTTTAAATAAGATTGCCAGTCTAACTTTTATTGATTCAAATTCAAAACAGGTTTTAACGGTTTCATTTGGGTGATCTCACTTGGAGTAGTCAGTTGTCTATAATAGTCACTTCCTTCTCAAGTATCTATAGTTATTGGGTGGTAGGAATAAAAAAAAACACATCTTCAGAATGGAATGATTGTCCGTAGGAACAGGTGGTCTTGAAAACGCAAGTGATCTAGAATTGTATTCAGACAACAAATGGAATCAATAGCTCTTAAAATTACAATTTTGAGCAGTTGCTTCGTGGTATGAAATTTATACCATTAGTAAAGACTTCCAAGGCTGATATACATTATGGGGAAATATGTGGAGCATTTCCCCAAAACTTGGTTAGTGGTCAATTTCTTATGTGAACACAATTCTTGATGGCTTGCATTTTCATAAGCTTTTACTCAGATTCTTATACAGGGTGCGTTTTATGTTTCAGGTCGATGTTGTTTTTTTTTCTCAATACCTAACTTTAAAATGAAATTTATATTTTATTGATTGTGTATTGTAACTCAGAGAAACAATTATAATAAAAATAGAAACCAGCACACGAGGTAAAAACATTTTCGTTTCTTTCGTTAATTTTTACAAAAAAAATATATAGAGTTACCATCCTCAATTCCTCATGCAGTTCCATACAAATTAAATAACCATATACTTTACATTATGTTCGGAATATGATGTCGATTAAGTGCACTGACCTCTTCCCTTGGCGAAAATGCAAGCACTTGTAAGCATATTTATCACTTCTAAGTATTATAATTTCCGCAATTTCGTTTCTTATGTTCCCCATAAGAAACGAAATGCATCGTAAAAATTAAACGAAAGATACAAAATTTTATCAATATTTTCAAAGCCGTTTTCGAGAAAGATACGATTTTCGAAAATCATTTTTTAACATTTGTATGGTGGGTACCGCAATTTTTAGGTAAAATTATTTATTTTTTCTCACATCTTGTAGATTCTATCACAAAAACTTTTCTATATCAAGTTTAAAAAAATCGAACATAGGGTTTTCGAGGGAGCGTAACGGAATCCCGCTTTTTATAATCCCGCAAAAAAGTTTAAAAATACCGTCCTCTATAATACCGTTTTTTTTAAAATACCGCTTTTTAAAATCCCGTTTATTCAAAATCCCGTTCTATTATAATCCCGCTATTTAAAATCCCGTCTTTTACCGCTTATCTTATATCTTATATCTTTAAATGCTAAAGAAACTTTGCATACACCCAACCTCGCACCTACCCCAAATCCTATAGTGTGGCCAAGGGGGGGCAGCATGACCTCCCATACAGACCACAATGTTATACGTCGTAATAAGAAACGCGATTATACAAAACGGGATTATAAGAAGAGACGGGATTTTAAAAAAGCGGAATTATAAGAAACAGGATTATAAAAAACAGGATTATAAAAGCGGGATTTTAAAAAGCGGGATTATAAAAAGTGGGATTATAAGAAACAGGATTTTAAAAAACGAGATAATAAAATGTGGGATATCGTACCCAACCCAAATAATATATTGGCAAACAAAATAGAAGTAGAGATTTCGATCAAAGCTTACATTATGATGATAAAGAACACGAAAAAATTGGGTCTCGCAATTCGGTCTTCTGTCTGTTCGACTAAAACATAAACGGCTCGGGCGATTTTCGTTAAACTTGGTATATAGATATCATTTTTAAATTTTCTCCCCACATATTTTTTTTTTTCTTCAGACCTAAAACAACGGCACCAGCCAACCAATTATTTCGAAATCTTATAAAATATATCTTTTTCTCAAAAACTATTTGCCAGTTTTAAAATAAATCACAAAATTACCGAATGTGGTTCTTAATGGAAATATTAAATTTTTTTATCATTTTTATAGTAGAATTGTTAGGAAAGAAAAATTAAATAAAGCATAAACTTTGTTCAAATCAGATCCCACTGTATGTCAGATCGACGCATTAAATTTAACCCACATGTTAAAAATCTTAACACAAATGAGTTGCAAGATTTAAATTTAGATTTTAATATATCTCTGATTTAATGATGATGCTGTCACACACTGAATACATTTTTGATGAATTAAAAAAAAAATTTCTTCCAACAAATACTGCAAAACGGCCTAAAATAATTGAATAGGTATTTTCCATCCTGCCTCATCATAAAACATTTTTCAATTCATTTTCATCATCAGATAAATATAAATACATAAATATCATCAGCATCGCCACAAAGCAATAAAATTTCACCTCAATGCATTCAATGCTCGTATATTTTTATGTTTTTTTTTTTCCTTGGTTTCGTCGATATAAAGTTTTTGAGCGCAAACGATTAATGAACTCTTCACAACTCATTATACACGACGAATGACAACCCAACTAATTAATGACACAAACATTCACATAAATTTTATTTTTAAAATTATTTTTCCCCCTCATCATATACACATACGCGGAAAAGGAATAGAATCCCTGATGCAACATCATTATATGACTAATAACTTCACAGCTCATCCAATGTTCCAGATACAATATTGATATTCACATGAATTCCCACAGGAATATAAGGCCGGGAATCGTATATCAATCAGTGTGGAGGGAATCAACTGATCAGTTTATTATCATTCTACATATATTTGTCAGCGGACTTGGGCGATAATTTATAGCACATGGCAAACGAAAATATAATGTAATGTTGCTGCAACATGTTTGGATGTTGATGGTGTTCTGCTTGTCATCAGGGCAATTAGATTTTAAAGTTTATTACATGAAAATGGAGTAGTCTGAATTTTCTTGGTTTTGTCCTTCAACGCATATATGTATGGATAGTGGAAGCATCTCAGGGAAGAGAGGTCTGAAAGTCGGCAGAATGAAAGAATTAATCAATATTAATATGTGTGTTAATGGAAATCATTTAATTTTGGTTTGTAAAATTGGAATTAGTGTGTGAGATGTGTTTTGTAATATTTTACAATTTACTAAAAAAATTAATCTTGAGACATAAAATATTTATGAACTTGAATTTCAATATCGGGGTTTGAGACTTGATAAATAGGCATTCTAATGGTTTGTTAAAGTTTCTTGGTATAGCCTAACTGACTCTGGGTAGACTTTCAATGAAATTGAAACTGAATTTTATTTGAACACAAACTTATGTATAGGTTCATTGTGGTGTTTTCAATTTAAAATAATATAGATTTAAGTATAATTTTTATTTAGTTTTCTAAGGTTAGGTTAGGTTAGGTTCGGTGGGGCGTGCACAGCACAGAGGCTGTTGCGTACACGGGGGCCTATTGGTCCATTGTGATCCCCTATTAATAAAAGCAGAGATGCTCCTAATTAATGTCTTATGTAGTCTGGTTCATTTGCGAACCAGCCTGTGCTTACATAATAAATTTTCTCATATTTGCCATTGAGACCTTCGTTAGATCGTCCAGTTCTCTAACAAACCTGTTTCCAAAGTAACTGAGGCAATTTGTTTGGAGGTTCGGACAGTCGCAGAGCAGGTGTTTAATGGTTTCAATCTCCTCGACATACTGACAGCTCCTACAGAAATAGGGCGCAAATGCACCCATTCTAGTGGCCATTGTGCCAATGGCGCAATACCCGTTAGTACACTTATAAGGATTCTAATGTTATATTTACTCAGCGATAAAATATGTCGAGTTTCCTTTTCATTAATTTTAGGCCATAAACTTCAAGAGATGACGCAGCCGTCCCTGGAGGACCAGGAGTTATTGATTTGCTCTTTCGTTATTAGGTCTATTTTCCTTTTAATCACGCCAATCGGGATTTTTGGTCCCATATTTAAACTGCTGTTTTTATTTGATACTGAGCCTTTCCTTGCCAGTTCATCTGCTATTTCATTCCCTTCTATATTACTATGTCCAGGAACCCAGCATCAGAGATTGACTTGGTAAGTGTTATAAATATTGTTCAGCATGTCTCGGCATTTTGTTAGTGTCTTGGATCTTATAGTCTCACTGGGTAAAGCTTTAAAGGCAGCTTGGCTGTCCACAAAGAATGTGATCTCCGACGAGTTCAGATTTTTCTGCCGCCTTTTCAATAGCGTAGATCTCAGCCTGAAAAACACTACACTCATCTGGGAGTTTGAATGATTCTTTATTTTTCTTAATATTAATTTCAACAAACGATATGGTTGAAAATGAAGGCTTAGGTAAAAACAAAATTTTAAATAAATGTGGATAATATCATCTGAATAATCTTGTATCTCAAAACAATGTTAAAAAATGTGTTTTATTCGCCTTCTACATAACATTACATTACATATTACAACAGAGAGAGAGAGAGAGAGACACAGAAAGAAAGAACAAGAGAAGAAACATATGTAAACAGCACACGGTATATATTGAACGGTCTTCCATCCAAGTACTAAGCACGCACAATGATGCGTGATTTCGTTGGGGAGCCATGCTTTCATCAAAGCATTGGCCATTGACGTATTTATTCACCTTCTTTACATCTCCTTATTAGTTCCTTAAATTCATCTATAATTGTCGAAGTATATTTCATTTCAGAATTTCATCTTCTTAATTACATCTTTAATCTTAGAAAATAAGTCGTAAAAACTATCATAATATTAACTCCATCTCAATCTACAAATGTCATCTCAGCATCCAAACAAAGTACCTATCAAAACAAGAGCATTTTTCTTCTAAGAAGCATCAGCTCCCTCTATATGCCATCGTATTCGTCATCCGTGCTGTCAACATAATAAAACCATGGCTTCATATTGTCTGCACTATAGTAGTTGTTCTTCTCGGTTCTTCACATTCTCCTACCTTCTCTACGTCATAATAAAATAGATATGCTTAATATCTTCCTCGTTGTTATGACTGGTAAAATCGTTTGAGGAAAAGTCAAGCCATGGTCCACGCCACGCAATGACACGCTTTGGATTACCAAAACAGCGGAAAGGATTTTTGTTGAGCAGATCCACAAAAACTTTGAAAAACTATCTACAACAACAAAAATATATTTACTCTGCTTACCTGTTGCTGCCAATGGCCCGACGTGATCCAAATGATAAGTTTCTAATGGTCGATCATCTTTGAGTATGGGATTCAACAAACCTTCTTGCTTTCCTGACTTCTTTTCTGCCAAAATGCAAGGGATGTAATTTCTACAATAGTTCTCAATTTTACTTTGAAGATTCCTTTTTTTCTCCATCTTTATGGGTTTAAAATTTCCTTGGGCATGTACCTCTTTAATTATGTCCTTCTGCATACCTTTCAAAACAACAAATAAGTTTTTCAGCTTGGTAGGTCATATTGTAAGGAATGGCGTTTTCTGAAAAGAAGTTTTTGTAAGTTTCATTTTCCAGTATTTTCAAAATAACTTCCATTCTCTCTCTTTCATCTGTCCCGCTTTTACTTTTTTAAAAAACATTCATATCGGTTAAGAGCATCGACGTTTTTCACTTTGTACCAGCTGGGTGTTCTACCCATAGTCGTTGAGAAATAATAATAAATGAAAGTCTACAAGCTGAAAAATGGTCAAAAACAACGTAAAGCTCATTTAAAATTAAACAAGTGGGATTGCTAATAAATACAACCTGCAAACTTATCCGATTAAAATAACAAGAGTCAAGTCGGTCAATGCTAAAGAAATCTAATTGACTGTTGTTTTCACCAAATTGACATGCTATTTTAAGAATATTTAGTTAGTAAAAATAAATAACTGAATGTGTCACCTTCACCAACACAATTCGTATAAATCAAATGAGAAGAGAAGGGAATATTAAATTTTAACCCATTTACTTATTAAGATTGAATAAATCTGTTTAATTTCTTAACCTAGATCCTCGTTTTATTTAAACAACATAATCATTAGTTTAATTTAACCAAGAAGATTGTTTAATATTAAATAAGGAATTTATTAAATTAATTAAGTGTAGTCATTTGATTTAAAAACGTTCCTCGTCAGTCTTGGAAATTCCGAATTATAACTTAGTTTTTCGATTTACATGACTAAGTTTTCTTATCAAACCTATACTCTTGGTTTTTTTTATAAACAATTTTATTTAATAGAGTTAACTACGTTACTTGTAGCAACTTTTACACTACGAAGTTTTTAACCGAGACTACGCTGTTTTTAGCATATTTTCTTAACCCACTTAAAAATGCTCTTGATCTCTCCCCTCAACTCTACAAAACGGCTCTAGAACGAACGTAGATAACTTCTTTGCCGTGTCCTGCATTTGAGTCTACAGATTACGAGCTAGCGGACTGAGGGGCCGGATGATAACTTAATCGGATAAGATACTTTTTTAACACCAGTCAACAAGCTGATTAGCTTGTAGATAACGTCGGATGATTGCGGTGGTCCAGTTAAGTGAGTGATCCAAATTCCGGATGATTGTTCAAAAGCAAACACACAAAAAGATACTATCGAAACCTACAAGATCCTTTCTTCTTTTTTAACTCAATCCAAACTGAATGACTCCATGAGAATGTCCACAATTTCCCATATCAATCTATAGGTTCACACGTGTTATGGTATGAAAGTGGCACACTTTTGAACGCTAATTGGGTTAAAGGGCTACACTGCAAGTGGTCGCCATTTCTACTTTGGTTAGATTTGAGTTTTGTGCGTTTAGCTTTAAGTAAATCTCTAGAACAATTTGAATCAATAAGTCGGCAATCAGGCCCATTTTTTAAAAAATTGCTCCTAAAAAATCCTTGAAAAAGCCAATACCTTCAGCGAAGTGACCTTTTCGAGAAAAGAAATGTATACCACATTCGAGTAGTATGGCTAAGGAAAGAACCTCTGTATTTGCAAACATTTAAAACCATTTTTCATCGACACCTCCTTTATCTCCCGGCCCTAATTTCCCCATCGTACGTGCTGTGTTTAATATTACGAGTATAAGGGTCTCTTAACATACCCTTGAGCGCGTGTGAATTATAAAAAAAAAGAAAAGTTTTTTATAGATATTTCTAAAGACTTAAGATGATTGTCGATTAGCATTTCCATAAACTTAATTTTAATAAAAGATCTCTTGTCTGAAACTTCTAATCCACTTTATTGTTTTGATGTCAGATCTATACTCTTAGCTTTTCATACTGGTTCTCAATGCATGTCCATCTCCTTTAAAATTATATAGAATTACAACTCTATCATATAATGTGTTCATTAAAATTCGATCTTTACAGCATTGTTAAATGGGGTATAAAAAATAATTATTAAAAAGACGAATTTAATGCTTCGAAAACTCAATACTGTCTATTCTCGTTGAAAAAAAATATACTCCTTATGCCATTGTCCTTGAATGGCACTTTCATCGGAGAAACCGAAAAGCTCTCAGTACTCAGTATGTGTATCAGCGACGATCTTCGTTGGAATGATCACATTCTCGAGACTTCAAAAAACGCTATTAAATGTTTAGGATTTCCATATCAGTGTACGAATTTTTTTAATCCTTCTCAGCTGGCTACAACTTATAAGGTGTTTTGTTGAAATTATGTACTTGTTGTACCTGTTTCATATTTATATTTTTACAGCAACCCATTTATTATTTGTTACTAAAATATTTTATATAAACTTTTCATTCGTTCTAAATAAATATTCATTAATTGTTCTACCTTCGCAAGAGTAACTGCATTTTTCATAATATGTTTACACGTCCTGAACTCGAATACAACTAACATCTCTGGACAGGCGCAGCCCATTCATTTATTGGATTGAATTCAGAACAGAGCGTTAAGACTGATAAGAAGTAGAACTATCATAGAATCATTTCCATCTCTTGAACACCATCGGAATGTTTCATGTCTTTCCTTGCTTTATCGCTTCTTTCACATGCAATTCTCTCTCGAAGTAGCCACATAGCCAGTTGCATTTATCCCCTCAATCAGTTCATCCGTGACACTCGTTTCGGGAAGAATACACATCAGTTCACCGTCGAGCCTAATCACGTCTTTCCGTTGCCATTTCAATTTGCAAACATTCAAGACCAATATTCATCGACACCTACTGCCACACCTCCCCTTCCCGCCGAATTCCAACATCTCTCGTGCCATGTTTATGTTTAACAGGGTCTCACAATAAACCTTTGAGACATGTAAAAAAAAAATAATTAATAAGAGAGAACCCAAATGACTTCCTTGTGGAACACCAGAACTGCATTCTCTAACTAGGCCTGAAAAATCAATTACAATTTTTTGAGACCTTCCAATAATGTACGACAAAATCCACCCAAGGAACTTCGAGTGGAAACTAAATATCTTCAGCTTTCGAAGAAGTTTGAAATGGTTTACAGAACCAAGGGCTTTGCAAATATCTGGTTATATTGAATCCACCTGACTCTTTCTCTCAGTGGAATTAGTTATGTCGGTTAAAGAGTCATATTGATTAAAAATTTTATTTTATTTTCTGACAATACTCTCAAACTGCTTAGAAAATGCTAACAATTTTAAAATGACTCTAAAGTTTTCTATTAAGTTCTTAGATCCAGATTTATAAATTGACACAAGGTAAGAAGTATTCCAGGTGTTGCAAAAACTCCTTCAGCTAGGGACGTATATACTCGTAGAAAAGTGATAAAACACAAAATTTAAGAAGTATAGGTTAAATTAGGTTCAAGTGGCTGCCATTGTCGCGTTGACACACTTACGAGTAGATTAGAGTTGGTCCATTGTGATACCATCCATATGAATCTAGAGACTTTCTCCCTACTCGTTAAATCAGTTGCAGCTCCTTATGAAGGGGGAGAGACTTTAAATGTCTATATTAATTAGATCACTAGTTTCCTCGAAGAAAATCTCTCCAAGATGGAGCCTACGTCTATTGGATAGATCAGGATATGTACATAGAAGATGAGGAATTGATTATCACCTCTTCTTTGTTCATACAGGTTCTGCAAAATTTTTTGAATAAACGCCAAGGCTCGTTGGGTGTTTGCCTATAAGACAGAAACCAATTATGACTCCAATTACGAAGCTGATATACAATATTCTAAAGGATATCAAACACTTGGAACGTTTTAGATCAAGCATTGGCCAAATCTTCTTTGCCATCAGACCGGTGGCTTATTCCATCTTCAAGAAATATAGCGGATACACCGTCAGCTGAAAGAACACCGAAATCTACTAAACAGTAGGTCTCCAATACTTTGTAGCTATATTGGGTATGAAGGGTGAGTTATTCAAAGAAGGGCTAATGAAAACTGCTTGGAAAAAATTAAGTCCTTATTGATAAAATGTGTAAGACAAATTCTAAAAAGGCCTGATAGAACTTCAATTAACACAAGTTAAAGGCTATCAAAGAAGATCTTTCCGAAGAAAATTTAAAAAATCCCCACAATCAATCAGAATGCAAAATCTCAGACTTTTACAAATTATACCTTATTCACTGAGAGACAATTAACAATCCATTAAAACGGAGAAACAAAATCTCTACAAATTCAAACACAATCGGTTTTCTAATGCTGATCAGTTACGCGATACGATACCTAGCTTATAAGTAGGTATTGCTTCCCAACCGAGTTCGATGTCGTCTTAGAAATATCTCGACTTTGAAATTATCTTTTGTGTGATTGCCGCTCTGACTCTCACTAAATTGCAGGTAGTCGCAATCTTACAGCACACCTTAAGCGATTATCGATTAATCAGTTTCCAAGTTCTCTTCTCATAAGAACCTCTAAACGTTCGGTAGATTTCTTAATGAAATTATTATAATACTCCGGACAGTCCGGATTCTAATTAATAAAAAGATTTTTTTTTAATAACCACACAATAAAACTAATTTATGGGCGGCAGACAGGGCGCGAACAATGACAGTCCATAACGCGACAAGGTAATGAAATGGCACAATGACGGGCGGGCGGTCGTCTGTCTCTTATTGTAATGCAAATAAATGTATGCGGTATTCCTTGTTAATTCCGATTCAAGATACAACAACGTGTCATTTTATTGCTTCTGTTCAGTGCGGTCCAGCCAGTATGGAATGGATCATGTCACAAGGTTCGATAGTCATTAATCAAATTTTATTGTTTTCAAACTTTAATTAGAAAAATCCAGACGATTAAATAATGTGCTTGTTGACAAATTAGTGACTTTTTGCCTTGTAAAATATTTTGTACATGTAGGTGGTGTATATTATTTTATGCTAATTCTATGCAAATGTCGGATGTTAATTAATAACAATTGTAGTAGATTAATTACGATACAATGAAATATAATGCTCTGAGAAGTGTTAGAAGAACTTATTTGAAATAAAATTTGATTTTAATTATCAGATTTGAATGATGAGCAGTTAAATTGTGCGACTATGAGCGATGGGCTTTAATTGGATGGGAAGTGTGTTTGGGATCAGGGAACCGGGCTAATTTTTGATCTTCTCAATGGGAAAGTGAGATTTATATTTTTAAAAAAATTGATTTCTCCGTTTTGAGAAAAGTTTGAAAATATGTAATTTTTTAATAAGAATCAAGAAGACCTTAAGCGACCTTTAGCGTTCAAGTGAAAACTGATGCTCGTAAGAACATCGAATATGAAGAGCTTGGTTAGCATTGAACAATATAAAATTTTTAAAACAAAAATAACACCACATTTATTTTTACCTAATTATGTAATAGGGCTTAAAGCATAACCCTGCCTGACTCATGTCTTCGTTTGGAACCACTCAGATACATTTTTACCATTCCAAACTGCTGCCCTGGTGTCTATGTATAAATTCTCTAATATTCGTACAAACTTCAGCGACATTCCCAATCCAAACAATTTGTACATTAAAGCCTTCCGGTCTATTGTATCAAAGGTGCTTTGAAAATCTTGTAAGAAACGAATCAGCGATGTTTCTACTTAGTACTTACAAAGATGTGGTCTATGGTAAAGTACTCTGTTCTGAAATCACTTAGTAGTTGTTTTGCGTTTATCCTTTATGCGTTCAATCGGTTAAGGAGGATAGATGTAAACACTTTATAAGATGCATTTAAGAAGGGCATCCCTCGATAATTTGACGGTTCTTCGATATTTGGTTTTTTGTGAAGTTAAGGCGTCCTTAAACTGTTTTGGTATGATTCCATATTCTAATATTTGGTTAAATATTCTTCCGAAATTCGTATTTAATTCTCTATCCGAACCAGTCCACTTTACATCTTGTAGTTTATTTACCGCAAGTAAAACTTCTTCTTGGTATACTGTCGAGTCGAAAAAGCTGTCATAGAAACCAGTTTGTGCATATGTGTTCTTGAAAAAGTTGGGTTAAGCTGTTGACTGAAGTGAGCTTGCAGCTTATCAGAATCTACTCCGCTTTTGATGAAATATTTTGTTCCGTTTAGTTTCCTGGCCAAATTCCAAAATTCTGATGAATTACTACACCTAGCTAATTGGATAGCCCGGACTTCATAAAAGATTTAATTTTTGTCCTCACAAAGCTTTTTAATATATCTACATTGCTGAGCAGGCTGATGGCGAACGGGGGGGGGGGGGGGGGCCAACCAACGGCTAGTAAACGAAGATTACTAATGGCGACAACACATTCCATTATTCTGTACGGTAGCGAGATCTGGGCGGACGCAGTTAAGCTGGACAAGTACCGGAAACAGATGGCGGCAGTGCAAAGATGCGGAGCTCTACGTGTGGACACCGCACCGTTGTCGGAACCAGCAGTCTTTGTAGTCGCTGGATTGACCCCTATCGATCTTCTAGCGACAGAAAGGAAGTACGTCTACGACAAAAAGGCGGAAATGGGAGTGGAAGCGGCATCCGAGGAAGCTAAACAGCTGACGAAACAGAAGTGGCAAGAGCGTTGGAACTTGGAAAGTAGAGGACGATGGACGGCGAGGCTGATCAGGAACGTGGCTGAGTGAAAGGACCGGAAAAACCAGTTACTCACTGGACACGGATACTTCAACGCCTTTCTCCACAGGATCGGCAAAATGAGCAGCCCAGCCTGCCAGTACGGGGACTCTCAAGAAGATGACGCGCAACATACCTTCTTTGCCTGCAGCAGATGGGAATCCGAAAGAAAAGAACTGAAGGGAAATATCTGCATCATCACTCCAGACAACATTGTCGAAAAAATGCTGGCCAGCGAACAGAACTGGAACAAGATCTGCAACTACGTCAACCACCTTCTCAGCAGGAAGAAAAGAGATGAAGAGCAGTTCCGCGATACAGCGTGAGCCCACAATGGGTACTAAAACAGGACCCCCCTTGAAGTAATACGAAAGTGGTTCCGAGGGGGTGATCGTCGAGAAACTTTTGGAGGTTTAGTCGTTAGGCCGTAATAAGGTTAAAAGTCCTGCACACGGGGAGGTTTGGATACCTGCTTATGGTGCGTCAAGCATTCCTCCAAAAGTAAAAAAAAATAAAAATATCTTTGATTGTAATCAATGTACAAGTTTCCTCCAAAGCACTTATTAAACCATCTAAATTCATTAAGCCAAGCGTATTATATAGGTTTTTTGCTTGCTTACAATCTTTATCAAACAATGGTTCTCTAAACGGTATTTTTCGTTGACAGTAATTGTTCGGTCCACGACATACTCCTCTTATACATATTGCTATATTGTTTGGACTACATTCATCATCATAGCCTCATAGCAGTGTATCGTCTTCTATACTGGGAAGCGCTTGATTTTCTCCATTGCAATATAGGAAAAAGTTTCAAGTCCAAACATTCCTCATTTTCTCTTTCTTTACATTCAATTGACATAATTATTGGCATATGGCCGGAATAAGGTCTCTTTTTTACTTCACAGCCCGCTATAAGTGAATACCATTCGCCACCTTTAAGGTTGTAATCGATAACGAAAATCCCTTGTTTCCCTACAAATGTGAATTCACCTAGTTTATCTCAGTCACTGGTAACATTTTGAATTCGAAGCCTAAATGAATTGCATAGGTATTTAATTTTTTCAATATTCGTAGCCCAGTGGTTACAAATGATATTCGCTGGTACATATTATATTTCTTGAATAATTGTCCTCAAATTGTCCTTCACTTCCATCACTTCACCACCAGCAATTAACTAAATTAGAAGTTTAAGACAAAAGATCATTTTTGAAGATAAGAAAAAGTGTCGGTGACAAAACGGAGCCTTAGGGCATCCCAGCATTATGTGTGGACCAGTGAAAAACTTCTGAGTGTGGTCGTTGGTTATTTCTACTGGTAGATTTTGCTGAAGGAGTTCTTTTCATTTTGAATCCATTGTTTTATGCATCGTTGTTTGCCTTATTTTTTTTAATAATTTGGAGTGAAAACGCAATTACTCACCAAAAATACACACCTTATTCAAGTGTTTTGATTATAAGGATCTTATGTAGATTATTTTGTTAAAAAATAAATCTTAAATTAAACTCATAAAAAAGGAAAAATATATAAGTGACTGTTAAACTGAACCTAGCAGTTCAAACCGGAATTGCCAACCTCAACTTATGTATGCCTTATAAATAGTTGCCAGATCAGAAGGGGAAACAAGTTCTTACATCTTCTGTAAAAACCAAGGCATTTCGCAACCTTTTCAGCAATATCTGATATGTGGTCCTTCCGCAAAAGTTGTTTAGTAACACACATACAAAGAACAGAAAGCTTTTCAATTTCCTCTAAGCAAGTTTGCAAAGGCGGTATATTCCGCTTTTAGAACTGAAGACAGCTTTGAGTTTTCGAAGCATTAAATTGCATACTATTATTAATGCCCCATATAACTATGCTATTCAAATCTGAGTTGCAACTCTACATTCGAAAAAGAGGGAGGTGAGTCAGAAAGGCAGTATGAAAAACTAAGACACTGTCATAGAACTCCAGTTTGTCCGCTTACTGGGCTTCGCATCATTTAGAAGATGATCACAACTTTTGTCTCAGAAATAATCTTTTCCGACAAGTTAAAATAATTTTATAAAAAGAAACACTTAGCCTAAGGTAGGCTGTACCTCAGTCGGGAAACGGGCCCCCTAACAAATAAAATGCACGACTGGATCGCACGAACTTGCTCTTATGTAAAAGTACTTTGGGATTTAAAATACATTTTTTAAATAAAACATGGATTTAATGAGATAAAAATGTTTAAATGAGTGGATTTGCCGTCTGATTTTCTGATTTGAAAATTTATTCGTGTATCCGTTTTCAAGATATTGAATTTTCAAAAAAAAAATTGTATTATTTTTTTAAAAATCCAAAAACTATTTTTTTCGAAAAAATTTTTAGATTTTATATTTTTAAATGCATAGGAGGTTCTGCATAAAAGTTTTGGTAAAAATCGTTAGAGCCGTTGATGAGAAATTCGAAAATAAAAAAAAATGTTCTTTGACAGGTAACCCTAATAACATTTCCCCCCAAATTTTTGTTTTACCAAAATATAGTCCATATCTATAATATCACACCCAATTCTTTTTATCAAAATCGTTAGAGCCGTTTTTGAGATAAATAAGATTATGCATTACGGGTGTAGGGGGGGTACCGTTAGTTCTAGAGCTAAGAAAAATTTCAATTTCCCCTCTAGCGAATCACCGAAGACCCTTAAGTACTAAGTTTGAAGAAAATACTTCCAGAAGTTTAGGCAGTAGTTCGAGGTACAGACATACAGACAGACAGACGACATACAGACAGACAGACGGAATTGTCGGACCCACTTTATTAGTCTTCGCTATCATCGTAATGTCAACTTTGATCAAAATCTCGAGTTCGATTTTTTTTCCAAATGCAGAACTTGCCCTATAGTACCTATGTATTTATATCGCAAGTAAAAATTGATACGGAGTCTCCAAAAACCTAGATACGCCACTGGGTGAATGGCTGGATTAACCGACAAAAAGAACGTATATGGACGACGATAATTAATCGAAAACGAAGTTGGTGAAGCCCTCACCTTCAAAGAAGCTAGCTCCACAGAACGAACAATTTCGTTTGACCCGAATAGAACGATATGGACTTGGACGATATGTGGTTTTACTTAGGATAATGGGACTACGTGCTGCGCAGCGAAAGTCACAATGGCAATTTTTCTTACTTTGATATGATATGGCAAGGTTATCACTCGTGGAAGTGATGGGAAATGGCCACCAAGATCGTGTCATGTAACCCCGTTAGGTTAGAAGCTTTTGCTTTGGGATTTTCTGAAGCCATAGGTCTATCTTAGTAAGCCATAATCGACCAATTCTCACAAAGTAGATGTGAAGATAGATCCACTGATGATCTGATATATCTCACCGAATAGTGGCACAAAACCTTATATCGTTTCGAAAAAAAGGAAGATTATTGGTATTGCAAAAGCATTTATTACAGTTTGGCATCAAGCTTTCCAATCGAATATACATTCATTTGGTATTGAACAATTTCTTCTGCTCTTGATTATAGAAACTACCTTTCGAACCAACCAATTCAAGTTGTATTGGGTGGTTTTAAGTCTGATATTCAATTAAAAATGCTGGTGTGCCACAGGGTTCCGTTTAGTCTCCGACTCTCTTTCTCATATTCATCAATGATCTTTTGCCTGAAACGTCTAATCCATTAAATTGTTTTGTTGGCTAAAGTAGTTACATTTTCTTATACTCATTTCTAGATTTACGTCCTTGTCCTTCGAATGTGAATCTTAAGCAGCAACGTATGATAATTTCATTCAATTCCGATCACGATAGTATTGTCAAATGGGAAACCATAAACCGTGTAGAATTTAATACTTCAAAAACTCAATGCTCTCTCAGTTGTTGAAGCGGAACCCAACACCTATGTCACTTTGCATGTGCCTATTTGCATTGAAGAAAGTGAACAGCTATAAGTTTTCGGTATCTCCATCACAGAACTCTTTGCTCGACCAAGGCTCGAGTTTCATTCCCATATTTGGGCAGATGCTCCAATAACCTACTTGAGGCTTTTGCAAAAAATGCAAAAAAGACATTTAAAAATGATAGGTGATAGAACTATAACAGAAATAATCAAATCCCTCGAGTTCTTTCATTATTTTACCGTTATTTTTGCAAACGGTACCTATTTTCGTAAAATATACAACTCCATTTATCCCCTTAAGCAATTTAACAGTTATATTCGCGCTTCAGGGACCAGGGAGTGTCTATTAGCTTACTCCTGAGCCCAACTTTGGACGTATTGGTAAATTCAGAGATTTTTTCCTTAGCCGCACTACACGAATGTGGAATGCCTTACCCGACCATAGAATTTCCCTTTTAGTGCACCCAAATTTATAAAAAAAAATCGAATGGCTTCAACAATGGCAGGTTGTGAATTTTGAATCACAATTTTTAAATTGAATATCTTCTTCCAGATAAAGTCAAGTCTATTTATCAAAGAAAAAAAAAAGAACTCCCACTGATTAATCAAACATCAAATGAATTTGATCCGCAAGCTCTCGGTCATTTCTAAAAGATGGAAAAAGTCATTGACCTATACGCTAGAAACTTCAAACTTCGATAAGACCTATGATTATAACCCTCAATCTTTTTGATGGATTTCGAACTTTCCCCCCCAAAAAAAAAAAGAATCAAAATTGATGTTCCTCTAAATTGTTACTCTAAAGCTTCTTCATTTTTACATAAGATATACTTAGCCAACTTGAATCCATCAGTGGAGATATATTTTTTTCCTATTGTCAATTAATTGATCTTTTAATCAATCTAACATCCTCTGCACCAGCTAGCGTGTCTAATAAATATTTTTTAATTTTTAATAAAACACCTGTCACATTGATATATGTATCTGTTTCTGTTTTTTTAATTAATATTATAATTTTATAAGAAAAAAATAAAAAAAATTCTACTTCTTCTTCGCATAAATTTCCCAAAAAAAAAATGGGAAATAAAAAAAATAGAAATCGAAAAAATCCATTAGACGCGGTTTCTTCTTGTTCATTTTCTTTTATTACCTTCCTACCTACCTATTTATATTTATGTTTATAGAAACTATATTTCACACCTTGTATAAAATATCTTATTATCGAATTTATTATACATTTTAGCTTCTTTGCACGAAACTCAAAGATGAAACAATAATGATGCGCGAGATCAAAGGCCATTCACCGCCTGATGGTATTAGCTATATTCTTTTCGGTATTTACCTATCTCCTCGCCACCGCCGCACCGGATTCTAACGTTAACATATACTTACTGATACCCTTTTAAAGACCAAAAGATACAATATCTTTTTTTCTTTGATTTTCGATATTAAACGGTTATAAATCGAAATATGAATTTTCTATAAAAAAAAATTATAATTCGATGCAGATACTACCACAAATACAAATGAAAACAAAAAATATCAATTTTAAGTCTGCTGTATGTTGAAGAGAAAAAAATGTCAGACAAGACGAAAATCAGCTTCTCGTTTTTTCCCCGCTTAGCAATAAAAATAAATTAAAATCGAATATATCGGTTAGATGTTTTTTATTATTGAATTCTAATGTCCCCGCTTAATTTACGCACTCAAAGGCTTTTAGAAAAACAACTTGTCATCGGGCACACATACTTCAGATTGTAATTTAGCAGTAGCGGATTGTGCAAATGGCCTCGGGCCTGGGATCTAGGGTTCTTGGCGGGGCGGCTTTTGTAAAGTTTAGTTTTCAGTTTATTTAACACATCATAAAACCTTTGTTGGGTGAAAGGGCAAATACTGAAATTTGTTGAAGTTTCTAGAAACCATTCAGTTGAGGAATTTTCAACAATAGGTAAATGGTAGATTTTACAATCCTACAATCATATTTTTTTTATAAGAACTCTTCATTTGCTGAAATCATTTTCAGGAAATTATTTTTATTAAAAGTTGTTGGTGCAATAGGGCCTTGATCTGAATTGAATTTGGATATTAAGATCCTATTGTATTTTTCAACAAAGTATTCAAAATGTCTCACAGGGAAAATGAGAAAAAAATAAAGGAAAAAATAAGTCAATATGTTAAGCAACGCTCCAATATAGAAGTACCATACCGATAAAGGTACTTCTATGTTACAAAGAGGTAGAAAATAAGTTTGATATTTGTATATACTAGACTAATACCTTAAGAAACTAGCTTAAGAACGACTAAAACACACTATCTTATGTGCATAGTACAGGCTACATAAACGTATTATCTATGCTATGTAGCCAATAAAGAATTCATTAATATGTACCAAATGAAATATTCGATGGACTTATCGTTACATAAATATGTTTATGCAGCCAATAAAAGATTCCATGGGCTTCTTGTACAAATATGTAGTTGGTATATAAAATATTGTACTCATTACAATGTTTTGTGATTCACACTGTTCTTCTTGTACTTAATACATTTTTACTTGTGAGTCATGTCTATCTTAATTTCGCTACTTTTCAAGAAACGGGAATACTAGTACAAACAAATTACCAGCTTTTATTTGTATTTGAAATCGGATCCTTCAGGTAACTGAGAGTACACGAAGCATAGACCGAGTCTTAGTAACGGATTTACCAAGCTCATCGATACAGGGACCGAGTCTTAGTAACGGATTTACTAAGCTCATCGATACAGGGATTGACCTTAATTCATGGAAAGATTGCTCTGTGCTACGCTCCGACTTATAAATTTATTTACAAAAAAACTATAATTTAAGACCTAATTGACCGAACCGGAATAGTAGACTCTTATTTTTAGTTTGATCTTAAAAAACGTCATTTCACATTAGGATGAGCTTTGGTCCCAGAAAAGTAAAAGACTGATCGTCATACAAAAACAACAGTCTGCCACTACGTTTAAATCGACTAGGACCTTATTTTTAGTTCGTTAAAAAAAGAAAGACATAATCCACTCAATCGGATTGTACGACTGGTGTTTTTGTATTTGATGGCCATAAATCTTTCTGTGATTAAAGTTTTGTCAAAATAGCAATAAAGTCTAAGTCAGTGAATAAGATGCTAGATCTTCGCTTAGCAAGCACTTGATTTCTATTCGCAATGCAGAATACTCGTCGAAAAGTGAGTGACAAAAATGTTTTCTTTATACGGGACGTGTACTAAGTAGGTATAGATACATAGTTGATTTACTAAAAACACTATGTTTGCATTCATTACAAAACTTGATGTAATAAATACACTTTTCTATTAAGAAGTCAGGTTTTAAATGTTTATGTAGCTATTACATATTTCACTGTAGCTGCTACATAGTTATGTATTGAGTACGTATTACTATCTGTATATATTCACTAAGTGACTAGTCATACAAAACGTGTACAGAATCTACCAGTGCCGGATTAGCCACGAAGCAAGAGTAGCAAATGCTACGGGCCCCGCGCATTTGGGGGCCCCGCTCACCAACCTTTTCTGACCATAAAAAAGTATTATTTACATATTAGATTTAGTCACAATTACTAAGAAGAAAATATTTGCATCAAAATGATCAACTAAAATTTTATTTTTCTATCTGCTGGTCTTACCAAAAATCATGTTTCGCACCGCACCAAACGCAAATTGGACAACGGTATGAAATTCAGGTATTTATTGTCACCATTGATAACGTACTCACTGCTTTAGGTAAACGTATATGAACAGTTATCATAAAATTGCTGGCATTTTCGAAATATTCCGAGAGCTAAAATCTCTTCCTGATTCAAAATAGCCTTTTTGGCCTTTAGTCCACAAAAACTGGCGTTTCGTCCAGGTGAACGCACATGGACACATCGGTTGGCTGTGAGGACCTTGTTAATACGCAATTTTTATTGAATTCAGTTCATCTTACATCGATTTTTTGACAAAAATCCAATGTGAACTATATCCAACCAAGATTAAAATTATAATCATTAACGTTGGAATATTTTGCCGTGGCCGAGCATTGAAGGTTTTTATAATACAAATTCTATATACTACTGAAATAAATCAGCCTAGTAGAAGACTTAGCACTATTAATGGATTTGTTGAATTTGTTGAAAATAGCAAAATATTTCAACGTTAATGATTATAATTTTAATCTTGGTTGAATATAGTTCACATTGGATTTTTGTCAAAAAATTAATACGAGTAAGATGAACTGAATTCAATAAAAATTGCGTATTGACAAGGTCCTCATAGCCAACTGATGAGTCCATGTGCGATCACCCGGACGAAACGCCAGTTTTTGTGGACTAAAGGCCAACAAAGCAATTTTGAATCAATAATTCAACAATACCATTAATAGTGCTAAGTCTTCTACTTGGCTGATTTATTTCAGTAGTATATAGAATTTATATTATAAAAACCTTCATATAAAATCTCTTCCACCAGAATAAATTAAAAATCTGCAACCATAGTAAGTGCTTACGCAGATGATTTGGAGGACAGTCTGGGCAACGAATCAGTGCAATTCGCTTCAATGCTCAATTCTGATGTGGCTGGTATTATTGACAGCAGGAATCATGAGGCTCTGGAAATGCAGATTTAAAGCTGTTGATAAATAATTCTTTACAATCTTGTTTCCCGAACGTTGAAATTGCTTTGCGCATTTATTTGTCTCTCATGATCACCAACTGCAGTGGTGAACGATCTTTCTCAACATTAAAACTTGTTAAAAATGAATTGAGGAACACGATGAGCCAACAACGTCTTAATCTCCTCACTTTAATGAATATTGAACATGATTTACTCCGAGAAGTCGATATCAACAGCATTATTTATAAATTTTCCCAAACTAAATCAAGAAAAGTTTGTTCGTAACAGTTTTGTTTTATTTAATACCATAAACTTGATAAGTGCATAACCTAAAACATTCTAAGGGCCCCTTGATAGAATTTGCTACAGGCCCCGCGCTGGCTTAATCCGGCACTGGAATCTACAATTTATTTATTCTATTAACGAATTGCCGAGGTCTCTTAGGTGTATACATTTAAAGGTAACCGTTACTATACGCAGTATATGAAGCTTTCATTGCAATTTCATGGGAACTTGAACATGTACATTTTACAAAAATTTCATCCTTTATTTCCAGAGTGTGATTTAAAATATTAATATATGCTAAGTACAAATCATCTATCAGCTGTAACATGTACTGTCACTTGAGACTTACTTATTAACCCAACCGGCTCCCGATCCAAGACCTGAAACACACCTGAAACACGGCATGCTTCCATGCTCCGCGATCCCGAGCAAGCTGATTTCAGTCATCTAGGCCACGCACTCTGGCATCCACGATGGTTTGGTTTTTATACTGGAGGTTCGGTCTTCCTTTTAATCTGGAACATGGGGGCTGTGATTTAAAGACTCTCTTAGCTGGAGCATTATTGTCCGTTAGTTAAATGTGTTTCTAGACTACATCCACATCTTGGTACAGCTGATAAAGTTGGCGATTATATCTTCTACTCCATTTGCCCTCCTCGCACACTGGACCAAATATCCCTCGAAGAATTTTTCTTTCGAATGAGAGCCCTTTCTGCTTATAGTCCAGCAGGTGGGGGTGATGGCGTGCTTGGTAGTTTAAGGCATGTCCGGGGCTCTGTTGAACTCTGCTGGTATTGCTGCGGATGCATAATCCATGCACTAACGTGTATGGGTGCTGAAGTGGTAATGCTGGTTTGATGTTCTGATGGGCCATGGGCTCGTCCATCGATCGGTGGGCCGGTATTGCTACCTTGCACAAAGCTGTCACTTCCGGTTCCTATCGACCTCCTCGCGGTGCTTGTGGATAGGTTACGTAAGTAACTGAACTAACTAGATAGGAACAGTCTGGACGGTGTTCTTAAAGTAGGAATCCGGTAAGGAGTGTGTAACAACTCACCAGAGGGGTGCACATTGCACATTCTTGGTTGATGGTTTCTACCTTGACTATGAGCTGGGTGTGTGTATCTGGGGTTGACAGGCCCTGAGTTTTGCAGGAACTGATCTGTAAGTGACCTTCATGGTGGCGAAGCTGGACCGGAAGCTATATTCTGGAATCACGGGAGATAGTGCCCAGAAGTCTGAGGGCTATAGCGTACGTCTTCTGGCTCTCCTATTCTATCTTCGGATAGAGAGGTGCAGAGGTGCACTCTTTCTTCAAACTATTTATGAGGCAGGAGGATCGTGGTGGCTTGGTTTATTCCGAATGCGGAGACACATGGTTTCCAGGCGTGCCTGGATTCAAGAGGTGTTAGATAGAACTCCAAGCGAAAGATGTGTTCATGCCTACAACATGTCACAGCTTTGCAACTAAATCGGCTTCGGCTGTTTTAGGGTTAATGGTCAGGACCCAATCTGACTCCGATGGAGGTAGGCCTCTTATGGGGTTAAGCCGGAAACGGCAGACGCTCATGTAAAACCAAACATAAGTTCTGCTTATAGTCCAACAATCGGCGCCCGTGAAGCGGGATTGGTTGTATAAAGGTTTTGTAGAGCTTGCACTTCGTGTTAAGAGTGAATAGTTTTGAATCCATTAGTTTTGCGTAACCGGAATAGCAGCGGCTTCCTAGGGTAATTTTTCGTCGGATCTTTACTAAGGTGTCGTTGGTGGAGTTAATATTAACTCCAAGGTAGATAAGCTTCTTAACTACCTCGAAGATTATGCTATCAATTGTAAAGTTTTACCCTAATTGGTGGGCAGATGTTTGTTTGTTTTGTTAACAGCATATACTTGGTCTTGTCCTCATTTACTTCAATACCAACAAGTCTCGCTTAATCTTCAACAGTCGTGAAAAGCTCTATAATAGAATATTGGGAACTGCCGATGATGTCGGTATCGTTCGCTAACCATCCAGGAGTTGGAAAGATTTGTTGAATATAGTGCCCTCTGTGTTAATGAATGTCCTGGGCACAATCTGCTCTAGAACGAGATTAAACAATTCACATGAGAGCGCATCTCCGAGACCTTATGCATGTTTGGAATAGTACAGAAGAGTTGCTCCTTAGTTGCACATTGTCCAAAGTCACGTGACACAGTTGGATCAGTTTCGCCGGGATCCCGAGCTCGGCCATCGCCATATACATAGAACTCCTGACGATGAATGCTATCACCTGCAGCTTTGAAGTCGACAAATAGATGGTGAGTGAGGACTTGGCATTCGTTGCTTTTTTGGAGGATCTACCTCAATGTGAATATTTAGTCTATGGTCGACCTGCCGGGCCGGAAGCCGCATTGGTACTTGCCGACTAAGACGTTTAAAAAACACGTTGGATAGGATCTTATATGCGAAATTTAGCAGGGATATGTCTCGATAGTTCTTACAAGATAAGGAATCTCCTTTTTTCTAGATGGGGCATATGGTGCTAATGGTCCAGTCATTCGGCAGACTCCCTTCCACCCATATTTGATTGATGGTTTGATGCTCCGTATTTAAAGAGCTCTGCAGGTAAGCCATCAGATCCTGCGGTCTTGTTGTTTTAAAGCTTATTTATAGTTAGGTTTACCTTTTCTATACTGATTGTTGGTGGAATTGGCACTTCATTGATTGGAAGTGGGTCGTTCTTTTGCACTTTTAAACGATCTACATAATGACCATTTAAGAGCAGCTGGAAATGCTGCTTGAAAGCATCGACAATTCCCTGTGGTTCGGTGACTAGGTTGCCTTCCTTGTTTCGAAGTGCCTGCATTCCGGTTTTAAAACCAGCAGCCAGTAGCTTGGCATTTTTGTCAAACTTTCGGTTGTTGTTTCCATCGCGAGACCTTTCGAACTCCTTGAGCTGCAGGGCTGCGTAAAGTGTAACTAAAAATAGTGTTGCCAATTAAAAAAAATAAAAAAAAAACTTCTAAGCAAAAAACACTCCGTTAAATTTTTAGTATTGGTATCTTGTCTCTTTTAAGTCGGAACCAATTACTCGTAGTATAAGAAATCGATTCGAGAAGAATATATACAAGGGCTTTTGTATTCAAAAAATGTTGTCAAACCTTTATAACTTTTAGGCGAAGCCAAGACAAGAAAATTACTTCTTAAGTTCTTTAGTAAAAATGACTTCAGAAACAGGGTTTGGTCGGCGGCGGAGACTATTAAAAAATAAAACACACGGTGATTTATCATTTTTATATAGGAACTTTCAAAGTTTGTTTACCGAAGTGACTTTTGATTTGAATGAAGATAGGTCCGTAAATGGTCCTGATACATTTCGTCAAACTGACAATGATTTGTCAAAGCTTCATGCAAATTTTTTTTTTTTGCTTTCCTACAACTTTTATTCTGAAATGACTTTCAACTCGGCCCTATTAAAAATCACCTAAGGGCCCGTAAGTGCCCCCCTAACCGACCCTGTCCTTCAATCTAATCAATTGGTAATTAATTAATTTTATTGGCATTCATATCTCTTTTTTTTTTTTTTTTTTGTCTTTTTGTCGTTGCGGTCAATTTTATGTTAAAAAGAAGAAAATAAAATTCAAAAATCCCGTCCATCCAATATACTATATGAGCATCATCATCAAAATGATAAAATTTTGACCCAAAAAACGCACGTTCCTCCAATATCAATGGAGGCATCTCTGAATTTTTGTTTTGCATCATTAGCACCAGAATTGATGGCTTGGTTATTTAAATTTTTCAACTAACTTAAGTTTAACGTGTTTCTTTTTTATTTTATTATTATTTTTGTGGTGGTTTTTATTGATTGGCCATTAAGCTATAGAAAAGTCTATACCTACCGAACTTATACTTTGCATGATGGCCTAGAGTTAAGTGGCTACTGTCTATTGTTATCTTGAGATACTTCTTATTTGAATTTTTAATTTGAAGTTGCTTTTGTGATGGTCTGCGGGCCGCGCCGCGACGCCACCGTTACCAGTTACCGTTGATGACAGGCGCAAGAGCCAGTGGCGTAGATAGCTTTTCGCTAAGGGGGGGGATAGATCTAGTTCGCTAATTTTTTTTAAAGTTTTAATAATTAAAAAAAAAACAAATAACTTCATTGAATTCATTATGTATGCCATAAAAAAATTATATTTTTTAAAGATAATATATTATACGCATTAATTTGAATATGAACTATAGAATAAATATTGATATACAGTGTCTTGCATAAGTATAACCGCACCTATAAAAATGCATTTTGTAGAAAATTAAAATGGGAATGACACTACAATTTTTTTATTGAATAACATCACTAATCAAGTAAATTGAGAAGGAAAAACTTTCCGTTATTTTCTCTTCTGGAGTTTAAAAATTAAAACAGATTTTTATATATTGCAAAAGTATAACCGCACAATGCAAACCTCTCTGAAGCTTCATTCAGTTATGTGCTTCGAAATGACAAGAAACAATGCCGCGTGGTTAACATTTAAGCGATACGGAAAAAGTCAAAATTCAAGCTTTTCGGTTAACTGGCCTAAGCTTAAGGGCTATTGGTAGGAAAATTTCAAGATCCGATCGTGACGTCCGAAATTTCTTACAAGATCCAGAACCTTATGAGACGAAAATAAGACCCGGGCTTTCGCAGAAGCTGACACGTCGAGATAAGAGGCGTTTAATAAATGCTGCATCCAATTCGGCGCATTCTTTGCCAAACGTTCGTGATGAATTGGGCTTAGGAATTTCGGTTTCAACGGTTTTTCGTGCCTTAAAAAGCAGTAAAGTGATTGCTTGGTGCAAAATGATGCCAGCTCCAAATTTGACAACAGTCTACAAAAAAAAGTAAGAATTTGCCCAGCAAAACATGAACCGGAATTGGAAAACCATAAGTAACATTCCATTAATTTAGTCTTAACTCTTGTTATTCCAAATGGCATAATCCTTCGGATGTGAACTTCCAACGGCAGCGTATGATAAGCTCATTAAATTCTGATCTTGACAGCATTGTCCAATGGGGAATCAAAAACCGTGTAGAATTTAATGCTTCAAAAACTCAATGCTGTTTACTGTCATTAAAGCGCAACCCTCCCCTAATACCACTTTCTATGAGCGGCACTTGCATCGAGGAGACTGATCAGCTTTCAGTTCTAGGTATGTGCATCACAGACCATCTTTTGTGGAGTGATCACATATTTGACGTTGCCAAAAATGCTGCTAAGTGCTTATCAGGTTTTCTCCGCCGATGCAAGAAGTATTTTACCCCTTCTGATCTGGTTGTTATATATAAAGCCTTTATTCTTCCGAAGCTCGAGTACAATTCCCATATATGGGCAGGTGCTCCAAAAACCCACTTGAATCTCTTGGACAGTATTCAAAAGAGAGCTATAAAAATGATAGGCGACCGTTGTCTAACTGAAAGACTTGTATCTTTTGAGCACCGCCGCAACGTTTCATGTCTATCATTATTTTTCCGCTATTTTCATAAACAGTATTCTAGTGAAATAGCCAGTTGCATTCCTCCCCTTAAAAAATTCAACCGTAATACCCGTACTTCTACGAATACTCATCAGTTTACCCTTGAGCCAACTTCGGACGTACTGTCAAATACAGAGATTTTTTTTTAGTCGCACTATACGAATGTGGAATGCTTTACCTGGCTCAGTATTTCCCACTCACTTCAATTTGCAGACATTCAAAACCAATGTGCATCGGTATCTCCTTTCTAATCCTATCGTAATTTCCTAATTGCTCGCACTGTGTATTTAACATTATAAGGGTATTCATAACCCCTTGACTGCGCGTATAATATAAAAAAAAAAAAATTTCAGTGGCGAAAAAAGTCTAATCTTGATGGGTCAGGTGGTTTTAACGGATATTGGCACGATCTGAAAAAGGAAAAAAGTTTGTTTTCAAGAGGAACTTTGGCGGTGGCAGTTGTAAGGTTTGGGGGCCTTCTGCGACCGTGGTAAGGTTGTACTTGCCTTCACCTCTGCAAAGATGAACAGTTCAGCTTGCACCCAGGTGCTTCAGGATAATTTGGTACCCTACTTAAGGCGATTTCGTCGAGTTCGGCATGTCTTCCAGCATGATAATGCCCCAATTCACGTTAGTCGTCAAAGTTTGGGATGGTACGAATCGAATAACATACATTTTATGGTGTTCCCGGCACGTTCTCCAGATTGTAACCCTATTGAAAATCTTTGGGGAATTTCGACCCGCAAAATGTATGCCCATAATAGGCAATACAGTGTTGCTGAGCTGGGAGAGGCGATTGTGGAAGAATTGAACTGTATAGACGATTCCATATTAAATAACCTTGTCAAAAACAATTTTTAGATTGGTCGAAAATAGGTGCAGCAATGTCCTTTACTAAATTAAGCCGAAAAAATTTACTTAAAATAAAAAAACAGACAAAAATAAAAAAGCGGTTATACTTTTGCAATACAAAAAAAATCTGTTTTAATTTTTAACCACCAGAAGAGAAACTAACGGAACTTTTTTTTCTTCTCAATTTACTTGATTAGTGATGCCACGCAATAGAAAATTGTAGGGTGTCATTCCCATTTTAATTTTCTATAAAACGCATTTTTACAGGTGCGGTTATACTTATGTAAGGCACTGTAGTAAGTAAAATAATATTAATTTAAGAAATAAATCACAAAATAAAATACAGTTTTCTGTTCTTTTTAGATAAAACACCTCGTCTGCTAGTATAGATATTTCGGGATGAATAGCTAGAGTAGCCAAAACATTCAAACGATCCTGCAAATAAGTAAACATCCAGAGCTTATCACACTGTTATTAAAATAGACATATTTTTAATAATCTCACTTCGTTGGTCATGCTTCTTTGTATTGTTTTTATTCTCTTTACTGACTGGAGAAAGTTCTTTCGGAAGTTGACGTTAAAAACCGGCAGTGTAGCTAATATTTTTGATAAAATATTAATAGCTGGATGGAAGCGCTTTTTCTTGAAAGTTTACCTATTATCAATTGGTGAGAGACTTATTTGAATCATGACTAGTTATGTTGAACAATTATCGATCCCAATGGGGGGGGATATATCCCCCTGATCCCCCCCCTATCTACGCCACTGGCAAGAGCAATGAGGGCAATAAATTCCAATCGAATTTTATTTTCTTTTATAACTTTTTGGGTGTTCTGAAAAGGCGCTTCTGTATCTTTTGTGATTTAATATGAAAAAAAAAATACCTATAGGCTTGAAAACTAACTAAAATTTTTTCTCTTGTTTTGTCTTTCTAGATAAATCCCATTTGGATCTATTCTCGAATCGCCCACAGCCAAAGAAGAAGCGAAAGTCTCGCACGGCATTTACAAATCATCAAATATTTGAACTGGAAAAACGATTTTTATATCAAAAGTATCTGTCACCTGCGGATCGTGATGAAATTGCTGCTGCATTGGGACTATCTAATGCTCAGGTGGGTGTCGAATAAATTTCTTGATTTATATTTATTTATTTTTTAATTTTCACGTGAGCTACTTGTTGGGAGCTTAAGTGCTTTTGAAGAGCTTAGATATTGTCTTTCGATCAAAAATCATGTTCGAAGATATGGATTTCGATTAAAAGCTTGTTTGCGGAGCTTATCGGTCCTAAGACTAAGTCGAGGTCCGGAATTAATGTTTGAGTTAAGTCTTAAGTGTATTCACAACAACTTTCCAATCGAAATTTCGTCCATCAATTCCGTACTGGTCTCTGAAACTTGAACGGTTTTTGATAGACTCGTATAGCTTCACGTAAAGTTGATGAATTCCATTCTGTAAATATCGGCATTTTCTTGAAACTTGTATTTTATTAAAAAAAAACCATTAGGGTCTTGAAAAATTTTGTGAAAACCTTTTACTAACAAAATTATTATTTTCTTTTTGTTTTGAATTTCAGGTGATAACATGGTTTCAAAATCGCCGTGCCAAACAAAAGCGTGACATCGAAGAACTGAAGAAGGATTTTGATAGCGTTAAGGTCTTTTCGGCTCATAAAAGCTTCCTGGAAAACGTAAACGATTTGAGTATTCTGAAGAAGAAGCCCATGCACGATGGGTCAGAAACTTCAGCATCATCCGCGACTACCCATAGTCCGCAAAAATGAGGTGATGTTCGGCGTTCGCTGTAATCTAAGCAAAAACAAAAAAACGCAAGACATAAAAATTAAAATTATATGTCAATGGGTAAAATAACGCTGCGCCAAGAAACCATTATCTACCATTAAAATAAAAAAAAAACAAAACGGAAGATCTGCAATGAGGACAGATATTATAGATCTTTGAGGTTCACTGGTGCGCATAGAAATTGAATTATTATTTTCTTTGATCGAATGGAAAACACAATGGATTTTAACTGCAATGACAATGACGAAAAAAAAGGCCAAAGAAGGTTACTTAATGCCTGGCTTAAAGATGATTACTAGCATGAAGGGGCAATGAGGAAAAGCTGTAATTGATGCATTAGATTGCTCCTTTTGAATGCTGACTCTGGAAGTGATACAAAATGATGAAAGGAAAACACTCTGAGAAGTGGGGATAATCAGAAGGAGAATTCTTACAACAAAACTGAGGATGAAAATTTTCTTAAATACAATTTAACAATTAAACAACAAGAACAACAAAAAACTTAAACAAATAAGCAACGGCTCTTTTAAGAGCCGCCATATGATTCATATGAGGGATATATATACTGATTTCAATTTTATTTTTAACAAAAATAATAATTTATTTAATATATTTAATTTTATAACATGAACACTTATAGGTACCACAAGAAGTTCATAGGTATGATGAAGAACAAAGATGTCTTCTATCAGGAACATTACTCTGGAAGGTTGGAGGCAGAATGCAGCGTTTGGCGTTTGGTCTTATCGTTTTCGATTTAATTGGATCTCAACTTCAAGTCCAATAAATAAATAAAAAAAAAAAGAAATTGTTTTATTCAATATTACTATGTAAAGTTTATTTTAGAATTTCTTAAAAAAAATATCCTAACCCACTGAACAATAAATTCTAATATCAAAAAATTACGCAGCTATGTTTTATTAAAATCATCTAAGACGTTTTCAGGAAAAATAAAATTTTCTTGCAATTCCTAAAAAAATTTTTTCAATCTATCTGGACAATCCACAAGAAAATTAAAGGTCTTAAGAAAATTTGTATGTGCTTTTAAAAAGAAATACCTTTTAATAGAGGAGAAACAGAAAAAGCAACATTTTGTAGTTGTGAGTTTTTTTTTTCCATGTCTTCTGGAGTAAAACGGCTGTTTTCGAAAACGTCATTTGCGTCAGAAATGCAATTGCAATATCTTCTTAAACGCAAACTGCAAACGTCAACTGTTCGAAAATCCAAAAAGCATTATTTTTGAAAATGCATTTTGCTAAAGTCGAATGTTCGATGACATCATTTGCGGCGCCACTCTACTATAAATAAAATGCTCCTATGTAAAAGATTAAGAATTTCAAAAATGAATGTTATTAGAGAAACTGTTCATAAGCATAAAATTCATTTTTAAATGACTAAAAAAAACTTCTTTAGTAGTTAAAGGTAAGAATAGGATGCCATGTGATTCAAGCAAATATAGATTTATGCAAGAACGAAAATTATAAGTCTTTGTAGTGGTTTCTTAAAAAATAAGGTTTTATATAAGAAAATTTTAAAACATTTTTAAGAAAAAATGTTGGTATGCCAATTTAAAGTTTTTATTATTGTAAGAATAAAAATTAAAATTACAAAAGAAGTATTGAGCCGTTTTCGATATATTGAATTTTCAAAAAACAAAAAATTGATTTTTTTTTTCAAAATTCAAAAAAAAATTTTTTTTTAAAGTTTTGAAATGCAATGTTTTTTAAACTTTTTAGAAGCTTCTCTCCACGAAATTTCATTAAAATCCGTTGTGCTAATAATGAGAAATTAAAAATTTTAAAAAATCGTTCTATGGTAGGTACAGTCAGTAATATCTTGTTTTCAAATTTTTTTTCATTAAATTACAGATATTAAAAAATAAAAAAAAAATAAAGTTGGTATTGCCATGTTCAAAGGAGAGATCCTGAGAACCCCGTCAAAAAGGCAATATCATACAACGTTCCAATTCGGAATAAAAAGAAAGGTAGGCCTAAACACTCCTGGTACAAACAAATGCAAAAACACCAGCATTCAGTTGGCCTCAGAAATGGAACAATACAAAACCGGGAGGCTTGCCGCCGATTTCTGAGGTCAACCCGGCGAACCCCACAGGCGGATCACTAGTGTGAAGCAGATACGTGGGAGAGTTATGATCCCCTCGACATCGAGATCATAACAGCACCGAAACAAAGGAAGAAGAAGAAGACAGATATTAAAAAATAATAGAAAGAAAAAAAATCTAAGCAAAATTCTCCGAACCGTTTTCGAGAAAGATACGATTTTCGAAAACCATTTTTTAACATTTGTATGGAGGGTACCGTTATTTTTAGGTAAATTGAATTTATTTTTCTTAAATATTGTAGATTATTTTTCTAAACTTTTATTTATCAAGTTTTGAAAAAAATCGAGCATGGGGTTTTCGAAATATTGAGTTTTCAAAAAAAAATTTGGAAGTTTTTTTTAAAATCCAAAAAATTTGTTTTGGAAAATTTAAATACACAATAATAATAATAAACTGCTGGGAAGCTTAAGCATACAAAAATTATCAAAATCGGTGGTACCGTTTTTGAGAAAATCAAAAACAAAAAAAATGGTCCCAAGGGGGGTACCAAAACTACTCATTTTTTGTAAAATTTTTTTCAACCATTACCTAGGTTTAACTAAATTAAATTTTTTGAATTTTTTCTTAAGAAGTCGTTGGGACAGTTTTTGAGAAAAAAAAAATATTTATAAAATTTCGAAAAAATCGTTTGGCAGGTACCGTTATTTTTGGTCTTAAAAAATCAAATCAAAAAATATCCGAGGGTAAAAAATCAAAACCCATATCTACCAAGTTTGAAGAAAATCGGCCGAGCCGTTTAGCTGTAATCGAACAGACAGAATTCCAAGACCCACTTTTTTGTCTTCGCTACGAGTATCATCGTAATATCAACTTTGATCAAGATCTCGAGTTCGATTTTTTTACGAATGCATAACTTGCCTTATAGTACCTATAAGTCGCAAGTAAAAATGGAGTTGAGCCAGAAACCAATATATTGGTGAACGTCAAATACGCTTTCAAGATTCACTTTGATTAAACAGATTTTGTGCAAGCAGAACGATAGAGTATTAACAGATACTCGTAACTATATCTGCGTCCAAAAATTGATGATCAAATTGACGTTTTTTTAAATTAATAAATTGATAAAATGGATGGATTTTAGCTAAACAAGTTCCAAGAAAAAAAATTACAAAAATATGAGATTTACGTTAATATTTTGTAATAAAAAAACACGTTACTCATTTTCCCACATTCTTGCGATACTTCGTCTTTAAAGAGAGTGTAAAGCTACGCATTTTAGGCTGCGAAAATGATAACCAAGTAGACCAAGTTGGTAGGATCTTGTGCAGATAATGCCAACCAAAGCTTAGGCTTATATAGAACTGAAACAAAGAATGAACTAAAATAATGGGATATTTTTCGAAAATTTTATTTGATTAATGAATATAATAAGTTTCAAATGTCCGGCATTGACTGCCATGGTGCGACAGATCCTCACGTATTGTTCAAATGTATATCAAAACAATATTTAATTGAGATTCTAAAAAAGTTAAAAAGAACTGCTAGTGTTGGTACAAGGGCTTTAAGATCGTGCCTAACTGATGCTTTATGGTTTTTGTGTACATTTTACCACTTGATTTACACATTAAGTATCTATCTAAGGGAATCCAAATTTTGGATTGCCAAACCTTATGGCCACAGCAATATTACGGATTTGATTCCAATAGAGATTTTTTCATCTCCCATTGACTATTGTACCCCTAAAATGGACATCAGTAAAGATTTAAAGGTTATGTTCCCATGAAGAAAGGATTTAGGATTAGGATGATGATTTCATGACGAAAGACTTCGACACAAGAATCTTTACTGATGGCTCAAAGAGTGTTGACTCTGAATATATGTAGAACTGTAAGGCTACCCGACTTTGCCAGTAATTCAAGCTGAATTATTGGCTATCAGGTAGGCATGCAAAAGGTATCTATTCAAACAAGATCCAAACCTGAATTGGAACACGACTATTATCACAGACAGTCAGGCGACTGCTAAAGTCATTAATTGTAGTCCGTCATCCTTGAAATTGGTCGAGCAACTCCGCCGATAAGCACTTGATAGCCTGACTAACCACAATGTCACTCATATCTGGGCTTGGGTCATTGTGGCATTGATAGGAATGAACCGATGGACGAGCTGTCCAGACACGGATCAGCTCTTCATAACTAAATTGCGGAAAGAGTCAGCATTCCGCTCGAAATATTTGGACCACCTATAATAAATCCCGAACGCTTTCTCTGATAAGCAGAACCTGGCAAGACATGGCCAGGATCGTAGCAAACTGTAGTGGACACTGGCCTATAGAAGATCATGCAGAGAAGCTATAGGTATTCCTCACACCACTCACTGTCATAGCTATGGGAACCATCGGGAAAAGGAAACTGTTCTCCATTACCTCTGCAAATGCCCTGCTCTGGCTAAATTTAATCACAATCATTAGAAAAGATATTTTTTGACAAAATTGACTAACTTTCGGAAATGAAGATTAAAGACTTGATCTGTTTTCTCAACGCGACAAAATGGTTCTAGGACGAACTTCAGTTACTTCTGTTCCGTGCCTTCCGATTGACTCCTTAGATCCCCAGCAAAGCTCATGACCATAGAAAACGCCGCGCGCCGTTGACTGCGCTTCGGAGAATTTGTAAGAAGACCCAAGAGGCGCATTTTTAGATTGATTAATGGCTGTGTTAACAAGTAAATTTAGCCTATATTGGTCGGCATCACGTAAACGAGATTCACCAGGTGACAATGCATCCTCCAAAAGTTACTCTTTGGTTATACAGTTTTTGAATTCTTCTCATCCTCTATACACTGAATCTGCACGGATATTGGATATTGACAAAAAAACTCGAAAAAATTGGGAAGCTGGCTGATGGTCGCGCCAAAACGCTTTATTTAAAAAAACAAGTTATGTTACCTCACACTTTGTGACAGTGCAAAAATAGTTCTCTCATAAGGATTTCTAAATATTGACAGATAAATGCACTCATGTTGTTAAAGCTTAAGGTGTGTCCACACCAGAGAAACATTTCAGGAAACATTGTTTAAAAACGTTTTTGAAATGTTGCCCATTTGTTTAAGAACCACTTCAGAAACATTGCAGAAACATTTCTGAAATGTTTCTTTGTTTCCCACACGGTGGGGCATGCGACCGCAGGTCATCCAGTGGATGTACACGGCGATAGTTCGTCCCATACTTACCTATGGGTCGATCGTGTGGTGGACGGCTGTAGAAAAAAGAAGCTATCTCAAAAACCTGAATAAGGTACAGAGACTAGCCTGTTTAGGAATAACGGGGGCGTTCTACGCCACAGGCGGGGCTGGAAATTATTTTAAATCTTCCAGTCCTGGACGAGCACATAAAATGCACAGCAGCTAAAAGCGCAATTCGGCTTAAAGAAATGGGCTCTTGGAAGCACAGCAGTCAAGGCCATGGATCTATCCTGCAAAGATATGACAAAGTGGCAGGGCTTAATGTGACAACGGACTACTTACCACCCAGAATAGATTTCAACAGATACTTCTCCACTACTATACCCGAAAGACAGGAATGGGAATCCAACTCACTAATCAGCGAACAAGGTATTTCATTCTACACCGATGGGTCAAAAATGGAAGAAGGAACAGGAGCTGGGGGTGTTCTGTGAATATAAAAGAATCATTCGAACTCCCAGATGAGTGTAGTGTCTTTCAGGCTGAGATTTACGCTATTGAAAAGGCGGCAGAATTGGTACGCACGAAAGAATTGAACTCGTCGGAGATCACATTTTTCGTGGACAGCCAAGCGGCCATCAAAGCTTTAGCCAGTGAGAGTGTGAGACTATAAGATCCAAGACAGTAACAAAATGCCGAGACATGCTGAACAATATTTGCAACACCAACCAAGTCAACCTCTGCTGGGTTCCTGGACATAGTAATATAGAAGGGAATGAAATAGCAGATGAACTGGCAAGGAAAGGGTCAGAATCAAATAAAAACAGCAGTAGCCATTTAAATTTGGGACCAAAAATCCCGATTGGCGTGATCAAAAGGAAAATAGACCTAATAACGAAAGAGCGAATCAATAACTCCTGGTCCTCCAGGGACGACTGCGTTATCTCTAGAAGTTTATGGCCTAGAATTAACGAAAAGGAAACTCGATATATCTTATCGCTCAGTAAAAAGAACATCAGAATCCTGATAGGTGTACTGACGGGTCACTGTGCCATTGGCACAATGGCCATAAGAATGGGGGCATTTGCGCCAGATTTCTGTAGGAGCTGTCAGGATGTCGAGGAGATTGAAACCATTAAACACTTGCTCTGTGACTGTCCAAACCTCTAAGCAAATCGCCTCCGCTACTTTGGAAACAGGTTTGTTGGAGAACTAGACGATCTAACGCAGGTCTCAATGGCAAACATGAGAAAATTCATTGTAAGCACAGGCTGTTTCGAAAATGAACCAGTCTACATAAGACACTAGTTAGGACTTAGGAGCATCTCTGCTTTTATTAATAGGGGATCACAATGGACCAATAGGCCCCCGTGCAGTGGCGTAGATAGGAGGGGGATCAGGGGGATATATCCCCCCCCCCATTGGGATCGATAATTGTTCAACATAACCAGTCATGAACCAAATAAGTTAAAGAAACGCACTCTGAAATTTTTTTTTACGTCTCTCACCAATTGATAACACTAGTTTACAAATTTTCGGTTTGTAGCGAGTACCTCCAAAAAAAGTATTTCCTAGACTAATTTTGACTCTCTGAACAAGAAAATGGCACTCATTAATTTTTCCAAAGAAGCGTTTTCGAGATATGAGCAAAAAACCGTTTTTTTTTTGCTTCTTTTCCATGTATGAGCCTAATTCTCAAAAACGGTGAACTAATTAACATATACTTTATGTTTTTGAACAGATATTTTGTTTGTCTTTCCAGCAGTATACGACTTGTGTAAATCGGCCCAACAATCATCAAGAAAAAGCGGTTCAAAGTTTCAAAAAACACAATTTTTCGCCGTTTTTAGAAAATCACTTGTTTTAAGTCATTCCGCAAGGATAGAAAAAAACTGAAATGCTCTGCCTTCACGTACTGTTTCATAACTTCCACATTTATTATTCAATTTCATTGATCTTGTGCGTTTTAGCTTTGTAAAAACAATACCTTCCACCTGAGATCTTAAAAGTATTTTAAATATTTTTTGTCTATCCTTACGGAATGACTTAAAACAAGCGATTTTCTAAAAACGGCGCAAAATTGTGTTTTTTGAAACTTTGAACGGCTTTTTCTTGATGATTGTTGGGCCGATTATAAGTGTTTTATCTAAAAAGAACAGAAAACTGAATTTTATTTTGTGATTTATTTTTTAAATTAATATTATTTTACTTACTACAGTGCCTTGCATAAGTAAAACCGCACCTGTAAAAATGCGTTTCGTAGAAAATTAAAACGGGAATGACACCCTACTATTTTTTATTGAATGGTATCACTAATTAAGTAAATTGAGAAGAAAAAAAAGTTCCGTTAGTTTCTCTTCTGGTGGTTAAAAATTAAAACAGTTTTTTTTTTGTATTGCAAAAGTATAACCGCTTTTTTATTTTTATCTGTTTTTTTTTTTTATTTTAAGTAAATTTTTTCGGCTAAATTAGTAAAGGACATTGCTGCCCCTATTTTCGACCAATCTAAAATTGTTTTTGACATATTGTTGACAAGGTTATTTAATATGGAATCGTCTATACAGTTCCATTCTTCCACAACCGCCTCTCGCAGCTCAGCAACACTGTATAATTGCCTATTATGGGCATACATTTTGCGGGTCAAAATTCCTCAAAGATTTTCAATAGGGTTACAATCTGGAGAACGTGCCAGGAACACCATAAAATGTATGTTATTCGATTCATACCATCCCAAACTTTGACGACTAATGTGAATTGGGGCATTATCATGCTGGAAGACATGCCGAACTCGACGAAATCGTCTTAGGGTACCTAATTATCCTGAAGCACCTGGGTGCAAGCTGAACTGTTCATCTTTGCAGAGGTGAAGGCAAGTGTAACCTTACCACGGTCGCTGAAGGCCCCCCAAACCTTACAACTGCCACCGCCAAAGTTCCTCTTGAAAACAAACTTTTTTCCTTTCTCAGATCGTGCCAATATCCGTTAAAACCACCTGACCCATCAAGATTAAACTTTTTTTCGCCACTGAAAATAATCTAAAATAATCTAAAAAAAAACATTCATTAGATTATGCCATTTGGAATAACAAAAGGTAAGTGTAAATTAATGGAATGTTACTTATGGTTTTCCAATTCAGTTTCATGTTTTGCTGGGCAAATTCTTACTTTTTTTGTAGACTGTTGTCAAATTTGGAGCTGGCATCATTTTGCACCGAACAATCACTTTACTGCTTTTTAAGACACGAAAAACCGTTGAAACCGAAATTCCTAAGCCCAATTCATCACGAACGTCTGGCGAAGAATGCGCCGAATTGGATGCAGCATTTATTAAACGCCTCTTATCTTGTCAGCTTCTGCAGATGCCCGGGTCTTGTTTTCGTCTCATAAGATTCTGGATCTTGTAAGTAATTTCGGACGACACGATCGGATCTTTAAATTTTCCTACCAATAGCCTTTAAGCTTAGGCCAGTTAACCGAAAAGCTTGAATTTTGACTTTTTCCGTATCGCTTAAATGTTTACCACGCGGCATTGTTTCTTGTCATTTCGAAGCACATAACTGAATGAAGCTTCAGAGAGGTTTGCATTGTGCGGTTATATAAAAATCTGTTTTTAATTTTTAAACACCAGAAGAGAAAATAACGGAACTTTTTTTCTTCTCAATTTACTTGATTAGTGATGCCATTCAATAAAAAAAATAGTGAAGTGTCATTCTCATTTTAATTTTCTACAAAACGCATTTTTACAGGTACGGTTTTACTTATGCAAGGCACTGTATATCAATATTTATTCTAGTTCATATTAAAATTAATGCGTATAATATATTATCTTTAAAAAATATAATTTTTTTATGGCATACATAATGAATTCAATGAAGCCTTGTTATTTGTTTTTTTTTTTCTTAATTATTAAAACTTTAAAAAAATGAGCGAACTAGATCTATCCCCCCCCCCCATAGCGAAAAGCTATCTACGCCACTGCCCCCGTGTACGCAACAGCCTTGTGCTGTGCACACCCCTCCTAACCTAACCTAACCTAACCTTCCCATTGTTTCCATATTGAGTTGTCTGTAATTTTTTTCCTCGCCTGTGTTACACTTTAAGCGCATTAAGTTTTTTCTAGTTCATTTTTATCACAATTTATATTTTCGCAAATTTTAGATATACAGGGTGATTTGCATAAGGTGTGACAAAAAGCTAGGGCGTGTAGGTTGGACTTAGACAAGAAAAAAATCGTATGGGAGGGGGGGGTCTATTTCCCCCCATTTAGGCGGGAGGGGCAATTTAAGAAAAAAATCACTTAAAACAGAAAAAAAATTATTAAAAAATAACGGTGATACCTACAGAGTAATGGTATAGCATTTTGAAAAGCCAAAAATACATTCTTTAATTTTGTTTTTAAATAAAGTTGTTCGAGTGAATAGTTTTCGAAAAATTAATTTTCAAAATCAAAATTTTGAAAAAAAAAAATGAAATTTTTTTTTTTAAACAATTTTTTTCAAAATTTTACGTAATTAAGTATTATTTTTTTATTTAATAATCAATGCTCTTATTAATTTTTGATCAAACACAAAAAACCGGATGTCAAAATGTTTTGTAGTTTTTGAGAAAATCAAAAATAACAAAAACTACTTTTGTTCTAAGAAAAGCCTTTTATTTTAGTTTTTACGTTTTTGGATTCTTAGGTGAATTTACGATTGAAAGGATTAACTTTCTTTTTACTATTCTTTTAATTATCGTCTTATAAGCATACAATAATGTGACAAAGTACTGGATTAACCATATTTCACACATTTTTTCATTGAAAACACCTGCGTGAGAGCATTGGATTAATATTGACCTGCGAATGTTTTTTAAATAATGCAACGTTACACGCAGGGGCGTATTTACCTTAGGGCTAAAAGGGCTACAGCCCGGGGCGGCAGGGCTGCTAGGGGCGGCTTGCGCTTGGCCAATATTATAATATTTTTTTTAAGCTATTGAACTTTCAAAACATTCAAGCAGAAGGACGCAATCCTTTCCTAACAATTGTCTAATTTACAATTTTTTTGAAAGAAAAACAAAAAATACAAAGATTTAAAAAAATGCGATTTTTTGAGTTTTTCAAGCATGACAATTTTTTCAGTGCCGTGAGTGTCCGGCTGTGAGAAAGTTCACTGTAACATGTCACTCTCTTTTTTCACCATTATATATGTATTCTTATTTTTTATAATGAAAATTCATAATAAAAATATTTACAGACATGTACCTTTTCTTTGGAACAAATTCCAATGAAACGAAACCATTATAAAAAAAAAACACTTGTTGCTATGTAGTTTTAAATAAAATGCACGACTGGATCGCACGAACTTGCTCTTATGTAAAAGTATTTTGGAATTTAAGATACATTTTATATTTACATATAAAACATGGATTTAATGAGATAATAATGTTCAAATGCATAAAATTGCCGTCTGGTTTCCGGAAAAGTATGAATTTATGCAAATAAACCTTAAAAAATCGTTTTATTATTAAATAAAATTTTTATATAAGAAATGTCTCTAAAATTTTTCAAGAAAAAAATGTGGGATGCGAATTTTAAGTATTTAATAATATTGGTTTTAGGAAATAATTTCAAAAAATAATTGTTCATAGGTTTTGAAGATATTGATTTAAATTTTTTTTTTTTTTTTTTTTAAACCCAATAAATATTTTTTCGAATATTTTTATATACAATATTATTTTAAACTTAAGGGGACTCCTGCTAAAAATTTTGGGATAAAATCCTTAGAGCCGTTGATGAGAAAGTCGAAAATTAAAAAAACGGGTCTATGGCAGGTACCCCTAATAACATTTTGCCCCAAAATTTTTTTTGACCACAATGTAGTCCATGTCCATAATATCACACTTAATTTTTTTTATCAAAATCGTTAGAGCCGTTTTCGAGATAAATAAGATTTTGCATTACGGGTGTATGGGGGGTACCCTTAGTTTTGGAGCTAAAAAAAAAATTTCCATTTTTCCTTTAGGGAATCACCGAAGACCCTTAACTACCGAGTTTGAAGAAAATACGTCCGGTAGTTTAGGCTGTAGTTCGAGGTACAGACATACAGACATACAGACATACAGACATACAGACATACAGACATACAGACATACAGACATACAGACATACAGACATACAGACAGACAGACGGAATTGTCAGACCCACTTTTTTCGTCTTCGCTATCATCGTAATGTCAACTTTGATCAAAATCTCGAGTTCGATTTTTTTTCCAAATGCAGAACTTGCCCTATAGTACCTATATCGCAAGTAAAAATGGGCTAGAAAAACTTTGGCTGGACGAATATTAATTTTTTGTTTCTAAGCCATATACAAAGATTCCCTTTTCATTAAAAAAATTATAAAAATCCATCAAGTCGGATTCTAGATATAAGGTCACACACAAATTTGTATTCTTTTTATATACACACTTACCAAATCATGCCTCAATTTTTTTTTAGTTTTGGCTGACTCGTGTACTTATATATAAATATCCTTCCCTTCGTCAATAGTTTTTAACGACTTAAGAAACAATATAATGATTGTTTTTTGTACAATAGTTTATAATGAAATGATGGATAAATAAAAAGATAGGTATTATTTTAAAAACTATTGGCGCAAAATTTTAGTCGAATTAGTACGATGTTAAAACTATTTTAGTATAATAGGTTAAAAAATACGATTTTGCTAATTTTAATCAAATTTAGCATCATGCTGTCTTTAACATTTTACTAAAGTTAAAATCGTCGAATACCTATTTTATTTTTTCAGTACCGTGCTAACTTGTCCCAATTGAAGTTCCTTGAGACAGAAATATTGTCTCAATTTTGGGGTTCTATACTCAAGCAATTCAATATTGTATCAAGAAAAATTCAAGGTCTTGATACAAATGTTGAAACTGTGTCCAGGTTTTACGAGGCACTCATACAAGTATCGTTTGTGAGAGAAAAACGAGAATGCTTTGATGTTTTTGAAGAGACGGGAAAAGGCAAAACCTCTGAAAATTACAAAATGAACCAAAAAAGAATCGTCAAGAGGAAAAAACGAGATGATGAGTGTCGCGAAGGGAAGGTTCTTTTTTGTGGTCGCGAAAACTTCAAAATAAATACATTCATTCCTTTTTGCGACCAATTAATGAGTGCGCTGAAGAGAAGAAATTCATCCTATGAGGCAAAACCAAATAGTTTTATTTTTTTATCTAAGCTTGATCACATGAGTGAAGAGGCAATTCGAAAAAATGTAACCACCCTTCAGAAATTATACCCGGTTGATCTTGGGGCAGATTTTCACGAAGAGTATGTCTTACTTAAACATTTTTCGGAGCAAACCTATACTGAAAATATGAGTTTAAGGCAGCTTAACCTTCATATAAGAGAAAAAGAATTGAAGGAAGCATTTTTATATGCTGAGGTTGCTTTAAGAATATAATTGTACACTGCAGTGTAGAGCTGTGTAAATTATTCATTTCAAATGATCGAATCGTTCAACAATCATTTGAATCGATCGATCATTCGATCATTTTCATTTCATTCAAATGATTCAATACTGTTCCGATTCGATTTTCATTTCGATTTCGATGATAAGATTGAGTTGAGGCTTTCACTAAATACTCTATATTGTAAGCCATAAATTGCCAAATGACATCGAATGATGGCTACTATGTCCATTGATTAAAAAGCGTCAAGAAATTCAAGATAAAGAGATTTCGTTTGTTTCTCCTGAAAAGATCAATTTTAGGACTAATAGTTACTGAATGACTTGGTACTATCGAAAAAATTAACTTTTAGATAGTATCGCATGTAAGTCGAAAGTTTTTATTCGATAAGTCCGATTACTAGTTCAATTCCCACAGTAAACATACCAGATCCTGGGCCCGCATCGCGTAAGAGTAAAGTGATCACTAAATTAATTGATTGTAGTTTTGACAATCGCTCTCTCTCTCTCTATATTGTCTTATTGATATGATAGAGACAGCTATATTCAAAATGACAATCAAAAAATTGGCAATCAACTATCACCTTACGCGATTCCACCCCTGATACCTCAAATAACACCAAATTGAATCGGAGTAAATCATGGTTAATTGACTTAACTGATATTAAAGATCGAGACTCATTGAAATGATTGAGATTGAAATAGAAAATCGAGAAACGAGAATCGTCTAAATGATTGAGATTGGGATCGATTAAAATGAAAATTTGTGTTTTCGATAATCCATACTTTTCGATGACCGGATCGAAAAAATTGAATCGTTCCTGATTGACAAAGATCTACTGCAGTGACGAATTGTACTGCAGAAAGATCGTTTTCTGTATTGAAAAATAAAAACCTATTTAAGGTCTCGCATTAACGTCTTAATAGTTTAGCTTTATTAAATATAAAAAAATATAGCTGCAAAATTTATCAGCCCGGGGCGCCAAATCCTTAAATACGCCCCTAGTTACACGCCTTAACTAGTGACAGAAAAGTGCAATTGCGAAATAAGAACAAGAATGTTCCTGAATCTTGAAATCAATTAAAATAAGAAATACATGCATATTTAGATAAAATACATAATTACTGTTTATTTAAATTTTTAACTATTTTTTAACTAAAGCTTATTACAAAAAATTATTTAAAAAACATTCGCAGGTTAATATTAATCCAATGCTCTCACGCAGGTGTTCTCAATGAAAAAATGTGTTAATCCAGTACTTTGTCACTTTATTGTATGCTTATAAGACTGATAATAAAAAAAAATACAAAAAAAGTTAATCCTTTCTTTCGTAAATGCACCTACGCCAAGCCGACCCCACCATAATAAAAAAGTGGCAGGTCAATTTTAAACCAATGCTCTCACGCAGGTGTTCTCAATGAAAAAATGTGTGAAATATGGTTAATCCAGTACTTTGCCACATTATTGTATGCTTATAAGACGATAATTAAAAAAATAGTAAAAAGAAAGTTAATCCTTTCAATCGTAAATTCACCTAAGAATCCAAAAACGTATAAAAACTAAAATAAAAGGCTTTTCTTAGAACAAAAGTAGTTTTTGTTATTTTTGATTTTCTCAAAAACTACAAAACATGTTGACATCCGGTTTTTCGTGTTTGATCAAAAATTAATAAGAGCATTGATTATTGAATAAAAAAATAATACTTAATTACGTAAAATTTTGAAAAAAATGGTTAAAAAAAAAAAATTTTCATTTTTTTTTTTCAAAATTTTGATTTTGAAAATTAATTTTCCGAAAACTATTCACTCGAACAACTTTATTTAAAAACAAAATTAAAGAATGTATTTTTGGCTTTTCAAAATGCTATACCATTACTCTGTAGGTATCACCGTTATTTTTTAATAATTTTTTTTCTGTTTTAAGTGATTTTTTTCTTAAATTGTCCCTCCCGCCTAAATGGGGGGAAATAGACCCCCCCTCCCATACGATTTTTTTCTTGTCTAAATCCAACCTACACGCCCTAGCTTTTTGTCACACCTTATGCAAATCACCCTGTATAATCGGCTTTTTTGATTTTATTTTTAATATTTTTTGTCAAGAGTCGATCCCACAAAACTTTTTTTATTCATAAATGTTTATCAATTTTATAACATTCTCGTTGCTCCACACTTTTCGCGACATTTTACATTTATATTAATAACCACTCACGCACTTTCTACCTATGTTAATGCCTGGGAAACAAAAAAAGATTCCCATTCGAAATGGGAAAGAGAAAAACATTTCATAAACATTTCAGAAATGTTTCGCGAGCGTCCAGACCAAAGAAACATTTTTGAAACATTTCAGAAACATTTCAGAAATGTTTCTCTGTTTCTGAAATGTTTTTAAAATGTTTCAAAAATGTTTCTTTGGTCTGGACTGGACACACCTTTAGATGTCATTTATTTCTTCTGTGTTGCCAAATTAACACGGGTATTACAGAAGAACTGATAAAGGAATGCAACTGGCTACTTCGAGTGAGCATTGTTTGTGAATGAAGCGATAAAACTAGGAAATTCATGAAACATTCCGACGGTGTTCAAGAGATGCGGAAACGAATCCATTATAGCTCTGTTTCCTGTCAGTTTTAACGCTCTGTTCTGAATTCTATCCAATACATGGAGAGAAGATTTTGCTGCGCCTGCCCAAAGGTGTGAGTTAAACTCGAGTTTTGGACGTATAAACGCCTTATAAATTGTAGCCAGATCAGAAGGGATAAAAAATGTCTTACATCTATATAGGAATCCTAAGCATTTAGCAGCATTTCCGGCGGTCTCTAGAATGTGGTCATTCTAATGCATCTAGAGAAAGTACTGTTTGGTGTGAATCTTGGGCTGGCAACATCAACGGTCCTCTATTCACTGACAACGTCTCGACGTTGGCTCGTGCATCACCGTCGATGACGAGCGCTATCATTCGATGATAACCAATTTCTTTTAGCCCAAATTGGATGATATGGACACAGATGATATGTAGTTTCAGACAGGAAGGAGGACTTAAGAAGCCCCGTTAAAATATTTGTATTGTTACCCAAGACGAACCTTTTTTGCTGAAAAAATCTCCACCTATAGAACAATTGCACGTGTATTTCATTCTTTCCAAGGTCATGGAATCGCTGATCAATAATCAGTTCAATTTAAGGACAAACTCAAATGTTGCAAAAAGAATATACCAAGAAGCGAATAAGGCCTTCAGAAGAATAGTTGGTCATTTTTTAAGCTAGCCCGTTCTTTAAAAAGTATTCCTTTTGCAAAAATATTGAAATTGATATAAGTCTCTTAGCAAACGTTTTCGAAGACGCTTTAAGCTCACGTATAAGTAAAAACTAACTACTTGATGCCTTTCTATTCCTAGATCGTGATGTTTCTGTTCAAGAAGTTTCCAAGGTCATAAATCGATCCAAGCTCAACAAAGCTCCAAGGGAAGACAGAACTTCTTGTAAAGTTTTTGCATAAATGATATTCAAAGCTTTATAAAAAAGCTAACTACTGCTTAGAAGTGCATATGTATTCAGAATGACTAATGTTCCTGAAAGCTTTCGTAAAAATATCATCTTCCCATTGTTCAAAACGGGTGATGCAAGTGACCCCAATACCTACCGAGGTATATATCATTCATGAAACTATTTACCTGTTAGATTTGTCTCTGCTAAATTTAGTAATAAAATATTCTCTCTTTTACTACCTACTTGTTTTGTATCTTATCCTACTTTCCACCACCAAAATAGCGTTGGCACCACAAATAAGACCGTTTCTGTTTTCAATTTTTTTGATTGCATTCCATCGGCTATACCTGGAGGAATCACATTTGTTGGTACTTTCTTTTAAAAATCACCTCCAGAGAAAACGCCATTAACTTCAACTTGAAAGTAGTACTTCAAAAGAACAACAATTAGCATCGAGTGCCAAATTTAAACTTTGACAGCAGTGATGAGTTCAATTATGTGCTATGCAGGGCAGGTTTGGGGCTTCCTTCATTATGAAGAAGTGGAAGGACTTCTGAGGTAGATACTATATTAACAAAATATTGAGGCTTCCGGAAAATACTCCTACTTATAGGCTACATTTTTAAATTGGTGTTTCGCCACTTTATGTCTTTTCGTAAAAAATGCATTTTAACTTCATCTATGAAGTGGATAATTGCAAGGAACCTACGTTGTGAAAAAAAACAAGTTTTTGCAGAATGGTCCCGCTTGGAGGTGCAGCTCAACATTTTGCCAGCGGAAATTGGTTGGAGTACATGGCAGACTGGAGGTAGCTTCCAAATATTTTTAAAATACGAGGTAAGCTTTTTCGATTAAAATACTGGCACTATGGTTTCGGCGAAAATACAGAGTGCACACCGTGCAACCTCGAAAGAACTGAAAATGTTCTGCATTTCTTAGAAGTGTCTCCTATTCTATCCGCAATTGAACTTCAATTGGGGAAGAAGTTTTCTAACTCCAAACGAAGTCCCGGAAATTTTAAATGGCCTGGATTGGAATTTCCTATGCAGCTGTGTCCAAACAGCGCTACTACTACAACTACTTCTACTGCTCATCAGCTCAAGAAATATCTCGAAGTCCGAATACTTCTTGCTGACCGGCAATACGGTTTTCGCAGCAATGCATTGGAAGGTTTCAAGTCTGATCTTCAAAAAGTAAATGATGGTGTACCTCAGGGTTCCATTCTGTCTCCAACTCTCTTTCCCATTTTTATTGATGTTCGCTGTTTAAAACTTCTAATCCACTTCATTGTATTGCCGATGACTCTACCCAAAATTTTTCATTTTCCTTCTCAAAATCCTATCAATCTCCCTTGCTTTGGTATTTGATAGATGAAACAAGCCAGAGGTGATGCCTTGCGTTCAAGTCAGCGCCTATGATTTCACTTTCTGTCAATCTCATGTTCCTGGCGCTAGGTACCCAATATATAGTATATAAATTACGATGACTTTTAGGGTTTCTCTTCTTCCTAAATTTTTATTGATGGCCGAGACTTCACTTATCCGGGGTCCATTGATGACGACCTTGGTCGTGTTAAGGGAGAATTTTTACAACAAAATTATATATTCCTAAATAGACTTTTTGGTGCAAGTTGGTGCGTATTAAACATCCTTACACGTCAGACTACAAAATCTTGCTAAATTACAGCTTTATTATTGCTAATCTATTGAGCTTGATTGTCCTCCCGCATATTACCTCAAGCTTAAATTCAAACCCTCCTCAAACAATTGTACGTATTTATTTAATAATTTTTGCAGTCGCCACAATTTGTGTTTGTCTCACACATGTGGCTTGCCTCACATTAGGCTCATTTCCTTTTGTAATTAGTGGCAAGTAAGTAGGTAAAGTGGCAAGCGGGGTTAAAGAAGAGAAAGGAGTCTGTGACTCCAAGATGCGCACAGAAAAAATTATTCATGAGATAAAAAATGCCATTCGGTACGCTTTTGCACACCTTTAATCACCGCATAAAATTAACCACATGCCCCGGCCAGCCGGAGAGCGAGACCAACTAGCTACATCAGCATTCCTATGATGTATCAGAGGGCTTTCGTTTTTAATTCCCCCCCCCCACCCATGCCCTTCCACCTTCCAGCATCATTGCGAGTTAATCGGTGATCGGAAAAGGAAATCCTTCTTGGGGCTAATTGGTATTTTGTACTCTAAGTTGGCATAGAGCAAGGCTCATAATGATGCCCTACGTCGAAGCTTATACCAGGCTCTCCTTGACTCTCTTTTCATTGTAATATTCTCTGATACACGAAGAGGGTGAGAGGAAAAGAGGAAATCTTCTACAGCGTCTTCGTCATGAATCGATGTTTTCTTGCAGTGTCATTCATCTCACCAAGATGAGGAACCTGGCGACTACGACGACTCTAATGGTTAAGTTGTTTTTGTTGCTTCTGCGGGACCATCCAGATCGAAAGAGGCATTACTCGTGTGATGATCCATGGGTTCATGGGGCCCCATGTCAGTGTGTGGATAGTGAGCACAATAAGCACGGGAATTAAATTCCTTTTTTTTGTTGTTGAGCCTGCTGCTGATACTGTTGCATCGCGGCAACGACTCGACTGTAGCTGATGGGGCAGCGCAGCGCAGGCAAGTGCATTAAGCAGCAACGTCATCGTTTTAACGTGGTTCTGATGTTGTGTGGTGGTCCAGAGGCATCCTCATGTGAGTCGCTGGTCAAAGGTACCGACCGCGGGCCCGAGGTGTCGGCTATCAGCTAATTGGATGATGTTCAAAGGCACCGCCAACAAATTAAGAATGAGTTACCAATTTTTGGTTTATATCTCTATCACACACACACACACGTGTGGGTTTTTGAATGGAAATCCCCTAGATTTTCGGATGGACTTAAAGGGTATACTCAAACAAAATCAGAATCAGAAGCTGATGCTTCGATGGTTTATCTTCTGATGGCTGAGGCGGAATCATCATCATAATTTTTATTTCTCTTTGGAATTTTTATTTCCCAAACAATGTTCTGGGATCGTACCTACCTATCCTATCCATAAACACGATGCACGCGGGAATTCTCGCACAGTGCAGCGGACGTGATTGCGCATTAAATGCAGGAGATACACATGAATTTGTATGAATGAAATGATTCGAAGAATGACTATCAAGGGAATAATCACTGTGGCCGCAATTTATTTAGTCAAGCATATTACGTTTGTTTTTTTTGGGTTTAGGGTTTGGGGAATCAGCTATATGACGAATGCATTTTTAAACTTAACACAAAAACAAATTAGCAAGTTGTTTCTGTCGAAGAAATATTTTAACAATTTTTATTTATCTATAAATATATAATCACAATGGACCTCTACTGGTCTAAGTATGTCAGATGCTTTAAATGACAGCCACTTTAACATATAAATATACAAATAGTACATCCAATAAGCAACATTTGACCAGCGGAATGTTGGAAATTTTTCACCTTTATTTTGAGCTCAACAAAATAATTGTTTTCGAACAACAGCATTTTTGGTCAGGATAATGTCGATGTGATGCGACAGTTCACCTATTCACAGATTCGACTATAATTTATATATCAAAACTGAGGTCTAAAAACCTAGCGGTGGAAAATCAGCGAAAATGAAAAAAAAAAACACCAAAATTTGTGGCTGTTTTGTTGCTAATAGTTGCTGAAACACCGATTTTGTTGCTCGAACCGATCGCGAGAAATCGGCAACAGTTCTAGATTTATGTTAAGATAGCATGGAAATTACTAAATTTTGGAATAACCGATCACACAAATGAGAGTAAATTTATTGCTAATTTGTTGCTGTAAGATGTTCCAAGAAAAAGTTGAAAAAAAAATATTTATTCACAGTTAATTTAACTAACTCAAATTTGATGTCGTCCACGCTAGCTTAACTCTCGATTTTTTCATGGAAAAATCCAATTAATAATTTGTTGCTGAGCACAGTAGGCCGTGTCTGAGTGCAAAGAATCAGCAACAAAATAGAAACCGGAAGTCGATAGTGTTTGGAGACCCGTAAGCAAACAAACCGGCCACGCTAGCTTAATTCTCGATGAATCAATAGTGAAATCAAATTCGAAGATGAGAAAAATCGGCCGGTTAGTTTAGGGGTTGTGAATGGCAGGCGCACCCCACAGGAGGGAGTTCTCTTACCACTCCTTTGGGTGCTGGAGCTGGTTATGAACACAATCCTCCTTAATCTGAAACATTGTGGAGTAAATTGTGACGATCTTGCGTTATTAGCGACAGGTAAATTCTTACCCACTATCAGCCCTTTCTAAGGTTAGTAGATGGACTAATAAGTGCGGCCTGATGGTTAACCCGTCAAAAACAGAATTAGTCCTCCTTAAAAACAACAGGAAAATACCAAGCTTCAGAATACCTTCAATTGAAGGTACCCCGCTGAAGATTTCAGATCATGCAAAGTATCTTGGTGTGATTCTAGATAAAAAATTAAACTGGAGTCTTAACACTAATGGAAAGAGCTAAAAAAGGAATGATTGCATTCTACTCCTGTAACAGAATCTTTGGGAAATCCTGGGGACCGAGCCCAAAAATTATCAGGTGGATATATTTGGCGATAATCAGACAAATACTAACTTATGGTAATTTGGTCTGGTGGAATGCAACTGAAAAAAGCACGAACCTCAAAACTCCATGAGATCCACTCCAACTGCAGGGTTAGAGGCGATACTCAACCTGAAACCCCTAGATCTTTTCATACAAGAATCCGCAGCATATAGCGCCTTAAGGCTAAGCCAGACTAATATACCTAGAAAAACGGTGCAATAGGACATGCTCAAATTCTTCAGAAATATTTGGGTGATAGTATCATTACAGATTATACAACACCCGAACTTGACTTTTATAAACCATTCCAAACTGCCTTTCCAAGCAGAGAAGAATGGTTATACAACCAACTCTACACCAGTGAATGAGTAATAGCAATATATACTGGTAGCCAAAATGGACACGGGTGTTGGTGCAGGTTTTTTTTTCAGAACTTCTTGAGCTAAATAACTCACTTAGGCTCCCAGATTATAGTAATGTCTTCCAAGCGGAGGTCCTGCCAGTGACAACAGCTGCTTAACATGTATATCAATGATGGCGATACTACGGGCTGACATCACCTTTTACATTGATAGCCAATCTACAATAAAAGCGATTACTGCCACTGTCAGCTTAAGCTGCCGCGAAGAGCTTAAGGTTCTTGGCACGCAGAACAATATTAGACTCTGCCGGGTCCCGGGACACAGCGGCATACCGGCTAACGAAAATGCCGGTGAGTTGGCAAGACAGGGATCAGCGCTTGACGCTAGTCAAGCAGAGCTGGTCGTGGGATATTGACCAGCTCTGCAACTTTCTTCTTCCTTTTCTTCGGCGCTGTTATGATCTCGATGTCGAGGGGATCATAACTCTCCCACGTATCTGCTTCACACTAGTGATCCGCCTGTGGGGTTCGCCGGGTTGACCTCAGAAATCGGCGGCAAGCCTCCCGGTTTTGTATTGTTCCATTTCTGAGGCCAGCTTCTGACCAGCTCTGCAACATTAAACAGAAATTTCAGATTTAATTCTAAAGCAATCCAATGAAAGGTGGTAGTACTTGACAACTGTGATACTACTAGGAAAATATTGCCTTGCTTTAACAAGCACAGGACGGACAAAATTATGCAACTTTGTATGAAGTCCCCTCGCTGTCTTAGGAACAAAATCACCGGACATAATTTACTGAAATATCATAAATTCAAAATGAAACTAAGTACAGATGGCCTATGCAGAGGATGTGGTGATGAAGAGGTACATGAAGACATATCCCACTTTATCTGTCAGCGCCCTTCACCAGAATTATTTTGACAACCTAGAAGATCTTTCCAACATTTCAGGAATTCATATATTGAACTTCTTCAATGCCTCAAAATGGCTTGACTGATTAATATAATACATAGGTTTTTATCAGAAAAGAGTGATTACACTCAAGGCTAGCACAATGGATCTACATTGATCTAAGTGTGACGATATAAGGACATCAATTGGTCAGCCCAATAATCAAACCTAACCTAAGTTCCTGTCAATACGGAATTTTTATTAAATTCATTTCATCTTGGCTACTTCACTGAGATATTCCCAAAAGTTAAGGTTGTTTTTTTTTTCAAAATCTTCTGCAGAACTCATAATAGTTATCCTGAGAAACCTATAACATGGGTTGTAATGTTTAAATGTTTGGAGATTTATTTATTAAAATTAAAGAGGAGTTATAAGCTATAACATTCCGCTTTCCTAAGTTAAGGTCATCTAGAAGATATAACTTCAAGGGGGGCTTAGGTCAAATAAGCTTACCTAGTCAAACTGTTTGAATTGATTAAAACACCCCACTAGCGAGGCAAGTTGGGCTAGTAGATGGGGTAAATCGAACCAAGGGAAAAAAGCACTATTAAAGACATTATGTCCTTTATTTTTATGGTCCACGATTCCAGAAAGAAACTTTATACAAAACATTATTAAAAACTCGGGGCCTTATAACAAAACAAATTTTTTTAGATAGAACAGTTCTTGTAGCTGTATTAAGCCATACTTAAGCTGCCCGGTGAGTTTTTCGAATGAACGTACGCATACTAAAAATTCAAAAACATAAAAAAAATCCAATAAATACATAAATACACGTTTTCACCCCAATAAGACAAAATCAAATAAACTCTTTTTTTGCTTTCACACTTTAAAATCCACAAAATGTCTCGTCGATCTACTTAGAGAAACAAAATCCAACTGAAACCGTTTTAGAACGAATGGATTTGTACGCATGCTTCGATAGTGTTTGATCGTTTACATTTAGCTCTTGTGGTTTCTGCGCTTCTGAGTTATTCGCTTAACTAGCCCCATACTTCTCTATTCTAGTTAAAATCTTTTAAAAACTATGAGACTAACAGCCCGATTCTCCCCCTTGTGAGGAGTCACAAGTCACAAGCTCTTGTGACTATTCCTTGTGAGGATTGTTGTGATTCGATAACATTTTGGTATTCTCCCCCTAATCGTCACAAGAAAACTCACAACGAAACTCACCACCGCATGGTGAGATTTTTAAGTGTCATTATTTGAACAGCTGATTATTCAAAACGAAGAAAATACAAAACATTATTATATTTTATTATTATTATTATTAAATAAACTGACTATCGTGAGGCTTCAAGCTCTGATATCCCAGCATAAAGTTTTCCGAAAGCGACAAAACTTTATAAATGTATGTATTGTTTTGGAGAACGAATGGTTTATTTGTATCTCTCAAAGTTTTCAAAAGCCGTCGGTGCTGCAAACTTCTTGATACGATTAGTTTCTTAAAAAAAATTTGTTTATTTAAAAATGTTACTTTTCATTTTCGTGGGAAAGATCAGCAATAATATTCACTAGAGCACTTCCATTTTTGTGTACTCATAATTATTCACAAATCTAGAAAATTTTCTTACAAAATATGCTGAATGACAATCCAAGAAATATTAAACATTTATGAGTTGTGACCTGTTCTGAAGGAGATCACAGTTTCGATTGTTTTTGTGACTCTCACAAGTTGTGACTGAGCGGCAGAATTCGAAAAAGTCACAAAATCAATTTCACCTCTTCTTGTGACTTGTGAGGCATCACTGACTTTGGGGAGAATCGGGCTGTAAAACTCATTTTAAATACCAATACACACAAAATCCCAAAAATGGTTGCAAGGTGATATTAAGATGTGTTCCCCTTGTTCAAAATATATCCAAAAACTCTTCGACAGTATTTTCTATGAATTTTACGTTCCCACTTCACAATCTCTAACTTCGTTCAATTTGTGTCCCTACTCTTCTCAGTCTTAGAGAAAGTCTGCGGAATCGATGTTTTTTCGGCTTATGTTAGTATAAAAAAGACAGAATTTCGAATATATATTTATACTTTCCAAATTGTCCTACCTCTGCTTTAAATTCATTTTTCTAGATCCTGTGTCTCCTTCTTAGTTATTTGCGGTGTCCCACCAGGCAGCCACGTTGGGCCACTTCTTTTCATTTTTACATCAATCATTCCCATATTGCACTGTACGGAAGAGTCCAATTTTTTCAAGACCATAAACATACTATCTATCTTTTTTCTCATTCTTTAGGATCTCGACAATTTTCAGACTAGTGCTTTTTGAAAGCTTGCAGCTCAATCAATAAATCCAATCAATTATTTTTTTTAGGTAAATCTCTAATCCATAAATTCCATTATCTAAAAGTTCCCGGGACCAAAAATTAAGTTTGAATACCATCTCCTGAATATCGTTAGAATCACCGTTTAGTGGACTTATTGTTCCTCATCAGCAATAAAACTTCATACCAAGCCTTTATAAAATTTTAGAAAAGTTGTATGAAATATTGAGATCCTTCTGGCAGTTGCAATAGAATATTTATTTTTAGTATAAACAAAAACAAAAATTGTACCGAATTAGACAAATAAATGACATAAGATCCCGTTGGAATTTTAAACGCAAATTCTTTGACAAATTTTCAAAGCCGTCTTCTAATCCCAACCTGAGTCGTTAGCATACACATTTGATTTAATGACAACGTGGTCTCCTAAACATGCTGCTTCCATCCCATCCCGTCTATAACATGTGTTAAATTTGTACACACATTTTAGCAGCTTATAGTAGGTTAAAAGATATAGACGAAAAAAAACCCTGGTTAACTTTTCCTAGCCTCCGGGCGTGACGACGGCAGCAGCGGCACACGTATAGAAATCATTTGAATAATTTATTGGATCTGGATCCAGGTTGGAGAGGTTGCTGCATCTCGCATTCACATACTCGTAACATCTGGAAAGTCTGTTGCATGGCTCTGATCTCGGATGGCTGATGCGCGATGTTGATGCATCAAACATGAAATGCAATCGCGTGCGATTTGCGTGTAGGCATCGCGGAGGCAAATTAATTCAGCCTCCATGGAGCACACAGATCAAATCTGTTCGAATTGGATATCACCTATCCAATTAGATGTTCATACAAATCACCATTCACACCTCAGCATTCCTGTGGCATGGCATAATATTGCGGAACCGCCGAACTCATCCACAAAGGCTCTGTCAGCTAGTCAGTCTGAGTTGAGTGTAGTGAGTCAGCGGTGTGCCACTTTGATCATAGTTTTGAGATCTCCTCTCATTGCCTCAACTATGATGGTTGGATAAGTCGCATCTCCGTGTGCTGCTAATAGCCAACGCCGCAGCCGCCAAACGAGATGGCGCTGTTCGCATTCCACGACCTTCAGTGTTGCTGGTGATCCAGGTGAGCGGCTCATGAAAAAACCAAAGCCGCTGCTTGCGCAGATTCCGCGTCAGCGTCCGCGGTCGGGGAAGTCATCATCATTAAGTGTGCTGATGGAATTAGCTATTTGGCCAAGTCATGCAAAGGAAGAGGCACCTACGAGCATACAGATTAAGTATTTTATGATTCCACTCAGCGGAAGGGGGCGCTGCTCCACAGAAGTCATTTTGAATTTCCTATTTAATTTTTTTTTTCCTTATTTACACCCGGACTGATCCTTTTGTGTGGTTTGGATCTCGTGTTGTCTTCCTGTCACTGTCACTGTCATAATCGTCATTCGCATTTCCCTTTTTGTATGTCATCATAGCCAGTCTTAATAGCCTATCGATCATGCGTCTATTTTGTTGTCGATTAGTCACAGGACAGATGCAAATGTCGAGAAGTCGCTTTGTCGCACGAACAATTGCCACTTAATTAAGAACATGAACCACATTTTTTTTTTGTTCAAGGACCCCGATTAAGGGAAGGGTCTCCCATCACCAGGACGGCCATCAAAACTCAAACCGATGCGATGACGCTATAGGACTTCATTAAAACTTTGATGACATTCTGGCGCATTGTCTGAGGCGGCATCATAGGGCGTGACAAATTTCCACACAAAACGACATTATTAGTTGTCGCATACAAACCCTATATGAACGAGTGGGTTTTTTTTTCCATGAAAATTGGCAAAACGAGAGGCCCCTTTTATAGGGATTTAATGAATCACGAGTCTGAATGCTGTGCGGAATGGCAAATGAAACTGGTTGCCACAGTTGATGGGGTAACTAATTGTGATTGACGGATTTGGGACTGGAAACATTTTATAGAGATACAACGACAAACAAATTAGTTTAAATGTGAATCATAAAATATGGGTGCGCGAATGCGATTGAGTTGTGAGAAAGCGGAACCCTCGAGCCTCGACCGCAATTAATCGTTTGGCTGAGCGAGGGCACTGTAGACAAACGAATTAGCATAATGTCTTCTAAGTACCCAAAGATCTGAGTCCTGGCGGGAATTGATAATTTATTATTGTCGCGATGATGTTTGCAAAAGGTTTTAAAATTCAAACTGAAATTCGTGTTGATATGCTACTTGGGGTATTTAAAGAAATGGAGAAGTGATGTGTGAAACAGCCAGGAGACATTTTTGAACGTAATTTGAGTTGCAGACAATCGAGTAAGAAATATTCATAATAACCATTTTAAAACAGGATCAGTTCCTTCGGGGAAACTTGGTGGCGACCACGAAAGTTTTAAGCTAGGAGAAACGAAGTACGTGACTTTGACTTTAGTCCAGGACGGACGACGACCTCAACCAACAAGCCAATCCTAGCAAGTTGCCTCCAGTTACGCACTTCAAGTTGGTTGAGGTCGTTCTCCACTTGAGTGCGCCACCTAAGGTGGGGTTTTCCTCTGCTGCTTTGACCATCAGGGGTTGATTCGAAGACTGGTCGGGCTGTTGCGTCGGTGTCCACACGCTCCACATATCCCAGCCATCTCAGCCGCTGTATTTTCAGCTTTTTGACCAGGTCGATGTCGCTGTAAATGCCGTAAAGCTCGTTGTTGACTCTTCTCTTCCATTCTCCATCGATACATTACAGGATCGAAAATCACCCGAAGAATCTTTCTTTCAAAGCATTCAAGCAGATACTCATTCCCTTTTGACCCGCTCCATGCATCTACCGTATGCAGCAGGACCGGGATGATAAGAGTCTTATAAGGTCTATTTTGTGAGATTATAAAGGAGCCCATGTAGACAAAGTCCTTGACGACTTCGAGGTTGTACCTATCCTATCGTGGTGTTTTGCCCGAGTTGACGATGTTGAGATTCCTTTCTCGATGGTAGCATATACTTCGTCTTGTTCTCATTGACAGCCAAACCCATTTTTCTGCCTTCGATTTAATACTTGCAACCGCGCCAGAAACAGCTCGCTTCAATTTTCCAATGATGTTAATATCATCCGCATAAGCCTGTACTTGAACGGACTTTTAAAAATTCTACTTCGGTTTTCGACTTGCGAGTTGCGTACATTTACTTCAAGAACGATGTTCAAGAAATTGCATGATAACGGGTCGCCTTGCATCGAACTTTTCTCGACATCAAAGGGTTCTCTGGTTTTCTTACCGAATTTGATGGAGCAGCGAGATTTCTCGATCGTCATCCTGAACAACTTGTAGAATTTGCCAGGGATGCCGAGATACGATATGCCTCTGATGTATTATTCGTGTCTGATTACGCCATCCATATGCGACTTAAAAATCGATTAAGAGGTGGTGTGTAAAACTCATGAGTTTTTTCCCAAATCTGTCGATGTGTGAACATTTGGCCAATGATTGATTTTCCGGGCCTAAAACCAAACTGATAGGGACGGTTTTAAGCGATCACACGAAGGAACAAATAAAAAAACAATAGAAGTGAATCATTATTGCCGGAGTAGAACCGAAAAACGACAGTACCTATACCTAGCGATTTTTTTTCAATATTTAAATGTGTAAAGGTATTAAGGTGCTGCTCGTTAGCCATTCGGAAGCGGAAGAAAATTGTAGGTCCCCTCCATTCCTGGTAACACGCACACAGTAATGGTTGAGACTTGTTAGTCACTATAGATCCTGGTTCTCTTCGAGCTGTTGCACCACTATATTTATTTATAAGGTTTTAATTAGGAACATGAACCCAATCAAGCTAAATAATTTTTTTTGTATGGGTTTTAACACATACTTTAATCTTGGATTTAAGACCTCGTCATCAGATGTCTGCTTGAATATCTTTAACTAAAAGACCTCTTAAAAATTGAACGACAAGACAAAAACCAGATTCAGATGATGACATAACTTCGGATCTATAAGTTTCGGGGCAAAGCATTTTTTGACCTGGTAAAAGCGGAACAAGGGAAGATTTGTTGACAATGTCTTTCGACTGTCTGATAATTTTACACAACCCAAAGTTTCTGACCAGGCAGCGTATTTTAGTCGACAGATATATTTGGGTCTTTCTAGCCTCACTCATCTCTAACAAAAGAAAACGTCTTTTTATATTATTGAACAGAAAACAACATACCCAAAGTTTCGAACGAAATTGCATTAGCCGTATTTCATTAGCTTTGCCTTACAAATCTGGAAGCATTAGAACGATACGTTTGTTTGCTGATGGATGTGGGGGGCAGAATAAAATACTCTTTTAAGTACTGGCTGGTAAAAAGCGCTCCACTTCTATGAATTTGATTTCTCTATTACAGGAAACTCCTACATACCACCAGATAGAGTGTTTGCTCAAATCGAGATAAAAGTTATAGCAAAGGAAACGATTGTGGCTGTTGATGAGTATTTGTCGATTTATCAGGAATACGGTACTGCGTTGAATTTGGGATCTGGTGAATGTCCTGGTTTAGATTTTAAAGACGAATTTCTAAGATTTACGAAGGCACATCCGCTTGGCATTTTAAATTTAACTCATGAAAAAGGTTCATATTAAAAACGGACGAATCGGACTCAATCGGCGGCGTTCAGAATGTAAACCTTTTTTTGTAGTAAAGTTTTGGAGAAACAAGACTAAATACAAAGAAGGGCAAACTCTTCCATGGCTCCGAAAAGACTGCCTTTATGCAAAAAGTTAAAGATGCAAAGCTGGATGACGTTGACAATTTATTGGAAAACATTTTGGATGTAACTGGTAATCATTGCTTAAGATTTACAAGGATGTTCTAGACCTCAATGAGGAAAAAAACAACATCGAAAATGACCCTATTCGTGTGCCCTATGAACCGCATATAGTCATCAGGATTTAATTTAATTTAATTACTCAATTTTTTCTCGCCATTATTTTATAACTTATTCTTCTTTTTTCAAAAACAAAAACACAAATTATTTTTTAAAAATCTTAATTTAATAAAATACTTAAACCACATTGTATCTGTTTCATTAAAAAAAAAAAGATTGTGTGTACTGACGTACGCGCGGTTGAAGTAAAACTTCTTTTTCCTCAAGCAAAGCTTCTCTAAGATTATAACCTACGAACAAATATTTTGTATTCTAAAAACATGTCGCTGTCTTTGACGGATAACGTGACGTTTTGACATGTCACTGATAGCTGCATAGAGAATTTTTTACCACCGACGCCGGAAAAGAAGTTTTACTTCAAAAAATTGAATGTGCGCGCCTAGCCTTAAATGAAATCGAGAAGAAAAGTACAAAACTCCCATGCCACTTGACAAGCAAGTTGCCTCGCTTTGTTTGTATTACCCTAGGGCTGCATGTGCAAGTATTGGCAAGCATGTTGTAATCTTGTAATGTACACAAGCATTTCTTATTAACCCGTAAAACCCGAGCAACTTAGTAGTCACCTGGCATTAATTCAGTATCCAGGCAACTTGGAAAGCAAGTACACTGACAGCGGCACTCTTGTAAAATTAATTATTAAAGTATTTGATTGATTAGTCGGGTGACGTTCAAATTTATAAATACCAAAACAAATGTCGGTGGCGTGTGCGATTAAGCGAATAAATATTATTAAAAAGTATAATTTCAAAACTTTCAGGCAACCTGATGGTCATATGGCATGCCGTCTATGACAGCAAGAATACAAATGGTAGTGGATATACCCAACTTTTTGGCCAGTACTTTGTATGCGAGGGTTAGGTGTTGGTAAAATTTATTATAGGATTGCAATATGCTTGTCAATAATTATTCGGTTGCATAGCCATTGCGCGTCTGAACCTATAGTTTTATGTTTATCTTTGAATGCAGCCATTTGAAATATGTAAATTCTAAATCGTATACAACTTCATGTTTTACTTTGCACATGCTAAAAACATGTCGCTGTCTATGACGGATGGCGTGACGGTTTGACATGTCACTGACAGCTGTATAGAAATTTTTTCACCCCCAACGACGGAAAAGAAGTTTTACTTCAAAAAAAAACAATTCATTCCGAAAAGAAAATTTCAAAACGCATTGTTAAATATGTCAAAGACGCTTTGACTGCACTGAAAATAAATTCCTAGGTAATATTGACAAAAACGTTTTGTTGACCTTTAACAAAACAATTTTATCGTTTTGATGATTTGTTGATTTCACAAAATTATTATAATCCAGCATAAAAAAAAAAAAAAAAAAAAAAAAAAAAAAAAAGGTAGGCCTAAACACTCCTGGTACAAATAAATGCAAAAACACCAGCATTCAGTTGGCCTCAGAAATGGAACAATACAAAACCGGGAGGCTTGCCGCCGATTTCTGAGGTCAACCCGGCGAACCCCACAGGCGGATCACTAGTGTGAAGCAGATACGTGGGAGAGTTATGATCCCCTCGACATCGAGATCATAACAGCGCCGAAACAAAGGAAGAAGAAGAAGAAGAATTATAATCTAGCATGACTTTTTGTCAGTTTAACAAAATATGCACTACAAATAATATTGTCAGTTTAACAAACCAAGTCTTGTTAATATAACAAAATAAAACAGAGATTTTTGTCACATCGACAAACTTTTTTGTGATGTTAACAAAATGTTTGTTGTATCTACAAAAAATCTGTTTTGTAAATGTTTGTCAATATCACAAAGTTTTTGTTAATTTTTTTTGTCAATTTAACAAAAAAATGAAAACATTTTTGTTAAAATGACAAATATTTTGTTTTGGGGTTGAATTATTTTGTAATATTGATGAAATAATATTATCAGATAGATAAAACTATTTTGTAAGGAAACCAAAAAATTTCTTTTGTGTATGATATAGTTCACACTTGGTTTTTGTTAAAAAATCGATGTAAGATTAACTGAACTTAACAAAAATTGCGTATTGTCCATACGCCCTCACAGATGGTTGCATGTTAGATCGTAGGGACTAAACGCCAATTTTTGTGGACTTAAATCCCAAAAAAAAAACTATTTTGACAAAATTAATTTTGTTTTTTGTGGATTCAACAAAAGAAATTTGTAAAATTGACAAAATAATTTGTTAATATAACAAGAAATTTTTGTTAATTTAACAAAATATTTTATTAATGTAACAAAACAATTTTGTTAATTTAACAAAACAATTTTGTTAATTTAACAAATCAATTTTGTTAATTTAACAAAAAAATTTTGTTAATCCGATAGTAATAAAAACACAATAACACTAACAACAAAATTTTTAAAACAACAAAAAAATTGTTAATATGACAAATTAATTTTGTAAATTCTACGAAATTTTGTCAAATTGACAAAAAAATTTTGTTATTTCAACAAATTTTATTTGTTAGCATAACAAAATAATTTTGTGGATACAAAAAAAAAATATTTTTTTTTTTTCAACAAAATTCTGTAATTTTTGTCAATTTGACAAAACTTTTTGTTGGACGTACTTATATTGACAAAATTTTTGTCAAATCAACCTAGTTTTTTATCATATATACCTAGATTTTATTTTCAGTGTGCCAAGAGAAAATAATGTGCAGTAAGGATTGAAGATCTAAACTGAAACATAGAAACTATTTCAAGATTCTCCAAGGACTTGTTTTCTAAATACGTATTTTTAAATATCCCGAAATTAGAAAAAGTGGAATACTTTGTTTTTGCATCTAGGAGATACATATAATGTTTTTGGTTAGCGTTGCCATTTACAGCTAGTACCATTGTTGCCGCAGGACTTCACGAACTGTTACATTTTTACTTGCGACATATTGGCAAGTTATGCATTCGTAAAAAAATCGAACTCGAGAATTTGATCAGACTTAACATTAGGATCACAGAGAAGACGAAAAAAGTCTCGCAATTCTGTCTGTCTGTCTGTTTACCGACTACAGTCTAAACGGCTCAGCCGATTTTCTTTATAGTCAACGGCCTAGGCCCTAATGAAAGCATCGCTTCCCATCGATCAGCGAAATAAAGCATCATTGTGCGGGGACCGTTCAATACCAACAGTGTGCTGTTGACATGTGTTTCTTCTGTTGTTCTTTCTTTCTGTGCTTCTCTCTTTCTGTTGTAATGTCTAAGCCGGTCTCAGTGCTTTCAGTGTTTTTACTTCGTAGATTAATCTAGGGAGTAGTGTAATATGTAATGTAATGTAATTTCTTTTAAACTTTGTAGAAAGCATTTTTAAATATTATCCACACGTTTTTTTATTTTTAAGACCCAAAAAAAGGTCAGTACTACAGATTTAAAAAATCAAAACAGTTCATTTATTTAAAGCTCGGTAATGCTTGAAAACAATTTTCAGAAAAACGGTTATTAATGGTAGTCCCACTCCTCCATAGAACCGGTTTTTTTTGTTTTTGATTTTCTGAAAATCGGTTCAACCAACTAAATGCTTGTGTGCCACAAGGGCTCCGTTTTGTCTCCGACTCTGTTTTTGATAAAATCATAAATGATACTTTGTTTGATACTTCTAATCCCATAAATTGTTTTGGTGACGACAGCACTCTCAGCACTCTCAGCTTCTCATATTCTTTTCCAGATGCATGTCCTTGTTCTTTAGAGGTGAATCTAGAATGGCAGAGGCAGAGTATGATAAGGTCATTAAATTCTGATCTCGTTAGAATTTTCAAATGGGGATCGCAAAACCGCGTAGAATTTAATGCTTCAAAAATTCAATATTTTCTTTTATCGTTAAAGCGCAACGCAACCCCCTTGCCGCTAGCCATGAACAGCACTTGAATTAAGGAAACCGAAAAGCTCTCAGTTCTCGGACCATCTTGTGTGGAATGACCACTTATTCGACGTCTCCAAAAAAGGCTGCTAAGTGCTTAAGTTCCTTTTGACGTTGTAAGAAATTTCTTACCCCTTCTGATCTGGCTGTAATCAATAAGGCCTATATTCACCCAAATCTAACTCCCATACTTGGTTAGGTGCTCCAATAACCCATTTAAATCTCTTGGATAGAATCCAAAAAATAGATAGGTGATATAAGTATAACATAAACATTTCAATCTCTCGAACACTGCCGCAATGTTTATTGTCCCTCATTATTTTACCTTCTTCTTCCTTTTCTTCGGCGCTGTTATGATCTCGATGTCGAGGGGATCATAACTCTCCCACGTATCTGCTTCACACTAGTGATCCGCCTGTGGGGTTCGCCGGGTTGACCTCAGAAATCGGCGGCAAGCCTCCCGGTTTTGTATTGTTCCATTTCTGAGGCCAACTGAATGCTGGTGTTTTTGCATTTGTTTGTACCAGGAGTGTTTTGGCCTACCTTTCTTTTTATTCCGAATTGGAACGTTGTATGATATTGCCTTTTTGACGGGGTTCTCAGGATCTCTCCTTTGAACATGGCAATACCAACTGAGTCGGTCGTGTTCAATTTTTTGGGAAATGGTATTCTTAACATGAAGGCTTCCTCGGATCTTCGTACTTCTAATTCGATCAAGCTTTGTAACTCCTGCTGTCATACGAAGCATTTTCATCTCAGCTGCCGTAAGCTTACTCTCATACTTTTTGTACATTACCCAACATTGTGAACCGTATGTGAGTGCTGGACGCACAACTGAAGTGTAGAGCTTTCCTTTCAGCTTAGGGGGCATTTTTCGGTCACAGAAGATAGCAGAATTTTCCCGCCACTTCATCCACCCTACGCTTACGCGATGATTGATATCGTCATCACAAGTAGCTTCGTTATTTATCATAGACCCCAGATATTTAAACTTTTCACACTTGGGAAGCACTACTCCATTCAAATAAATGTCTGGAGTAGGCCTGTGTGGATCAGAAAATGGGCAGCATAGGTATTCTGTCTTTTTCGCGCTTATGCGGTACCCACTTCCTTCTAGAACATCCACCCATACGTCAAGTGCTCGTTGTAGGGATATCGGGTCTTCACTTATGATGGCTCCATCGTCAGCAAAGAATAACTGATGCACTTTTGGATCCGTCACTTTGCCTTCAAGCAGGTAATCAAGAACTGTAATAAAGAGCAGGGGACTCAAGACACTTCCCTGGTGTACACCTACTGTGATTTCGAATTCTTCGGTGACTCCAGCTGCGCATCTTACTTTAGTAACTGCTCCATCATACATGTCCATAATTATCCGCACATAGGTTTCTGGAACTCCTCGTTGCCTGAGGGCCACCCATATTAGATCTCGTGGTTGCCGATCGAATGCTTTTTCAAAATCAACCAATACGACATGCAAATCCTCCAAAGAATCCCGATGTTTTTCCATAATTATTCTTATACTCTGGATTGCATCCGTGGTTGACTTACCCCCGACAAACCCGCACTGGTCATCAGATAGCCTAATTATTTTTCGCAGTCGGCTACCCAAGACTCGCTCAACGATCTTCATGGTGTGTGACATCAGCTTAATCGAACGGTAATTATCACAGCTTCGAGTATCACCCTTTCCTTTATAAATTGGAAGAAGCTAACTTTCCCTCCATTGATTAGGCATGCGATCACCTCGTATAAGTTTGGAGACAAGAATCATGAGCCATCTAAACCCGATATCTCCCATCTTTTTCCAAAACTCTGAGGGTATTTCGTCTGGGCCAACAGCTTTTCCCTTTTTGGAGTATTTTACCGCCTCACTAACTTCTTCGACTGTGACGTCGGATACTTCGCTTAAGTTAGGTGAAGCTATTGGAAAGTATAGCCTTGGAAATTGTTCGTTTAGAAGTCCGTCACAATACTGTCGCCACCTGTGAAGAATTTCGTTGTCTTCCACAAGTAGTTGGCCTTGAGCATTGTTAATGAACTTTGGCGAACAAATCTCCTGGGCATTTCTTCTTCTTTGAGCGGCTATTTTAAAGATAGTTGCGCCCTTATTCGTGTTTTGCCGTAGCTCTTGAATAGCACCAGCTGTCGGGGTAGAAATTTCATCCAGCTCCCGATACAGGTTTTCTGTATTCTTTGCTTGAATTTGGGCGCACTTCTTCTTCGCTTCTTTCTTGCAGTTTCTATATTCCACTTCGAGGCGTGACTTTTGCTCTGTATCATTAGAGGGGCACTTCGACCAAGCCTTGAAAGCCATTTTCTTTTTACTTATAACTGATTTAGCTTCATCATTCCACCACCATGTTTCTTTGCCTTGTTGGTTGTGTCCTTTTGAAACCCCTAACAGTGTTTTGGCTTTTTCTTTGCAAGTTCTCTGTAGGAGATCCCACATACTTTGTGCTGTACTCTCTTCATTTCGAACTATATCGGTGCTGTTATACAGAACGTTTTGCATATTCGAAATAAAAGCTTCGCCTTTTTCCTTATCCAAATTATACCATTTGATCTTCCCAAAAGTTTTTGTATGTTTGTTGTCGTTCACTGTCTCCATAAAAAATTCTGTCAGTAGGAGACGGTGTTGGTGGGCGATCGCTTCTCCTAGTATCACTTTGCAATCTTTTACCCGGGGTTTCATGAAACTAGATACCAAATGGTAATCAATCTGGGTTTCATTTCCACCACTGCTGTAAGTGACCAGGTGTCGGCTTTGTTTGACGAACATGGTATTTAGCACGATAAGACCGTATGTTTTGCACATGCTCAGGATGTCTTCACCAGGAGGGTTCCTGGTGCCGTATCCGAGGCCTCCATGGCAATCTTCATAGTCTTCGTTTGTCTTCCCGACATGTCCGTTCAAATCTCCGCCCACGAACAAAAACTCTTCCTTTGGGATGTCCTTAAGTAGATTGTGAAAGTCTAGCCAAAATGCATCTTTTTGTACCTGCTCACATCCAATTTGGGGAGCATATGCAGTGACAATATTCCACAACTTTCCTTTAATCACCAATTTAAGGGACATCAAACGGTCGCTGGATTTCGAAATGGTCAATACGCTGCCTAATAGATGTTTTGCAAGGATGATTCCGATTCCGTTTTTACCCTTTTCCGTTCCATAGTAGAACATCTTATAGTTTTTTGTCCTCGTATCCAAGAAACGGGCCCTGTTTCCCGTATTTCGCCATTTTGTTTCTTGAACACATAAGATGTCCACTCGCCCTCATTATTTTACCATTATTTTTAAAAACAGTGTTCCAGCGGAATTACCGATTTCACCGTAATACTCGTGTTTCAGGCAATGCCCATCAATTTACCTTTGAGCCCAACTTCGGACGCCCTGTTAAATTCAGAGATTTTTTTTCAGCGGCTCTACACGAATGTGGAATGCTTTACCCAACTCTATATTTCCCTCCCATTATGATAATCAGACAGTCAAGGCCAATGTGCATCGGTATCTTCTTTTATATCCTCTTCAACTTTTCTAAGACGCTCGCATTGTGCTCAAACATTTTAAGGGCAGCCATAATCCCTTAAGTGCCATGCAGAATTATAAAAAAAATCGTACAACCGGTACGAGTAACTTTTTTAAAATTTAAAAAAAAATTCAAAATTTTGTTTTTAAAATTCGATATTGCGAGAAACCCAATGTTCGATTTTCTTAAGACTTGACAGTTAAAAATTCTTTATGGGAGCTTAATAATTGATTCTCTTTTATCCTTTTATTCGAATAGGTTTATTTAAGAAAAATTTAAGATTTATTGTTCCGTAATGTCGGTTCCCTCATTTTTTCCAAAAATTAGTTTTGCGGAAATCAAATTTTCATGTATGGACTTCAAAGATTGAAAACTGGTAAATTTTCAGGCCTATACCTATTGCCAACTAACTACCGAAACCCGTGTATTCGACCCGAGAGAAAAAAAAAATTTAAAACTGAAATTTTTTTCCTGAAGCACACACGGTTAAAAACAACGTAAAACTTTTGTAAAATTAAACAAGTGAGTCTGCTAATTTGCAACCTGCAAAACGAATGAACGAGTGAAATCTAATTTACATTTAACCAAATTAGTACGCAATTTTAACAATCTTCAGTCAGTAAAAATAATGAAATTGATATTTTTAAAATCAAGACCGAGAAGATAATATAGGCGCAAAATTTTAATTGAATTAGTACGATGCTAACGCTGTTTTAGTATGATACTAGGTTAAAACAACGAGTTTGCAAATTTTAATCGAAAATAGCATCATACTTTCTCTACCCTTTTATTAAAGTTAAAATCATCGAACACCTATTTTAGTTTTTTAGTATCGTGTTAGCTTCATTCTTTGACATTTGCAAACATCAAAAAAGGTTCGTGTACTTACTTTTTTACATGAAATGTCATTGTTTTATAGGTGTGTTCAGAAGCAACTTATTAAGAAAATTCTTTTAGTACGATACTAGTTAGAAAATTTTAAAAATTAAGAATGAGTTAGTAAACTACTATAAAGTTAGCAAATTTTTAAGTAGTATCATACTTATACCTTAATAATAGACTGTTTAAAATTTTGCGCCATAGTTTTTAAATGGTAACCCATTTACCTAGTAAAATTAAATAAATCATATAATAAAACGGCAAACATGTTTTTTGTGGTATCTACACTTTACGCGGCCCACAAATACAATGCACTTTTGGATCCGTCACTTTGCCTTCAAGCAGGTAATCAAGAACTGTAATAAAGAGCAGGGGACTCAAGACACTTCCCTGGTGTACACCTACTGTGATTTCGAATTCTTCGGTGACTCCAGCTGCGCATCTTACTTTAGTAACTGCTCCATCATACATGTCCATAATTATCCGCACATAGGTTTCTGGAACTCCTCGTTGCCTGAGGGCCACCCATATTAGATCTCGTGGTTGCCGATCGAATGCTTTTTCAAAATCAACCAATACGACATGCAAATCCTCCAAAGAATCCCGATGTTTTTCCATAATTATTCTTATACTCTGGATTGCATCCGTGGTTGACTTACCCCCGACAAACCCGCACTGGTCATCAGATAGCCTAATTATTTTTCGCAGTCGGCTACCCAAGACTCGCTCAACGATCTTCATGGTGTGTGACATCAGCTTAATCGAACGGTAATTATCACAGCTTCGAGTATCACCCTTTCCTTTATAAATTGGAAGAAGCTAACTTTCCCTCCATTGATTAGGCATGCGATCACCTCGTATAAGTTTGGAGACAAGAATCATGAGCCATCTAAACCCGATATCTCCCATCTTTTTCCAAAACTCTGAGGGTATTTCGTCTGGGCCAACAGCTTTTCCCTTTTTGGAGTATTTTACCGCCTCACTAACTTCTTCGACTGTGACGTCGGATACTTCGCTTAAGTTAGGTGAAGCTATTGGAAAGTATAGCCTTGGAAATTGTTCGTTTAGAAGTCCGTCACAATACTGTCGCCACCTGTGAAGAATTTCGTTGTCTTCCACAAGTAGTTGGCCTTGAGCATTGTTAATGAACTTTGGCGAACAAATCTCCTGGGCATTTCTTCTTCTTTGAGCGGCTATTTTAAAGATAGTTGCGCCCTTATTCGTGTTTTGCCGTAGCTCTTGAATAGCACCAGCTGTCGGGGTAGAAATTTCATCCAGCTCCCGATACAGGTTTTCTGTATTCTTTGCTTGAATTTGGGCGCACTTCTTCTTCGCTTCTTTCTTGCAGTTTCTATATTCCACTTCGAGGCGTGACTTTTGCTCTGTATCATTAGAGGGGCACTTCGACCAAGCCTTGAAAGCCATTTTCTTTTTACTTATAACTGATTTAGCTTCATCATTCCACCACCATGTTTCTTTGCCTTGTTGGTTGTGTCCTTTTGAAACCCCTAACAGTGTTTTGGCTTTTTCTTTGCAAGTTCTCTGTAGGAGATCCCACATACTTTGTGCTGTACTCTCTTCATTTCGAACTATATCGGTGCTGTTATACAGAACGTTTTGCATATTCGAAATAAAAGCTTCGCCTTTTTCCTTATCCAAATTATACCATTTGATCTTCCCAAAAGTTTTTGTATGTTTGTTGTCGTTCACTGTCTCCATAAAAAATTCTGTCAGTAGGAGACGGTGTTGGTGGGCGATCGCTTCTCCTAGTATCACTTTGCAATCTTTTACCCGGGGTTTCATGAAACTAGATACCAAATGGTAATCAATCTGGGTTTCATTTCCACCACTGCTGTAAGTGACCAGGTGTCGGCTTTGTTTGACGAACATGGTATTTAGCACGATAAGACCGTATGTTTTGCACATGCTCAGGATGTCTTCACCAGGAGGGTTCCTGGTGCCGTATCCGAGGCCTCCATGGCAATCTTCATAGTCTTCGTTTGTCTTCCCGACATGTCCGTTCAAATCTCCGCCCACGAACAAAAACTCTTCCTTTGGGATGTCCTTAAGTAGATTGTGAAAGTCTAGCCAAAATGCATCTTTTTGTACCTGCTCACATCCAATTTGGGGAGCATATGCAGTGACAATATTCCACAACTTTCCTTTAATCACCAATTTAAGGGACATCAAACGGTCGCTGGATTTCGAAATGGTCAATACGCTGCCTAATAGATGTTTTGCAAGGATGATTCCGATTCCGTTTTTACCCTTTTCCGTTCCATAGTAGAACATCTTATAGTTTTTTGTCCTCGTATCCAAGAAACGGGCCCTGTTTCCCGTATTTCGCCATTTTGTTTCTTGAACACATAAGATGTCCACTCGCCCTCATTATTTTACCATTATTTTTAAAAACAGTGTTCCAGCGGAATTACCGATTTCACCGTAATACTCGTGTTTCAGGCAATGCCCATCAATTTACCTTTGAGCCCAACTTCGGACGCCCTGTTAAATTCAGAGATTTTTTTTCAGCGGCTCTACACGAATGTGGAATGCTTTACCCAACTCTATATTTCCCTCCCATTATGATAATCAGACAGTCAAGGCCAATGTGCATCGGTATCTTCTTTTATATCCTCTTCAACTTTTCTAAGACGCTCGCATTGTGCTCAAACATTTTAAGGGCAGCCATAATCCCTTAAGTGCCATGCAGAATTATAAAAAAAATCGTACAACCGGTACGAGTAACTTTTTTAAAATTTAAAAAAAAATTCAAAATTTTGTTTTTAAAATTCGATATTGCGAGAAACCCAATGTTCGATTTTCTTAAGACTTGACAGTTAAAAATTCTTTATGGGAGCTTAATAATTGATTCTCTTTTATCCTTTTATTCGAATAGGTTTATTTAAGAAAAATTTAAGATTTATTGTTCCGTAATGTCGGTTCCCTCATTTTTTCCAAAAATTAGTTTTGCGGAAATCAAATTTTCATGTATGGACTTCAAAGATTGAAAACTGGTAAATTTTCAGGCCTATACCTATTGCCAACTAACTACCGAAACCCGTGTATTCGACCCGAGAGAAAAAAAAAATTTAAAACTGAAATTTTTTTCCTGAAGCACACACGGTTAAAAACAACGTAAAACTTTTGTAAAATTAAACAAGTGAGTCTGCTAATTTGCAACCTGCAAAACGAATGAACGAGTGAAATCTAATTTACATTTAACCAAATTAGTACGCAATTTTAACAATCTTCAGTCAGTAAAAATAATGAAATTGATATTTTTAAAATCAAGACCGAGAAGATAATATAGGCGCAAAATTTTAATTGAATTAGTACGATGCTAACGCTGTTTTAGTATGATACTAGGTTAAAACAACGAGTTTGCAAATTTTAATCGAAAATAGCATCATACTTTCTCTACCCTTTTATTAAAGTTAAAATCATCGAACACCTATTTTAGTTTTTTAGTATCGTGTTAGCTTCATTCTTTGACATTTGCAAACATCAAAAAAGGTTCGTGTACTTACTTTTTTACATGAAATGTCATTGTTTTATAGGTGTGTTCAGAAGCAACTTATTAAGAAAATTCTTTTAGTACGATACTAGTTAGAAAATTTTAAAAATTAAGAATGAGTTAGTAAACTACTATAAAGTTAGCAAATTTTTAAGTAGTATCATACTTATACCTTAATAATAGACTGTTTAAAATTTTGCGCCATAGTTTTTAAATGGTAACCCATTTACCTAGTAAAATTAAATAAATCATATAATAAAACGGCAAACATGTTTTTTGTGGTATCTACACTTTACGCGGCCCACAAATACCGAAGGGGCATAAATTACATATTAAACGAAAGCATTTTTTGCATAGATGTGCACAATGCCAAAATTATTTAAATATACTACACAGAAATTGTTTAAAACAACAAATAAAAAATGCAAAAAAATGCCCGGACATCTGTTGCTGAATAGAGCACACATTTACACTATACTGTCATACAGTTACTGTCATAAATTATATATATAATTATCTGTGGTTTAAGTTTAGTAAAAGTTAGAACCATTTTAACTTTTGCTTTTGTTGTTGTTTGGAAAAATACAGCACATTTTGTTCACTTTTCACTCTTTAAAGTTGAATGTAGTTAAGTCTTAGTGTATTAACTACATCTATCGGGCAATTTCCGTGTTAGGCTAGGCGAGCACATTCAATTTTAGTTGCACAACTGTTTCGTTGCTTATAAAAAACAGATGAACTATTTGGTTGAATGTCCGCGCAGGTGCATATAATTATATGTTACACAAAATAGCGAACTCTTTTTGAGCAATCGTTCAGTTTGTGTCAAAACACAAACTTCTTAGTTGCTCGAACCAAGCAGTTGTGAAACTAAAAATTGAATGTGCGCGCCTAGCCTTAGTGTTTTCAAAAGTGAAAAAGTGAAATTTAGAACCATTTCAACTTTTACTTTTTGTGTTTTTCGAGATGGAAGATAGAAATTTGAAATGAGTTGGAAAAAGAGAGCATGTAGTTCTAGCTTTAGTCTATTCGTTACTGTTTTCAAATCTTACCTGAAAATAAAATATCCCCCTGGTTTCACAAGAATGTGTTAATATTATCAAATACGTTAACAAACAAACAAAATATCAAAATCGAATTAGAGCTGAGTAAATCGTTCATTTCAAATGATTAAATCGTTCAACAATCGATTACGAAAATGATCCGATCATTTCAACCAACCGATCATTCGATCATTTTCATTTCACTGAAATGATTCAATACTGTTCCTATTCGAGTTTAAGATGATAAGATTGACTTATGGCTTTGATAGTTCTCACAAAATACGACCCAAACTCAAAATAGTTGGTCTATTCATTTAATAACACATTAATTCTTCATATATCCTAAATTTAGTGGCAGTCAGCTTTTGATCATTTAAAAAATGTTGTCAATTTAATAAAGTAGTTTCACTGAGAGTAAATTAGACCTAACAAAACAAAATTTGAGAGAGCAAATAGCAACAATATTCCTTTCATCTCAGACAAAGATAAGAGCATAAAAGTTGGTCTACTCTTTTTTGGGTGCAAAATAGTTGATCTAAGACTATTTAAATATAGTTTCAGTTAACCGTTATTAAAAAAATGACAAGCACTGGTTTTATTAATGATTATTGTATGATTTTATACAAGCTAGCGAGAGTTTCATGTTAATCCTGGCGCGTGGCGTTGCATTATCAGGAGACCTAAGGGAATCAATGATTAAAGCGTTTGAAACAGGATTGTCTAGCTACGAAATCCCTGAAAATTTTAATTTACCGCCCTCGTCAGTGCAGAACATAATAACAAAGTTTAAAAATTCTGGAAATGTGGATATATGCAACAGAACGGGACATCCACTAACAGCAAAACCTCGCGATTGCCAATTTTTTAAAGAAAATCGACGATATTTATCTGCTTCAATAACGGTTCAGTGGAGAGAACAAATTCAAAAAAGTGTTTCGGTGGACAGTTGTAAGCAGATGATGAAAAAAATTGGATACAAATTTTATAAGGTTTATTTTAAAATATTTAAGTTTTGCATGAATTACGACAACTTAAATCATTAAAAACGCAGGCAAAAGAAATATCACTACTGACACCTAAGCAAAAGAAAAGGCGCATTGAGTGGGCCAAACAACTTAAAAATTTGGACTTTTAGTCAATGGCGGTCCGTTAATTGGAGTGATCAGTACAGATTGGAAATTTGTGTTGGTGATGAACGAGAACCAGTGATAAAAAATGCTAAAGAAGCCTTTCACAACTCACAAGGACTGCCTTAAACAAACCGTAAAGCTCCCAGTATCTCTAATGGTATGGAGGTGCATGTCGGGATGTGGTATGAGTAATTTGCATTTTGTAATTGGGATAGCTAATGCTGTCAAGTACTGCAACATTTTGGAACGGGAGCTGCCTCCGTCAATACTACATCTTCAATATAGCAATGCGGAGTATATTTTCCAACAGAATGGTGCTTCTTGTCATACGGCTAGGTCAACAATGGTAGATATGGTTGACTGATGAAGCAATTCTTTATTGGAATGGACTTCCAGCAGCCCTAATCTTTCACCAATCGAAACTGTTTGGCACACGATGAAGCAAAAATTGCGAAAGGAACCGCGTCGGACTCTTCAAGATTTAAGATCCACAATTACAAATAATTGGGAATCTTTTGGTGCCAAAGAGTGTCAACAATTAGTTGACACTATGCCAAGGTGCATTATAGAAGCAGTGATTAAGGCCAAAGGTCGCTTAACAATGTGGTAAAATCAACATAAAGAATCATAGACCAACTATTTTGCATCTAAGAAATGTGTATAAATCGTTATTTAGTTTTGTAAAGAGACTCCATATCAATATTTTATTAAGCCACTTTCTTTTTTTGTCCACTTTCCTTATTTAAAAAGAATAGGACTTTATATGTACATATATCAAAAAATAGTTTTTGTTTCGAAATAGGTTAAGAATGAACACATATTTGCATTCTATCCTCGGTAGACCAACTATTTTAAGTTTGGGCTCGTATTCTATTATTGTAAGCCATAAATTGCCAAATAACATCGAATGTTGCCTACTTTGTACATGGATTAAAAATTGTCAAAAAAGTTTTCGGCTGACATTTTGTACGAAATACACTTTGTACGTCAAAGCTGAATTATCTATTTGTCAAGTCATAAACTGTCAAATTCCATCAAAGGATGGCTAAGATTTCGATGGATTAAAAAACGTCTATATAAATATCCAAAAAAAAGGTATTTTATTTGTTGCTCCGGAAAAGAGCAATTTTAGGGCTTTAGGCTAACATTTGGTACGATATACTCTTTGTATGTCATAACTGAATTCGTTCTCTATTCGTCAAGTCATAAACTGTCAAATTCCATCAAAGGATGGGTACGATATCGATGGATTATGAAACGTCCAAAAATCCACATTAAACATACCGGATTCTGATACATCAAATAACACCAGTTCAACCCAACAATTGTTTTTGCGGCCTTCAAAATCAAATTAAAACGTGTCAAAAATCTGCGATGTGTCAGAAATGTGTATAGGTTTGAAATTTTGTTTACCATTAACTGTTTTCCTTTGGTTTCCAGATTGAGTGCTTAGTAGGTACTTCTCATTGCATTCAACAATTTAAAAAAGTCATGAATTCTCTGTCTTTTATTGAATGATAATGAATTAAATAAATAAATTGGCACTCGAATTTCGAGAGCTGGGTCGGCTAGTATTGGTTATTGTCTTACTCTTATAGGCTTTTCACACCGAATTAAAATCTCGGATTTCAGCAACAAGATTACGAAATCTCATTGAAGCGTTCGCACTGAACAGAACCAGGATTTCATTTGACGTTTGTGTCCATTTATCCTGCTTTCTCGGATATATTTTATCTTCTCTCCTTCTCTCCCCACAATTCAAATTTCAAATAGTCACTCGAGACTCGACTCCATTATCTGCTTTTTATCTACCTCTTCTCTTGCTGATAATTTGCTGACAAAGCAGAACATTTCTAAAGGTTTGTTTGTTTTGACAATCTTGTGTTTGAGAGTAGATTTTGAGGAGATTTTGTCGTAATCTAGTAGATTTCGAAATCTGAAAATGTATGGGAAATCTAGTAGATTTGGATGAGATTTTGATAATTTTGCTCGAAATCTAGATTTTGATTTGGTGTGAATAGCGTATTAACCTAGATATAATTTAAACAATATTTAACCAATACGATTGTTTAATATTAAATAAAAAATGTGTTGAATTAATCAAGTGTAGTCAATTGAGTTAAACACGTTATACTTGTTTATTCTCAAGAATTGTGAATTAAAGCCTATGTTAGTTTCTCGATTAATATAACTAAGTTATTCGAATGCACTAACTTTCTTAGTTGTTAATTTTAAACAATTTCATTTAATCGAGTGAACTACGTTACTTTAAGCAACATATACTACGTAGTTTTTTACCGAGACTTGGTTGTTTTTAACACTATTTTTTAACCAATCGAAAAATAGCTCTCGGTTAGATTTAATTTTTCTGCGTAAACATTTTCTCAAAAAACATTTTTCTTATATTGAATTTTTACTGTTTTTTTTTGTAGATTTGCGAAAATTAAACTGGAATCCTCATTGCAAATTTTCGGCATTCTGATTAGTCGAGAATGACAATAAGGCCTAGGGGCATAAAAACTTTAGCTTTCCATCTATGCAAATACCATAAGGTCGACGAAATAAATATTCGATAAAATGGCCTCGTAGAAAGATAACCCAAAACTTTAACGAAAGTATACTAAACAAATAAATTTAGCCTCACTCAATAAAAATATGATTTTATAATTGTACGGAAATAATTTGTCATGAAAATAATCGATAATTACACGAGGTTTATTGTTATGTTTTATAGGAAAACAAAAAAAATAATAAATATGGTAATTAAGATATTCCCTATATTGGTAATGACATACGGTTATATTTCCTTGATGACACTTCTCTCATTTGTCATTAAATACCTGCCCGTTTAGATCATTAGTCATATCTATCTGTAATGAGATGTCCCCAGCAGGAAATAGTGTTTATCTTTCATTTTTCTCTTTATAATGACATCACGGTGTGAAATGACGAGGTAGTTTTTGACAGCACTAGTCAGTGAAAGTTTTTCCGCAAATATGAAGGGTCGGCTAACTACCTAGTTAATTAGAGTAATATTCTTTATGACAAATGGTCTAGTCGCAATTCGTAGGGAAATATAGGTGGACATTTTTGGAAACATTCAATGAATTCATTATTTAAATTAAAAATGGAGTTAGGAACAGCAACTGGAGTTCATACTTAGATAAGCTTCTTTTGAAAAATCATTTAAAAGTCTTGATGACGAAGGAAGAATATTTCTAAGAATTATTAGATAAAGTTTTGAGATACCAAAAACACCATCATCTATAAATATAGTAATCTGGCAACAGAAAAGATAATTTCAATCAATCCAACCTCTGAAAAAAAAACTTTATTTAAATTGGTGTCATCTGGAAGAATAAACCGTTGGAGGAACTTGTACCCGAACGTTAACAAACTTGAAGGCTTGAAACCACAAACCCTTTTCTTTTCTCATAAACACTTCTACATGACAATAAAAGTGCCCGATTAAAGGTTCTAAATGGGAACAGGGGTGCAAATGTTGGTCTGGTCTGGTGTTGCTTTCTCCATTTGAAGTTACTCAAAAGACTACGACTTCCAGAAAATAAAATTTCAGAAGTCAAGACCCCATTATCTCATCTTTATAATACGTATCGGTTTGGGATCGTGTCAGAGTTTTATCAATTGACACCCGAGGTTTGTTCTGATCATAACATCGATACAAAAAAAAAACACTTAGAACGTAATTTGACCTAAAGCCGCCTGGTATAATCTTCTTGTCTGTGGTTGTGGTTTTATTTAGTCCGGTACGGATAAAAAAACAGGCATCAACGTTAGCTGATACAATAAATAGCTTCCTAACTGGATTGAGAGTAAATTGAAGGATGCATGTTTTTTTAAATTTAAAATTAATCGAAATCCATTAACGCTTGTGAAATGTTTTTGAAGACCATCTCCGATCTAATTGCCTGAGGGGCTGAGGCAATCAGGTGTTTCACTGTAATTAGGATGCACGTTATATTGTCAGCTTCAGTTTTCTTTCCTCTCCTTACAAGCCAATGCATTCGTGCAGTATAACGATCAGAATTTGAACTTAATCTTCTTCTGTTCGACCAATATTTCACGGGCTTTGCCCATTTTATGGTCGCTATAATTCTAGTCCACCAGATCAGCTTACAATCCGTCAACAGACCTAAGTCAAACAAAACACAGGATCTGGCGAAAATATAACCAGTCTCTGTGAGTGTGTAGAGAATTAGAGGCCAATTCCGCAGCTCTGGGATCCTGGCACCCCAATGGTATGGGATATTCGTAAAAAAAAGTATACCATCTGGTTGGTCAATGATTGGTGTAAAAAGGTCAACAAGTTTTGTGAACCAAAATCAAGCCCAAATGCACCTCATTTGTGAGATATTCTCATTATTAAATTCATATAACAACTAAATACTAATAACAAAACATCGGCTATTCTCCTTATATTGTGCTCCTGTCGGTTTCCTATTAACTGGTATACGGTATCGGGTTAGTCTTTTTACAAGTACGGACTCCCCTCTTGGCGTTTACAAGATCAGCAGGTTTGAGGCCCCTGTTGGCACAAGATCAGCAGATTCAAGGCCCCTGGTGGCACTAGATCAGCAGGTACGAGGTCCTGGTAGCACAAGTTCAGCAGGTTTAAGGGCCCCGGTGGCACTAGATCAGCAGGTACGAGGCCCCTGGTGGCACAACCAATGCATATGCACCGACAGATCAGCAGGTACCAAAGCTGTGGCATTTAGGACGTTTATTCTTCGAATTCGAACCAAAGATTCTTTACCCGAGTGGCGGGGGAAAACTAAGGGACGAAATAGCTGGATAATTTCAGTTGCATTGTAAGCTAAAATCTTTCTAAAGTGACTTTCCTTCATAAAAGTTATCTTTTCTGTATAAACTGCGTGTGAACTATATATACGGGTGGAACGCAAATTACCAAATGTGTTCACTCGGCTGTGACGTCATGAGCTTATAGTGACTGTGTATTATATTTGAGTATTGTATTAAATCCCTTATTTTGCTAAAGTGTTTAGTGTCGTCGGTCGGTCGGTAGCTGCTGCGTTGTATGGTGTCGTCGGCTGTTGCTGCGGCGGCAAATGAAAGCATGGAACTCTTCGTTACAACAGCTCATTTCGAATATGAAACCTGTGCCTAGTCCCATCGGAAATTATATTTAATCAATCTTTTTGTTAACGAAGCTCTAGAAAATCGTACATTAATGCTAATAATAACCTGTAGAGCACAACCATAAGAAAAAACTTTAAAAATAAACCTTTTAAGTAGTATATTTTTTCTTAAAAAATTACACGAAAAATCGTTCGTGACCTTGAAAAAATAAAACCTTAAAAAATAATAAAAAAAAGAAATCTATGGCTGACCAATTACTGAAGCCAGCTGGCTTTTTATATGGATCTACAGACCTTTTAGGTGATTTACATGTTTTACGAATATCCCACAAATGACATGCCAATAATTGCATTCACTTTGCAAAAATGTATGCCTTTAATTATAAATTATCTTTGGCTGACCAATTTCGAAACCCAGTTGACTAATTACCGACCATCTAATTGGTCTAATTGGGCCCTACTTTTTAACGGATATCCCATGTATGGGGTGCCAAGTTCGTAGATATCAGTGGCGGCAATGTTATTTTGGTAACATCTATAAGCTATCACTGTTGTCAAAACAGCATCGCAAGTTACACGGTTGAACAAAACGTCCAAAAGATCTAAGCGTTGAGAAGAGGTTTCCAATTTCCGCCGATAAGTCATCTTTTGCAACGAAGCTCATTTTTGAATAATTAATTGGCTACGTTAAGAGCAAAATTGCCTATAGATATGGGACGATACCAACCGAAACAGAACGATGATAACTAATTTCTTATGCCTCCATTTGACACATTCACATATGGAACAAGACGATATGTGGTTCCACCAGGATGGCGTATATGTGCAACACAGCGGACGCAGGCCCAGATTAAAGAAAATGGGGGCCCGGGGCTATTTCAAATTTGAGCCCCCCAAAAAGATATAACACCCAAGCAAGCCAACCCTCATAACCCAGAGTGTCCTAAGCCCCATGCGAGCCAACCCCCGAAAACCCGGGGCGCTAGGAGACCACGCTCTCAAAGACGATGCATCGAGGAGTTGACGCATCGAAAATCCAAGAAGCTATCCCCCAAGGGCTCCAACCCCTGATAAGATTAAGAATTTTTGATACCCGGAATTTTTGATATTTATCAGGGACTCCTCTTTTTAACGTTTTTGATAAATTAAATGTGTTCATTTCGCAATCGCAAATAAAAAATCGTAAACCCAAAAGCGTTAAGCCCACATAACCCAATTCGTAATTAACCCGAAAACTATGAACTCAAAACCGTCAGACCCTTTCTTTTTGATTATTCAAAACTCTAAAAATTAAAAGTAACAAATTATGTAGTAATTAGGATTTATTATAGATTGAATGAGTAAGTATACATTATAAATAATAGATACGCGTAAAGTTGAATTTTGCACACGGGAGCGTTTCGGAAAATTCAAATTTACGTACGTTGTGTCGAAAAATATGATTCAATACTTCTGCGGCAAAATTTGTATCGCCATTTTTCGCTAGTTAAACTCAAAACGGACTCGTTGAAATTAACAATTCTAAATTTTACCACACTAATATCGAAATGTACTTTTACGCTCAATTCGCACATCTCTCTTAATCAAGAATATACATATACGAGTATAAGGTACTCGAGATAATTAGTCCAGCATATTTACACACTTCGCAAAAAAAGATACAAGGTATAGAATTCAATTTGTTTTTCAATCTGGCAACCCTTTGCTGAATTGTTTATTTTTTTTGATTTTTTTCGAAAACGGCACAGCCGATTAAAATCATTTTTTTTATGCTTTTTACATATTCAAATTTTAAAATAAAATTTCAAAATTTTTGTTGGAAACTCAATATTTTGAAAAAATTTTTATAAAGAAGCTCCTAAAAAGTTTAAAAAACATTGCATTTCAAAACTTAAAAAAAATATTTTTTTGGAAAAAAATGTATTTTTTTTTTTTTTGGAAAATTTGATATCTCAAGAACGACTTATTATTTTTCTTGGAAATTTAACTATCATTCGTACAATAACAAAAACATAAAGTTGGCTTACCATTTTTTTTTAAATGTTTTAAAAAATTTGAACATAAAAGCTTATTTTTTTAAGGAACCACTACAATGACTTATAATTTTTGTTCTTGCATAAATTCATATTTGCATAGAATTCTGTTTTTATCTCTTACTACTAAAAGAATTTAAAAAAAATCATTTTATCCTTATGAACAGTTTTCTTGAATAATATTCGTTTTTAAAATTCCTAGTCTATTATATAGGAGCAAGTTCGTGCGACCCAGTCGTGCATTAATTTTTTTTTTAGTTTACAGTTTTGGGTTAATAGCGACTTGGGTTATGTGGGTTTGACTTTTTGGAGATATTAGCGAGTTGAGCTATGTGGGTTTCAAGTTTATGGGATTAATTGTGAGTAAGGCTATATGGGTTTAACGTTTTTGGGTTATATACGAGTAGCTTTCGAGTTTGGATTTTGTGGGGTCAGCTAATTTTGGTTTTTATTTTTGGGGTTTATTAGATTGTACAGTTTGAATAACGCGGTTTTACGGCTTAAATTTCTTAATGGGATGGGGCCCTCGATTCCGCGGGGCCCGGGGCTTCAGTCCCCTCTAGCCCCTTATTAATCCGGGCCTGAGCGGACGCCACGATTGACATTCTGCATGAACGATTTGAGAGTAAGCAGATTTTTAAGTCCGGTTAAAAGTACATGCATTTTTAAACAAAAGTTCAATGTTAATTGCCAATATCTAACAAAAGATTAAAATTCCTTATCATTAAGCTGAAAGGAGTTTTTTTATTTAGAGCCGATCATTTGAAAAGTCATCTCTCCCCTCGAGATAATTTTTGGAAAATTCTGATTAGTTAAAAAAAACACACGTGAACACTGAGGTGCGAAATTTCGTCTGCCATTTTTGTTTATTTTGAAACTTTTTCTTTTATTTCCACAGGCCCTTGTCGAGCGACTGAACATACATCTATAACCTAAATAAACTTACAAACTATTACATAACATACTTTTTTAATAAACGACCGTTACGGTGGGCATTTCATGTTGTTTCAGTGTTGTCTAGTTTATTCTAGTACTAGGATATTTATGATCATAGCTTAAAGCAAAGTTCTGTCAGGCATCGTCAGATCAGAAATCAAATGTCAAAGTCTTGTTTTACTTAACCTAATATAAACGGCCTCAGCCTAGCCAAGCCACCAATATTTTGATCAATATATACAATCGTTTTGAGGAGTGTTAATGCAGTACCTTAGGTCAGTACTTCCGTTCGATGATTCAAAAGGCATGTATGTGATTCTTTTATCCGTTGCTGGCCTTGCAGCATAGCATACTATAGGCACGTTCATTGAGTTTGATAGAGATAACCATTTGAATCAAGATACAGCAGTAGATACCTTCGGTAATTTGTATCCACTTTCCAAAACATTTCGGAGATACCCAGGATTCCGAACTCGTTTTTCTGCTGGCTGTGAAAAGTGATTACTCCCAGTTAAAGTTAGTTAGAAGTAAAAACCGAAAAAATACTATTTTTGAAGGATTCTTCTAACATTTTTTTTTACAAATTTAGAAAAGGCAAACTTAGTTGGTGAACATTTTTGAGAAAATCACCTATTTTTGCAACATTTCGGTGAGTTCTAAACAAAAGAACTTGTGAGTGATTCAATGACACTTCAAACGAATTGACTCCTCTAAATTTTTTTGTAGTAGAAGAAAAGTAAAACCGTAGGGAAAAATTCCAGATAAGCCTGAAAGTTATAGACCAATTACATAGTTTACTAAGCAGCATCAGTAAAGTTTATGAAAAAGTCCTTAAAGAATAAATTTTAAAAATAATTTTAGAAAAAGAAATTTTCCCTAACATACAATTTGGTTTTCGAAGCTATCATAGCACATCGCATCCTTTACGGGAAGTTGGGAACGGTCTACCAGGAATGAGGCTAATAGCACAATGGAATAATAAATAAAATGTTAAAATTTGAATTTCCCTTATATTTGTGTAAAAAAGTCAATAATTTCTTATATAATAGATGCTTACAAGTTACAAGTTCATGTTAATTGTGGTTTTTCTAGCTTATTTTATTTTGATGCTAGTGTGCCCCAAAGATCAGTCCTTGATCCAGACTTATACAACCTCTACAATTCTGATTTTCTTATGTATATTTGCTAATGACGCTGCAGTGTTTGCGCCACATGAATTCGCTCTCAACATTAAGACGAATCTAAAAAATGCGATTCAAATACTAGACAAATATTATAACAAATGGACAGTTGAATTGAATGTTGGGAAAATGCAAGCCTTTCCAACTATCAGCTTTAAATAAATGGTAACGCAATAAAGTGGGAGGAATCCATTAAGTATCTTGGAGTTCAGGTTGACACTAAACTAACTTTCACATTAAAGGAAATAAGTATTGCAATTATAATGCTGTACCCGTTTATAAATCGAAAGTCATCAGTTACTAATGAAAATAAGATTACCATTCACAAAGTTGTTTTTCAAGCAATACTTTTATATTGATGTCCAATATGAGGTGAAGCAGCTTTATGCTATCACAAAACAAAGTTTTGATAGACCATTCGTGACACTGTGATCTGTTTCGACAAATTTCTTTCGTATATCATTATTTGTAAGATGATTTAGAATTTCATATCGAATATTTTTTTTAAATTTGCCCGTTGATCCATACCGTGGCAATAAGTGTTTCCAAGCACTTGAAAAATTCTAAGCGCAAAATCTTTTAAGAATTTTGTAAAAATATACCCATTAAGAATTGCAAACTAAGTTTCCAAATTCGATTGTAAATATTCTCGATTTCTATACAAATTCACATTTTAAAACAAGGTAATTTCATCTAAATTTGAAGGAAATTTGGTAGGAAATCCCGCCCAACGTTTACGAACACACCCAAGTGAAATCCCTTTCCTAGAGTAGATATGTGCACCTATTTCAAAATTTTCACATACCTTGAGTTATTGTTGCCTTCGCTGTTTTTCTTACAAGGGACTTCAATAACAAAAAGCTATGCAGATCGCTTTGAATAGATATCTGAACGCGGCCATTCAAATAGGAATCCATAAAAAAATAGAAAGATGGAGAAAACTAGTTATTTATACCCTGATCAAATACAAAATAAAATGAGCTGTCAAGTGAAATAAGGAAATTTTGGTGAAAAAGAAAACATTTTTTTGACATTTATGAAATTAAATCATTTTGGCTATCGTGGAAACGTGGTTTAGGTGGGAAAACGCTCCACTTTTTCACAAATGTAATAAGTTCCCTCTGTCGGTGAGAATTAACTCTACTTTGAGAAGTGAAACAGATTTTCATGAAGAGCAAACGCCCGCGAAAAAAAAAATTCTTGCATCTTGCCCTTGCTCATATTTTGATGTTCTGAACCAAAAAATGTTCGAAGCCATCAGTGTTGTGCTCTGGACTAAAAATAGTAACGCCAAATGGGTTGTCTTTTTAAAAAAGGTTTTAAAATAATGACTGGTAGACAGACACAGCACAAAAATAATACCTCCTCAAATCTTGAGAATCTATTTGGCACATACTGTATATGTATCTTCATATTCAAGTTAACTCAATAAAACGTTTGTCTATAAATAATGTAGATGTTGAAATGGAAAAAACAAGCTGTATGTGAGAGGGGTATTAACAAAATTATTTTTTATTTATAAGACCCACGTAAGCCATTATGTATGAAATATAACGTCGTTCAAATGCCCACCTCGGCTTATCACGGTAGCTCGGATCCGGATAGTCGAATCTTTAATAACTCTTCCGCATAGATCTGGCTAAATTTGAGCGATGACCTGTATGTTCATCTTAAGGGCATCGGCCGATTGTGACTTCAGGAAATCCCATAGGAAAAAGACTAGCATCAGGGTCAAATCGCATGAACTTGTTGGCCAATTCATGGCACTTCATGGCGTAAATTGCATGGCACGGAGAGCCATACTACTGGAGCCACCACGTCGTCTAAGTCCATGTGGTTCAATTTGGGTCATAAGAAATAAGTTATCATCGTTCTGTAGCGCTCGCCATTGACGGTGACAGCCTCGCCAGCATCCGTTAACGAAAAAGTACGGACCAACTACGCCGCCGCCGGCCAAAAATCCACACTAAACGGTAACATTTTGAGAATATGTTATCACTTGGTAAGCCTCGTGTGGGTTGGTGTCGTCCCATATAAGGGAATTGTGCTTGTTAACATATAGCTAGGTATATTCATCCAAAAATTCGCCTCCTCGCTAATGATGATTTTTCTGCCAAAATTGACTTCCTCTTTGACTCTTTCAAATGCTACGAAGGCCATTAGCAGCGAACAAAGGGCCTTGTCTGATCATGCACTTTGAGCTCCAGTTGGATCTTTCACAGGTGTAGGCCCAAGTCCCGAAGCAAATTTCTTCAACTTGAAGTCTGTGAAAGACCGAGAAGATAAAACAAGACATTTTAAATTTGACCACCAAACATTGAAGAGTCGACTGTGAAGAACTAGAAAGTCTCCCATGAAGTCAAACGCTCCCAACATTTGCACTAACGAACACTCGTTTTGATAATAAAGTTTTATGAGTTTAACGTGCTGTTTCTACTTGCTACGGTGATTGGGCACCCAGTAACTGAATAATAAACAATTGATTTGACAGATCTCACCAAAACAACATGGCCGCCACAGGGCACCAAAATCTACCCACGCCAATTGATAAGCCCTTTATTTGGAAGGGTATGTTCGCAAAGAATGTTGTTTGGGTGCCTTAAGAGAGAAGAACAGATACCTATGATGAATTTGTTTGACAAATTCTTCAAAAAAAAAAGAAAAAGTTCACCAGAAAAAAGCATACTTTTGAAGTTGGTAAGTGCACCAGTACCCGGCCACCTAACACATTTTCCTACTTTGAAGCTACATAATTAAGTCACATGATTATATACATCTATGTTATTAGTTTTGATGGATCATGAAACTCGTTAAGTATTGAAAAAAAATTTAAACTTCGAATTCCTAAATCATATAATTAAATATGAAATTATTTTTAAAAAAAGTGAATTTTCACCAATACCCGGCCACCAAATTTCAGTAGCCGGCCACTTTTGATCTATTACCCGGCCAGGTGCTTTATACTCAAGGAAATCTATTTTTTTAAATAAATTACACAATAAATCCAGTCTTCTGTTATTTTATTCAACTTTGTTAATAAAATATAGTTTTAAAAAGTTAACAAAACAAATTATTTCCTAACAAAAAATAGTAATAAATTATATTGAATTCAGTCTTCTATTATAATAATAAGAGATCTTTTTGATGAAGTTGGCGTTATCGGGCAAATTGGTGATTTAACCGTAGCAGAAGTAACCGTTGCTGTGGGCAAACGTTTCGGAAGAGATGAAAGAGCAGAGAAAGGATTTACCCCTGATTCAGTTTTGGTGCCTGGATTCATTGCTAGAATCGGACTTGCAAATTCTAAAGCTTTGCTTCCATATTCCGAAAACATTTGCTCGTTAAAATCCAAAGCTTCAGATAACTGTAGCATCCCATCTTCATTCAGATCAAAAACCGTATTTAGAGGCAGTGAACCAAGATCCATGTCTTCTATGTTTTGAGACTCTTGTACAGAGGCTGATTTCGTATCTTCTAAGATATTTAGTATCTTAGAAACACTTATTCAATGCTCTTCTAGTTTGTCCTTGATCAGATGCTGCAATGGAGAACCGATCTTGTTCAGCTGGTTGCACTGGTTAAACTGGTTCTGTGGCTTCAACTTCTGCTGCCTGTATGGTATTGTTTTCCATGCTATCTTGAATGCATTTGCTATGATCAACAGCATTACTATTGAATGAAAACAGTCCACATTTTCGAAAACCGTTTTTGATTGTTTGCGTCAAATTAGTGTTTTTCCTAAGAACGGTTTCTAATAGTGGACAGAAATCTACGTGTAAGAACCATTCCAATATGTTGCGTGTGCCATTCGCGAACTGTTTTTTTCCAGTCTTCTTTCAGGGGCTTGAATACGCTCAAATTAGCTGGTTGAAGAATATGGGTAGTATTTGGATGCAGAGCATACGAAATAATTTTGTTTTCAACACAAAGCTGGCTTAGTTACATTGACAAATCCGATCTGTGACCGTCTACAAATAGCAAAACTGGTTTCTTTACTTTTTTCTCATCAATCCAGTTGATTACGCAATTAGCAATGTATTCGTAGAACGTTTCGCTACGCATCCATCCCGAAACTGTTTTGCCTAGAAACCAATTTTTTGGAACGCTCATTACAACGTCTTTAGGTTGTTGCACGTATGGAAAAACTACCAACGGTGGTAAAAGCTCTCCGGCAGCACTCTTATGGTTTCCTTTTCCTTCCCCATTTGTACCTGTTAAACATTGTTAAAGCCTTTTGGAGCAACTACTTTCCCTGTTTTCGGGCACATGGAAAAGCTAGTTTCGTCTCCATTTAATATTCTATTAGGATCCAGTAATATGTCATCATGGCCATTTTCTAGAAGAAAGCTCTCAAGATCACAAAACCATTTCTGAATACAATTTTTTGTCACAACGGCTCTCCCCTTAGAAATATTCTCAGCTTGCCTAAGGCTCAAGTATGGATTCCGTTTAAAAAACAGCCTAAGCAACGTTCTTCCCGGGCTATCATCCTTAAACGGACTAAGTATTCCTTTTATCAGACTTGATAACTTTTTGGACGGTGTGTGGAGCCCACACTTTGCCATTTGAATACACCAATTTGTAATTTGTTTCTACTCTTCAAGGTTTAATATTGTATCTGGCATCTGGCCCTTTCGTTTGGCAAGAGTCATGAACCTTGCCATATAATCTATTCTGCAAAGTACTTCTATTAATGTTGTATTTTATAGTTGCTTTTCGATGGCTTAATTTATTAGATCGAATGTCAATTAGAGCTAGTATGATTTTGTCATTTCGCAAAAGGTCTTGTGTTTCGTTATTTTCATTTTCTTGAATCATTTTCTATCAAAAAGTATGAATTTACATACAATAAGTTAAGTGGCCGTATACTAGCGCAGATTGTTCTAAAAACCGGCCATAGTAATCTCCTGACCAAAAATAGTGGCCGGATACTGAAACTTAACACTTTAAAAACATTTTAACTTATTAATGGATAGATACAATGATTTTGCTTCGTTTTAGCGTAAAAAATATAAATGAATCGAGGTAAAGTTCTAGTGTCCGGCCACAGTGGCCGGTTACTAGAACATCATATAAGAATTGTATTCTAGTAACCGGCCACCATATTTTTATTAATTTAAAACATTAAATCCCTATTATTTTTACATTTTATCGTCAATAATTATATTATCTGCACAAATCAAGAATAAAATAAGTTTTTATAACAAAAAGAACATTGAAACTTACTTCTTTTTGTTATTGCTTTGGCTACCACTCGAGAACTTTTAAAAACACTTCTTGCTCTCGCAACGAACCTCACAGACGAAACATTTTTTTTGACACAGATTAACGATGTGTAGATCGGTCAAATTTTACCAAAACATTAGATGGGCCTGAAGCTATCTTAAAAATGCAGTTGGTCATGCAAACTATGTAAATTTTTCTTATTTTTAACCATTAAATCGATAGTGGCCGGATACTAGTGACTGGCCGGATACTGGTGCACCTACCCTACTTAGGTATTAGAAGAACGTCAGTGCAAAGTTTCAATATCCTTCCTTCCACGAAATAATAAAATTGAAAAATTAGGCCTTTTGTGGAGAGATATTACGTTTTGTGTGTAGAGTTCTGAATAACGCTCTTTTTTCTGTAGGAAACCTGGAGGCATCTGTCACTAGATATTTTTAAGGGATAAAAACACAAAATTAGTTTCATCCCGTAAGATCGGACTATCAAATGAAAACTAGGTAGGTAAATCATAATTCATAAATGAGCAGATCAAAATTCAAGCTAGGCATAAGAGAACTTTCGGGACCTTAACTTGTTTATAAGAGTCGCTTCAAACAGTAGGTACGCCGATTAAGAAACCATAACAACCATTTTTCAAAATCATCGAAAGTCTTTTCCAATTTTGTTCCAAACTAATATGTGTGCTCTTTCTCTGTCTACAGCCAGGAACCTATGTATATTATGTGGAAGCAACCTATACCCTTAGACAAGTATTTACTGCAACTCTCCGGAAAAATCATCAGGAACCTGGAAGATCATCCCAACACAGAAGTGCAACAACTTCTCCAGCATGAACTAGAGCCTCGTGACAAGTATCTATACACCCGAGCCCTCACTGACGATCAATTTGAAGACATCATCCATAACGACAACGCACCCTTTTACGAGAAGAACAACAATCAATACTACAGGGGATAAAACGCCCACTCATCAAAAATTATTAGATATTTAGTTAATATTAAAAAAAATCATGAATTAGATTAAGTAAACATTAATATGATATTGTTAGCAAATAGCATTATGTAAAGCCAAATGAAGAACGTTGGGCCCCTATTGTTGAGCCAACATGATTTAATTTAGTAATAAGTTAGTTTTAAGTCAAATTGTATAGGTATAAAACAAATTGAAAAATAAAATTCTTAATCTAAAAGAATCTATACCCTTAGACACATAAAGGTTCTAACTAAAATCTATCTACCTATGTAGGTATATCTAATATGTAGAAAGTTAATGAGGTTAAATTATCTCAACAATCTTTTCTTTTTAACAAGAAAACTCAAATTATAGGTACCTACCTACCTATGTCGGCATGGGTATAGGTAGGTTAGGTATGTAGGTATATCAACCTAAATATTAAAAGGACACTATATGATACATTTAACAGTTTAATAGGCCCGCGGTGAGCTATTGTTAAACGAGGTTATGCCTTTAAAAATATACCTATGTAGAGATACAGATAGACAGGTACTAGGTACACTTATAATTACACTCATTAACAATTTACTTATAAGATATCTATCATAAGCACATCAACCGCGCCCCTTATTATCATTTCCACCATGTTTGTTCTTCAATTGAACGATTTGAGTCCATGAACGTGTTCGTAATTATTATTATAACACAAAACACAAAAAAACAAGACATTTCCAATGCTAAAAACACTATTATGTACATATGTACATACATTTATGTACCAAAGTATATCTGTAAAATGCAAACCTTTCATTCTTCCATGTTCCATCTCATACACAAACGAACTCAAACGATTAGGGTTGATGGCCCAACTTCACTCCAACATTGTTCCTTGTCAAACTGTCAACAAATTACTCACAATGAAGTCGCAGTCGTAGTCGTACAGAGCTATTTTATGTTTGTGTGCATGTTCTGTGCGATTGTGTAGTTCTTATGGAGAATTTTTCACTTCAAGTTAAGAGTGATTGGCAAAACCCCACTCGAGTGCGCGTACTCAAAGTGACAGCCGCTCACTAATGACAGCTGAGTGCGCACGCATCAAAGAAAAGCCAGCAGAAGAGAACAAAAGAAGATGGATAATTTATATTCTGTGGAGAAAAAGCAGTCAAATCCAACGAACCAGCAAAGGCCTTGCATATTGTCTATCGCTCTCTTTCGCACTATTTCCAGTTTCTGGTATGAAATCAAAGAAAAAGACTCGAAACACGTTCCATCCATCTCACTCAGTAGCTATTGGCTGCCATTGCTAAACATCGCCACGCCTCATTTAGGCAACCTCACAAAAAGAAACCAAGTCAAACAAAGTGACGTCCCTCTCTGGTTCTAATTGGAAACTCGTTTTGTTTCGCTCCCTGGTGCCTGAGTGAGAATCTGACAGTAGTTGCCGAATGAAATTCTCTGCGGTTCGATGTAAATCTAACGGCAAAACAAAACTGTGTTGAGTATTTTTGCATTTGCCGTCGTGAAAAACTCGATTAACTGTTTGCCATAACCATGATGGTGATTTGAAATTAAAGAAATTAGTAATTGAGTGATTTTGTTGACAGTTGTATTATTTATTGAGTGGTTATGATTTGTTAAGTAACTAGCGCTAACTTATGACATAAAAGTGATTAACAAACCAAGAAGAAGTGTTGACAATAACAATTAAAATTAAGTAGCTATGTGTTCAAGCCAAAGATCGGATAGTCCGGCGGGCTCGGAAATATCTGTCGGATCACCCAGTCCCCCACCCCATCGCGGGGACGACTACTTCCAGCCATTGAAACGCTTACGTCTTGATACGGCGGCAGCGGCGGCGGCGGCGTCGGATGCAGCATCATCTGCTGCCAAAGCCAGAACAGAAAGGCTAAAGAGTTTTTCTATTGCGGATATTTTGGGCAGAACTGAAAATCGCAATAATGAATCCGATGAAGTTCGAAGTTTGAATTTAATTGTTAGACCATGGGACGCTGTGCGTGGACCGATTCCGGTACGGCCTACATTTTTCCCGCCCGCTTTGCTGGAATATGAACAACATTTGGCGGCTTTGGATTATCACAGGCAATTGCAGGCACAGCTGCTGCGCCAGATGAGTGTGGAAATGGCAATTCCGGCATCAGAGAGCGGCTCCGGCTCCGGCTCAGAGAGATCAAGCTCAGCGGCTAGTGATGATTGTTATTCTTCTGAAACTGGGACGACGACGGATCACCGTCTATCGTCGGAGCCGGATTCGAGAAGGGATTCAGAAGGGAAACAAAACTTTAACCGGGATAAGGCAAAGTCAAATGGAACACCGTTAGATGCTTTGTTTCAACTGACCAACAAGAATTTCGATGATGTTAATGGTAAGTTTTTAGTTAATGGCGAAAGAACCGTAACGGCTTTTACCGTTGATTCGTTCAAATACCTATATGAAGGACTAGGTATAAATGTGATCAAAGGTGTGTTTATTTAAAAATAAAAACCGAAGAATTTAAGAGCCAGTTTGAACATTCCAAGGCTCTACCTCTTCATAAGTCGTCATGCACCTTCTTCAATCCTAAGTTTAAATGCATTGCCAAAAGTAAGAAACCTTTATATTCCACGACATATTGAAATGGTTCAACAAATATACATGTCTAAAATCTTGGCATGGTTCTCGACAGGACCATATCTTGGAATTATTGGGATATAGGAACACACATAAGACTGTGGAAAAAGTTGATTGTGTGCTTCGAATATTATGCCTCTCCTTCTAGAATAAGATAGGTATCTACACGCTTCGATTTTGGCCAAACTACTAAAACCTCTATTGCAAAACTTCGAGTATAGCTTATAGAGGAAGTTTACATAGTCTAGTCGCCAGTATAAGGAAAACGTAAAAGTCTAAAAATAATAGCCGTGATAGGTAGCTGTAGCTGGTATAAATTTAGTCTGTTCTCATTTAATAAAATAGATAGGTACCTATGATAAGTTCCTTTCTTTCTTTTTTTCCATTCAAATAAAGAAACGCTATCAACGGGTTCTTATTCGTGTTTATATTCACAGAAAACTTTATCTTTCAACGGTAAGAGACTTGGTATGACATAAGGAAAGGGTAGAACTAAACAAAAATTACCTCATAAAGCTAATCTGCGAAATCACCTAACCGGTTTCAATGAAATTTAGAGAATGAATATGGTTGGGGACTTGGGGTTGCCTACAATTTGGAACTAAGAATAGTATGTTAACAATTTGTTCAAAAACTTGATTTGTTTCTTAAACAATATTCCAATGAATATGAAATCTCAAAATAAACACTTTTCATTTTTCGATTATGTATTGGAAATACGGTGTTGACATTAAGGCTGTTCAATGTGTTGCATGCTCTGGAGATCAATTTCCGATCGTTAAAGCTGTGAAAACGTGAGTCGAAATATAAAACACAACCGCCTCTGTTTTCGTACAGTTTGATATAATTAAATAAAAAAAAAATCGGTTAAGAACAACATACAACTCGTGTAAAATTAAACAAGTGAGACTGCTAATATATAGATACAATCGGCAAAATTAATTGGTTAAAATTACAAGAACCAACTCGATTAATTAATTAAACAAATTTAATTGCGTATTTTAACAAAATTGTTGTGAAACCACCACCATTCCGTTAAATCAAACAAGAAGATTATATAGTTTTAAAATTTTAACCCAATTACTTAGTAAGATATTAAATAATTCTGGTTATTTGTTTTAACCAAGATACTCGTTTGATTGAAACATAACCATTACTTTAATTTAGCCAAGAAGATTGTTTAATTTCAAATAAGAAAGATGTAAATTTATTAGATGCAGTTATTTGATTTAAACACGTTACTTATTTAAAGGAAAAAACCTTCGAAAAGATAAAGAACTTGAAGGGGCCAGAATAGATGTACGAGTTACTTTAAACTAATCGACTTAATCATGTCTATTACAGAATTCGCAGAATTTTACTCCCAGTGAGTTGACTCAATTCGCATCCGCTGTAAAACTCAATTATGAAATTCGTCGGATGAACTACATTGTCGATTCCTAAAATTACCTTATCATTTATGAACTTTCGTATCGACACTATCAGCTACAAACATTTATTCAACCGGCCTAGGCTGTAATAATAGTATCGCTATCGATCAACGAAATCAAGCATCGTTGAGAGTGGTTAGTACCAAGATGGAGGACGGTTCAAAACCAACCGTGTGCTCTCTTTTTTTTTTTCTTAGATTTCGTGCTCTCTGGTTGCGTTGCTAGTTGTGCGTTTTCTATTAAAATTTGTTAAAAAAACAATTTAGAATTCAGTATGATAAGCTTTTGACTTAAATTTTTGTACTCTCCATTGTTTATTTTCGTTTAATCAAAAATTCACTTCAGATTCGTTTCGAAATTAGTGCGAATGTAAAATGATAGAAATTGTATGGAGTGCGAATGGATTGCGAAATCTGTAATACCTTATAAGTTGAACAAAATGTCAGTGGTGCAGGGATTGTTACCGACATTCGTTCAACTTTCATTCGTCGGATTGAGTAATAGCAAAAGTTTGGAAATTAATTGAAACTGTCACTTTGGCTCATTCGCCGAATTCTGTAATAGGCGTGAATATCATTTACGTATTCATTTTATGCAAAAGTATCTTTTCTTGTGGAAAAATTATTTTCGTTCACACAAATCCTTATAGTTACGAGTATTTGAATAAGTTGCAAGCTCATTCAAAATGTTTCTGAATTTAAATCTTCTATACATAAATATAAATGAAATACTGTTCGTTGGTAAGCGCAAGCGTATGACTTGAGAACGGCTGGACCGATTTGGCCTTTTTTGTTTTTAAAAGTTTCGTTAAAGTTTGCATTAGGAACCCATCACAGCTCGTAGAGTGATTAAGCCTATAGTGACTTACAAATCTCAGTCTCAACCGTTCCTGTGTGCGTTACCAGAAATACCTGCAATTTTCTGCCGATTCCGAACGGCTAATAAACAGCACTTTTCATGACAAGAGATATCTACCCTCGGAAAATTCGTCAATTCCTCGCAGTACACCTCTGAAAAACTTTTTTCCAGCGCCTGAGAATCGAAACCACAGTCAACGCACTTACCATTATGTCAAAGGCAAAGGGTAACATGACGATAATTATTAGTTTTGGGATTAATAGATACAAATCTTTGGAGGAACTAGACCGAATTATATACATATCTTAGGTGTACGTTGATTGTGGCAGGTGATTTTCGTGAAACATTGCCAACGTCTGATTTTTTCCAGTTGGTCAATCAAAGACAGATCTCATCATACAAAAATTCCCTGCTTCAAGTTTTAAAAATCATTCAGCGTGCTATACGTAGGTATACTAAAAAACATTGATGTCTATGAATTAAATTTTATGAATGAAATTAAAATCGTTTGAGACGTACATTTGAGGTTAATATCGTCAACTATCAAAACAAGTTTTTTAACTCATTGCAATTGCCCGGAATCACCACCTCAAAATTTTCCATTAATTCAAATAAAAATCGGATAAGAACTCAAAATATTGAGCTATATCAAATAACCACTTCTGTTTAGAAATTTGCCTGCTTCCAAGACCACTTTTCAAACATTTCAGTGTTCTACATTAATGTCCCTACACACTGAAAAAAATTAATTAATTATCTAAACAAATGAGACTGCTAATATAAAATTTGTAAGCTTACCTGATTAAAATTACCGAGTCAGGTTAATTAGTTAAATAAAACAGATTGATTGTTTTAACCAAATTGGTGTGCAGTTTTAGAAATTTTCATTCACTTAAAGTAAGTAATTAGATGCTTTTCTTGTGACTATCAACATTAGGTTAAATCCAACGAAAAATTACTTCTATTTTGAAATTTTAACTTAGTAAGATACTTCTTTAATTTAAACAACACAACTATATGTTTAGTTAAGCCAAGAAGTTTGTTATACTTATTTCAAATAATAAATCAAATATTTGATTTAAATAAGTTACTCATTTAAAGTAAACTATCTTGCAAATTATAGTCTAGTTTCTCGGTTAATTTCTTAATTTCTTTTAAAAAAAAAATCATTTAGTGAGGTTAACTACGATACTTTTAGCAACATACGCTACCTAGGTAGATTTTTCACGAGAAAAGCTTGTTTTTAACACATTTATTTTTAATCCACTGAAAAATGCTCTCAGTTTGATACCTATTATTTTTCTGCATGTAAAATTGAAATATTTGTGTTTATAACCTTATTAATAAAAAAAAATTAAATTAGCTTAAATGTAAATAAAATGGAGTGTTTTATATAATTTATTTATAAAAAAACATGCATTTTTTGTTAATTTTTTTTCCTGTAAGTGATAATGTTTCTGAAAACTTGTTTGATGCAATACCTATGTAATTCATCCAAAATGACCCCACTCCTTTGTATATTAACTCTATGTCTATAGTAGTCTCATGGAAATGGAACTGAATTAAAAGTTTCCTATCTCTGCCGCAGAAACGTTAGTATCGCCAGTGATATACGATATACTACGTGGAAGGGAAAAAAAAGGCCCACTCTTTGGAATTTTTAAATTTTTTCATCAATCAGTGCGGCTAAATATCTATCAATAATTTTAAGTTTGATATCCACAGCACTAATTTCAAAAAAATAATAGTTCACACGTTTTGAACATATTGATTTTTCAACAAAAAAGAAATTGTATTTTTTTTTTAAAAAAAAAAAAAAACAACAAAAATGTTTGCGAAGATTTTTAAATGCAATATTATTAATTTTAAGGACCTTATTCGGAATTCCCCCCCCCCACCAAAATGCACTTTTTTTTTAATGAATCGATAAAAAAAAAGTGTGCTGTTGATAAAAAACATCAAATTATGGAGGAGAAACACTTTTTTATGGTAAAAAAGTGAAGTATAAAAAAATGAATATAGGCCATAGGGTAAATTCAAAGTTTCTTTAAATCCAGATTCTGTAAATGCAAAAGAAACCTTGCATACACCCAACCTCGCACCTACCCCAAATCCTATAATGTGCCCAAGCAGGGGGGTTGCAGGGGGGCAGCATGCCCCCCATAGATATTTCACTGTTTATACGCTGTAATGCGTAAGCAAGCAAAAAAAGCAAATATCCCATAATAAAAAAGTAGTTTTAGTTATAGTACTGTGGGTGGTCGGCTTATACTTCACTTTTTTACCATAAAAAAAGTGTTTCTCCTCCATAACTTGATGTTTTTTATCAACAGCAAATATTGTTTTATCGATTCGTTAAAAAAAAAGCTCGAAAACCGTTCCGAGAATTTTGCTAAAATTTTTTTCTTTTGATTAATTTTTATGATATGCTATTAAATTAAAAAAAAAAAATAATCTAGATATAATTGACTGTACCTACCATAGAACGATTTTTTCGAATTTTGAATTTCTCATTATCGACATAACGGATTTTAATGAAATTTTTTATAAAGAAGCTCCTAAAAAGTTTAAAAAAATTGCATTTCAAAACTTAAAAAAAAAAAATATTTTTTCAATTTTTAGGAAAAAAAGTCATTTTTTTTTTGAAAATTCGATATCTCAAGAACGGCTTAATATTTTTCTTACAAATTTAACTCTTATTCGTACAATAATAAAAACTTAAGGTTGGCGTTCCAATGTTTTTTCTTAAAAATGTTTTAAAAATTTTTTACATAAAAACTTATTTTTTTAAGGAACCACGACAACGACTTATAATTTTTGTTCTTGCATAAATTCATATTTGCATAGCATTCTGTTTTTATCTCTTACTACTAAAAGAATTTAAAAAATTTATTTTATCCTTATGAACAGTTTTCTTTAAAAACTTTCGTTTTTAAAATTCCTATACTCTATTACATAGGAGCAAGTTCGTGCGACCAAGTCGTGCATTTTATTTCCTAAGACTTTGGCCAAAATGTAGTCCATATCCATAGTAGCACAATCAATCTTTTTTATTGAAATCGGTGGAGCCTCTTTCGAGATAATTAAGATTATGCATTACGAGTGTATGGGGGCTACCGTTAGTTTTTGAGCTAAAACAAATTTCAATTTACCCTCTGGGAAATCGCCGGAGATCCTTAAGTACCGAATTACAAGAAAATACTTCAAGAAGTTAAGGCCTTAGATCGAGGTACATACATACAGACAGACAAACGGAATTGCCGGACCCACTTTTTTTCGTCTTCGCTATCATCGTAATGTCAACTTTGAGCAAAATCTCGAGTTCGATTTTTTTTCCAAATGCAGAACTTGCATTTCATTAACTTTTTTGTGTAAGTAGGCAAGATAGAATAAAGATGTTGTACATGAACACACCTATTCCCCATTTTCTACAATTAAGGAGAAAATTGTCATCCACATATAATTAAAGCGCAGAACAGATTGAACCAGCAACAGCACTGTCAACAGCAACATCGGCCGCCATTAATTTAGAGCCAATGTATTTCAATTGTTCAACACACATAAGAACAGCAACAGCAACGCCAACAGCGTCGTTAGGCTAAAATCCTAAATTTGCTGTTGCTGGTGCAGTATTGTCAACTTTTCCACTGCAATATTCAGTGGCACCATAATAAAAAACTTTTTTTCGATATGAAATGTCAAACAAATGAAATGACGTTGCTGGTGGCAATGTGTTTGAGAAATGTTTGCTGGTCAGCGTGCTGTTTGCTGTTGACGATGCTGGTGCTTCTGGTTTAATATGTTTTGCGCATAAAGAAAAGAATCGTTTTAAAGTTTCTTTTATTCGTGTACAGCGCCATTATTTCCCATCATTTAAGGATCGATTTGGATAACATTTTCGATTTATGAGTTGAACGATCTGCTAAATCAGGTGGCAAATGTTTCATTAAGACTTTCGTGACATTCAGTGTGCCAGTGACAGTGCTGTCACATATTTTTATTACAACAACAAATTAAACATAAACACCCATATTAATAAAGATGGTTTAGTGGAGGTTTATCGTTAAGTCCTGGACTAAGTGCGAAATTTCATTAATAAAACAAATTTTCTGTTAAGTGACGTTTACTAATTATGATAAAGTTAAACCACCGAAGTAGGTGGTTTAGCGAAGGAATAAGAAATAGAAATGTCCACAGTCAGACACAAGCAATTGACAATCAATTTAAGTAGCCACAGAATATAAAAAAGAGATTGCTTATTGCTTATAGAAGATTTTCTTAAAAGGATTTTTGATAAACGTCATTTTACTATTCCGGGAACATTTTGTTTTTATTAATGAAAATATTTAAGCCATGGCTTAACTCCTATTCCATGGTTTAGCAAAACCATGGAATATACGTGGAATAAGCGTTTTTTATTAATACGGCTGAAAATATTTGACGAAAAATAGTTGAACTAAAAGCGAACGTTGAATTTGCTATCATTCAATTTATATTGTATTGGAAGGTTTCAAGTCTGATCTTCACAAAGTAAATGATGGTGTTCCCCAAGGCTCCGTTTTGTTTCCGACTTGTCTAAAACTTCTAATCCACTTCATTGTTTGGCGATGACTCTTCTCAGCTTCTCATACTAGTTCCCAAATTCACGTCCATCTCCTTCGGAAGTGGAAATAAACTCCGATTGTTAAATGGGGTATAAGAAATCGTGTGGAGTTTAATGCTTTGAAAACTCAATGCTGACTGTTGTCGTCGAAGCAAAATGTACACCTTATGCCAATGTCCTTGAATGGTACTTTCATCGAAGAAACCGAAAAGCTCTCAGTACTCGGTATGTGTATCAGCGACGATCTTTGTTGGAATGATCACATTCTCGAGACCGCCAAACGCTGCTAAATGCTTAGGGTTTCTATATTGATGTAAGAAATTTTTCAATAATTGATCTGGCTATCAATTATAAGCCGCTTATATGTCCAAAACTCGTATATAAGTCACATCTTTGAGCAGGTGCAACACAAACTTCTCTCCACTTATTAGATATGTTAGAATTCAGAAATCAGAACAGAGCCTTAAAACTGATAGGAAACAGAGCTATCATGGATCCATACACATCTCTTGAACAATGTCGGAATGTATTTCCTTGTTTTATCGTTTCTTTCAAAAGAAGTGCGCAGTCGAAAGAGCCAGTTACATTCATTCCCTCCATCAGTTCAACGTGTCAATAGGAATCCTCATCAGCTTACCCTCGAGCCTAATTTTGGTCTTACCGTCAAATACAGAGATTCGTTTTTTAGTTGAAAAACACGCGTATGGAATAAATTACCCGGCACGGTTTTCCCTTGCTTTTTCAATTTCATTTTTCATTATTCAATATTCATTGAATCCTCCTCCCCCGAATTCCCCATCATTCGAGCTGTGTTTAACATTATAAGGGTCTCTCTATAAACACTTGATCCTGTGTGAATTATAAAACAAACAAATAATATTGTAAGGTTTCCTTACTCACTTATGTTTGATTTGCGTTTATTAATACGAGTTGTACTATTGAGAGTCTACTGTTGGGTCCCACTAATCCCACTCAGTAATTTTGATTTTATGGGTTCCAATGCTCTAATTTATGCTTAGTAGGTATATAATCTATGAAAATTAGTTGTCGAAAACCGGAAGCTATTCTGCATCGGTTCTTCCTTCTTCTTCAGTAAACAAATCAAAATCCAAACCGTTATCATACCCTCATTAAAGCTTATATCTAGGAACAGTACAAGTACTCGTATCTACATTGAAAACAGTATATGATGGAAGGCAGTTTTTTGTTTAACAAGAAAGAAAAGACCCTCCCAATAAAAGAGTTCCATAAATAAATTATGCCATTTCCCATGATGGAATGGAATTCAATCCCAGTAGCTGATCGTGGGGCATTGCTTCATCTTCATCATAATCATTATGCAGGTATACATGATCAACAGCAACAACTGATTACTGCGGCCACAAAATGATGAATTCCTTTGCGGAATTCCCTGCAATTCTGTGCATCCATTACTGACATGGCGGTGCGGCAATATTGCACACACAGAAGCAACAGAATTCAGATTTGACTTCAGTCAGCTTCGCTGAATCGAATCGATAGCCAGACGGATGGACGTCAGTTGAATGAAATTGAAGCCACCTCTGATTATGGACCGATTTGTGCGTACGTGCCTCGCGCAAATTCAATTTACCCAGCGACTACGACGAGGATGACGCTGACGGTAAACCACAGCGGCGAAGCAGTAGCAAAACAGCCATCAGCCAGTAGCCGCACTTGTTTGACCATAATTTGAGGTCTTCACTCTTCACTGGGGACTTAACAAGCTGCAAAGACAGCTCTGATGCCATTGGAATCTCTCTGCCGCTGTCACCCCTTGCACCTTGTCCGACTTGGACTCTCTCGAAGCGGATTGATTAAACCACCTTCCAGGTGACCTTACTACTGTTCTTACGCTTGGCCGCATGAATATGATTATGCGCCATGACATCACGTGATTGCATCAATCCGTTGAGATTGAATCGCATTGAGGCGATGCGATGTGTGTGCAGCTAATCAGTAGCGATCCCGACTTTGATTGATTTTTGCTCAGAAGCGATCGCAGTCGTCGCACTGGCTGGTGATGGCTGGTGAGCCATAAAGGTAGCCGGAGCGCATATTGAAATGGGAACAGGAAATTACCGGAAGACCGCGTAGACGTGGAGCAGCCACATATGCGCAGCATCGAACTGTGCGCTGCTCCAAAAAAGCATTGACTTTAAGATAATCGTTGTTGGTGCGCGCTCTTTTCGGCCGAAAGTGATGTATGTACCTATACCATATCGACCAGTGCGTCGATCCTGATCGTTGTATGGTGGCCGAATGATCCCAAGCCCGGCGCGGATCTGAGTGCCAGTGGTAACAAGAATATCGTTTTTGAGATGATGACTGCGAGTTTATTAGCCGCATGTGAAGGTTATGATGGCATAATTGGGCTTGGGAGAGGATTCAATTTCCATTTTACAGGTAGTTCATATGCATGTGCGGGAAAGTACAAGGAATCAGCGGAAGCAATGTCACGTAGGGCAGTCAAATTACGCATATCTAACTTTGTGGTATCGTGGACCTGTTGTAGTAAGTAGATAGAACTGGCATCTACTGATTGCCGGTTTGTTCATCAAATTAAGGGTTTATGTTATGAGACTGCAATTTTTCGGCGCCTAAAAAATCTTCCCCCTAAAATGGCATCAATTTTGGGCTGTTCATAATTTAGTGTTGGGATATTGGTGACGTTGGATTGCTGCATGCAGTCTGAAATGCATAATGTTTTTTTTAAACATACTATTTACAATTTGGCTTACAACTAATAAGATACCATGTATGAAACATTTAAAAGGTGGGTTGACTGTATCGTCTTCAAGGTGTTCATTCCCGGTTGTCAGTGGTGATTTTTGTGGGTTGTGGGCAGGGATGGGATTTAGCCGCGGTGTGGTAGGCTGACCCAATGACAGCGCAGAACGAGACTACTTTCTCGTTGTCCATGATTACGTTGTCATCCAGAGTTTCCATCACAATGAGGTACTTCGGTTCGGGATGTCGTTGTTCTGTGGTCATCCTTCTCATAAGCTGATTCAGGTGGTCTTAGATGCTCCGCATTATTTTCTTCGTTGAATTAATTAGGTATTTGTCAAGTGGGATTAAATTATTAAATTCGCTTCTCTATAGAGATGCTCGTTCCTATAGTGTTTCTGTCGTTGACGGTCGAAGAAGAAGAGTCCAGTGCAGATTTTCAATATCTTCCTTTCGAATAGTTGAAGTTCCTTCAAAGCTGTCTTCGAGATGGAAAACCATACCCGGAAGGAATAGCTGATCACTGGTCGCATCAGGAGCTGCTTGTAGATTAATATCTTTGTCGGTCGGCTAAGACCTTATCTCTTTTTCAGCAATCGGTGCAAGCGGCTGAGGGCCCAGTTGGTCTTTTTCAGAACATTTCTTGAGTGCAGGTTATAGCAACTCAACTCGTTAAAGTTGTACTTGGCGTTTGGCTTTGCCGCTATGGTGGATCAGTCAGGGTTTAGGGAGTCTTGACCAGATTTCTGCAAATTGCGGTGCGGAAGGTCTCCTGAAGCAGACAAGTTCGGATTTGGAGATCTGGATGCCCCATTTCTTGTAGAATTGGAAGTGTCAGCTGATGTGAGTTTCTATACAGAGATTAGTGGTGACATTGACGATGTAAGCCAACATCAGCATACAAAAGGTTCTGGCATCCAATTGGAGAAGGTTAGTCAGAAGTCATCAAGTTGTAGAAGAACTGCCCTAGTTTTGAGCCTTGGGCGTCCCCAGCTCTGGTGGTCTTCTTGTTTGACTTGCAGTTATCTAGTTGGACGAAAAATTTCCTGAAAGTTAGGAAAGAAAAGAGATTTTTTATTAATGGCCGAGGTTTTTGCATAAGATGAAGTTTATGGATAAGGACCTCTAACGGATTTGAAGTTTGAACTTATTTTCTAGTGAGACCAATTGGTCCGGTCGAAATAAGACATGAATTTTGTAATGGATAAAATCTCCAAAAAATTTTAAGAAATCAATATTTTGCTATTGCTCCGGAAAAAGAGTAATTTTAGGGCTTACGGGTGACATTAAAAAAAGGTATCAAAATCGTCTTCTATTTTTCAAGCCAGAAACTGTCTAATTCTGTCAAACGATGGCTACGATGCAAATGGATTAAAACAGATCCAAAAAGTGTGAACAAAAGTAAGAATTATTGATTTATCCTGAAAAGAGCAATTTTATGGGACTTGGACGAGATTTAGAACGAAATACTCTATGCACATCAAAATAGCATCAATCCTCTATTTGTGAACCTATAACTTACAAATTCCATGGAAGGATGGCTACGATGTTGATGGATTAAAAAACCACCAATATAAGGTCAATTTCCCAGTGTGTCACTTTGAACTCTTTCTTCTGTATGTTCGATCGCCAAATTAATTTCTTGGTCAACGGTATACCAGGCTAACTTTGCAGTGGCAAATGACTCTAGCTTCCTCTTTGGGTAATCTGTGACGTTCACTCAACTCCATTGCTTCGGTAAGAATATATGCTTGACTTATCCCAAGACAAGTCATCCCAGGAGAACTCAATCTGATAAGCGTCACGAAAAATTACACCCCTATAGAATTTATTGACATTGAAGTCGTCAACCAATTGATCAAGAAGAACTATCGATTGTCCATTAATTTGTTTGGGGATAAAAGAATTCGGTCCGTTAATTCAAGCGACCAGGAGTATGTCTCTAAAAGTTAATAAGATCTTTAGGAGGAATGATCAAAAAGATTTTCCACGACGACGTAAGCTTCAGTGGACGACAGAAAACAGAAACTTACTTCTGACGGCAGGCAAAGATCTAGATTAGGTCAAGTTATACGACAACCTCCTTACTCACGAATATCCCCAAGAGAAAGGGGGACTATTGGGCTTGCTTTTCAGCAAGGTTCATGATCTCGAAGACAGAGCCCTCTTTCACCTCCGACACAATGGCGATCAGAGAACCGCGATTTCACCGGGTTCAGTGATGGTCATTTGGCAAACGCCATAGTCGAGCAAAACGGGTCCAGTTCCCTAATAGTTACGAAGTAATTTCTAAAGAAAAAGAAGTCAGCAGGAGTTGATGGTATATCATCCAATCTTGTACTACGACATCTACAAAGGGAAGCAGATAAGTCTGCTTCCGAGTATCTGAATGGTATTCGAAAAAGTTATTAATAGAATGATCTTCAGTAGAGTTCTTCAGTAGGGGTACGCCGCAAGGCGGTGTCATCTCTCCTCTCCTAGTCGTAAATGAACTACTAAAGATTCTAGAAAGGGAGGGTCATAGGGTGATTGCCTGCCTATACGGAAGATGTTGCGATAGCGACATCTGGTAAGCATTCTAACACTCTGAAGGAACTCCTACAAAGTGCTTTAAACAAGCTTACTACCTGGGCAGATCAATGTTGACTCGGTGTCAACCCCCACAAAACTGAACTTGTCCTATTTACCAGGAAATATAAAATCCCACACATAGACCCTCCCTACACCAAAGGTATACCTCTTAAATTTTCAGACAAAGCAAAATATCTGGGTCTTATTTTGAACAAGAAATTAAGCTGGAATCTCAATATCCAAGAGAGAATCAACAAAGCCAACATAGCTCTATTCTCTTGCAAAAAAGCCGTAGGTAACAAATGGGGTCTACAAACTCATATTACACACAGGCTATACATCTCATTCATTAGACCGATACTTACATATATGGAGTAACAGTATGGTGGACTGCGCTGGAAATAGCAACAAACCGCGATAAGCTCAGCAAAGTGCAACGAACGGCCCGCTTAATCATGGGTGGAGGTCTCCGCATAACTCCCTCCGCTGCACTTGATGTTTTGTTTCATCTCATACCGCTAGATGTATTTAGCAAACAATGGGCCGCTAGTACAGCCATTCGGCTTTAATCCTCCTCACAGTGGATCAATAACGATATTGGCCACTCCACTATACTGAACTCGTTCAGATCCCTACCTAGTAACGTCGATTACACCACCCTTCATCCCAAAATTTAATAAAAACTTGCAAGTGTCTATCCCTTCTAGGTCAAGCTGGCAAAATGAGTCACTGTTGGTAGACGAAGCGATTCATTTCTACACAGATGGATCTAAAACCGATGACGGGGTCGGTGGAGGCGTATACTCCGAAAGATTAAATCTTTGTCTATCTTTTCGTCTTCCCAATCACTGTAGCGTGTTCCAGGCAGAGCTTCGAGCAATAATAGAAGTCCTCTCTTGGCTCAAAGAAAACGTTATATCGACTACTGATATACGTATTTTCTCAGACAGTCAAGCTGCCATAAAGTCACTGGACTCTGTCTCCATTAACTCACTAGCAGCCCAAAATTGTCGATCATCTCTGGTGGAGATGTAAAAACAGTATAACATTCACCTTATATGGGTGCCGGGGTATAGAGACATTCCAGGAAACTGTAAAGCTGACGAACTTGCAAAAAACGGAACAATCTTACCTTTGTTGGATAGCAAATCTAACATCGGTATACCCCTAGCTACCTAGGCTAACCAAAGATGGACCAGCACCCGAGCTTGCCGGTCTACTAAACTAATTTGGCCATTGTTTGATGCTAAACGCTCAAAACAACTAGTTTCTATTGGTAGATTGCAAATTAGCTCCGTTATAGGTGTCCTTATGCATGCTTTCCGTCTTGGAGTTCCTGCAAATGATTTTTGCAGAAGCTGCATGGATGAAGAAAAAGAGGAGTTAGTTCCTCACCTTCTATGTTCCTGTCCTGCCCTAGCACAAAGACGTAGACTCCACTTGGGAGACTACTACTATAACGATCCTAGTGATCTAAATAATTCCGAAATTCACTGTCTCAAACGCTTCATTGTTAGCTCAAAATGCTTTAACGAGTAAGGATGATTTTTTAAATCCTGTGGTATCACAACGGACCAAATATTGGTCCTAGTGTGTTGGCCTTTTCCGGTCAGCAGCAAATATTCTGTGATATTGCGATAGCTGGAAGTTAAAAATCAACTTTCAGAAATCAGAAACTATTTTGTTTAGGACTCCGTTGACTGGAGGCCTAAGGGATACGAGAAAGAACTGAACCAATGTAATGATCGTACGGTCAAATTGACAGCCCATGGCGAGTAAGTTTGTGGTAAAGTTCCTTGGAATTTTGGTTATAGATCAGTATTTGTATTTCGACTGAACATATTAATTCTGCTCTAACCAAAGCTATGGGAGCCTTTTCCATGACGAAATGCCGGGTTTATAACAGGGCGAAGGTGATTTGCTACATGGCTATGGGTGCTCGATGTGGTTTAACGTTGCCAAATCTCAAATAGAAAAGATTTGGGTGTTTGAGGCGCAATGTCTTAGACACTGCCTTGGATTAATCAGAGCACCAGAATCGGATTACAACCATTATTGTTTCAACCAGGTTCTATACAAGGGAACCAACAGAGTCGATTAAATTTTGTTGTTCGGGGTCACTTTGTGAGAGCGATGTCTTCGAGAAAGAGTTGTCTACAAAAGTGTTTGGGCTTATCCCGCCCAAAGCATTCCTCTTTTTAGACAATCGAGAGCTGTTCCAGGATAGAATGGCATCAGTTCCACTATTCAACCATGTCGGTCGTAGAGCTATGTAAGGGTGTCTCCTTTATGGTCAAGATGTCAATAAGACAAAATGACACAAGATGGAGCAGAGCGGCTTCGGTTCAATAGGACTGTGTCCGATCGGGACCGAAGAAACAGGGCAAGGCAAGAGATTGAAAGTTGACAGGCAGGTTTATTGTCTTTGCTGACTTTCATAGTTTCAAATAGAGCAGTCAGGGTCGTACCAAAAAAATTATATAAAAAAAAGTTAAAATTCCTGAACAATCCCTCAATTATTCACTTCAATGAAGTCTTTCTAGTTGCACGTAGGTAGGTGATTTTAAATAGCGAGGAATCTTTTTTTGCATGTGCGCTTATTACTAGGTAAAAATATATAAAAAAAAATAATTTATCGAGGAAAATATTTTTCCTTGGAAGAAATTTAGTTTAACTGATTGTTATATATCTGAAAGCTGACTGTTTCGGGTGCCCATATATTGTGAGCCAGGATCCTTGTAATGTGCGCTTATGTTGACACATTCAACCATCGTCCTCTAATTCGTCTGTTCCAAATTCAATATAAATGATGTTCATGAAATATGAGCCTTTAAGAGGACCATATAAAACTGACCCATTTAGGAAAAATAATAATAATATCCACAAGCCTCATCACAGCTTTTGCATATTTGAAGAAAATGATCTTCATAAGCTCCTTAATTTTTCCAGTATTAATGCCCGACGTTGTGTCAATCCCTATATAACTAAAGAATAATTCTTGAATAGAAGGGTGAGATTTCATGCGTCATTTATAAAATTGATCGTAAAATTCATCAAAATGACCTACAAGTACCATCAGTCATCATCATCAGCAAGCGTCTATTCATCGGATATTGTCTACATTTGTAATAAAATAAAAAAATCAAAACTTTTCAAACAAGCTATGTATTTTTTATAAATTTAAAAATAAGATGTCTTACTCGGACACCCTTTACCTATTCTCAGACACCTACTAAAAAATAACTTTTTATTAATAATAATCATATGAGCAATTAATATTTTTATAGTTCATAAAATCTTTAGTACTATTATTAGGTGAGACCTTGAAAATTATTATTCATCGTTAACTAATAAAATCCGCATGTATTTATTAAAAAAATTCATATTTTCATTAAAGTATTTAAATAGCTACTAAAATAAATTAAAATACCACCAACACCATTATTATATCTTAAATTGATAATTTTTAATTAAAACATTGTATTTTTAATTCCTGTATGGCATTCATAAAATTTTATCTAAGTAATGTAAATAAACCACAAACACACTAAATTATTTCGATCAAATTATTTTTTTCTATGTATTCTACAAGTGGCTATCGCATTTTATCTAAATATAGTCAGAGACTGTTGTGTTGTCAGCAATTAGTACGATTTTTAAACTACAAAGAAGTAAACAAATTGATTTTGAATACAATCAGTGGCGGCGCAAGACCTAAACTTAATGTGGGGAAGATTCATTTCGCGAGGCCCTCTGATGGTGCAAGTAGAAGGCAATATAAAATAAATAAAATGCACGACTGGGTCGCACGAACTTGCTCCTATGTAATCGACTGGGAATTTTAAAAACGAATGTTATTGAGAAAATTGTTCATAAGGATAAAATTAATTTTTAAATTCTTTTAGTAGTAACAGAATGCTATGCAAATATGAATTTATGCAAGAACAAAAATTATAAGTCCTTGTAGTGGTTTCTTTAAAAGAAGCTTTTATATACAAACTTTTTAAAAGCTTTTTAAGAAAAAATTTTGGTACGCTAATTTAAAGTTTTTATTATTGTTCGAATAAAAATTAAATTTACGAAAAGAAATATTGACCGATTTCGGAGATATCGAATTTTCAAAAAAAAGAAAAAAATAGATTTTTTTTTCAAAAATTCAAAAAATATTTATTTTAAAATTTTGAAATGCAATGTGTTTTAGACTTTTTAGAAGCTTCTCTATAAAAATTTTCATTAAGATCCGTTATGTGGATAATGAGAAATTCAAAATTCGAAAAAATGGTTCTATGGTAGGTACAAGCTGTAATATCTTAATTTCAAAATTTTTTTTATTAAATTAAAGATCGTAAAAATTAATTCAAAGAAAAAAAATTTTATCAAAATTCTAGGTGCCGTTTTCGAGAAAATACGATTTTTGAAAACCATTTTTTTTAATTTTTTAGCATTTGTATGGTAGGTACCTTAATTTATAGGTAAAATAAAAAAATTTGTTTCACATCTTGTAGATCATATTGAGAAACTTTAATTTATCAAGTTTAAAAAAAATCTAGCATGGGGTTTTCGAAATATTGAGTTTTGAAAAAAAAATTTTGAAGTTTTTTTTAAAAATCCAAAAAAAATTTTTTTGAAAATTTTATTACACAATTCTATTAATGTTTTTGGGAAGCTTTAGCAAAAAAAAAATGATCAAAATCGGTTGAACCGTTTTTGAGAAAATCAAAAACAAAAAAAATGGTTCCATGGGGGGTACCCTCAATAACCATTTTTCGGAAAATTTTTTTCAACAAATACCTAGATTTAATTAAATGAAATTTTTCTGTATCTTTATTTTTAAAATCTGTTGAACAGTTTTTGAGAACAAAAAATGTTTATAAAATTTCGAAAAAAATTCGTATGGGGGGTACCGTTGTTTTTGGTCTTAAAAAAAAAAGAAAAAAACGTGTGGGGGGGAAAAATTAAAAATGATATGTACCAAGTTTAAAGAAAATCGGCCGAGTCGTTTAGCCTGTAGTCGAACAGACAGACAGACAGACAGACAGACAGACAGACAGACAGACAGACAGACAGAATTGCGAGACCCACTTTTTTAGTCTTCGCTATCATCGTAATGTCAACTTTGATCAAAATCTCTTGTTCGATTTTTTTTACGAATGCATAACTTGCCTTATAGTACCTATAAGTCGCAAGTAAAAATCACTTAATTAAACAGTTTTTTTATTTATTAAGAAACAAACCTAAATTTATACTCATACTTCTTTGGAACATTAAACAAAAACTCCTCATACAACTCATAAGGTGGGAAGCCACTGCTCTCACCTTCTTAAAGGACTGTGTGTAAATCCTGACAGTTTTTCAATATTTGCTCTTTTGGATTTTTTTAAAACTTGTTTAAGTCATAGAGAAAACCAAAATTTTCAAAATGTTGATTTAAAGACATAAATCTCTATTCTATGTTACTTATTGCAGAATCAATCATGGTATTAATAAAATCTGTTTCATACCGGCTTTTAGCAGACTTTGTAGGTTTATCGCTACCTTCATAATCAAACATCCATTTCTTTTTGGCTACTCTTTTATTTTTGAAATCGTCAGACAAGCACTTTTCGAATCCTGTCGATATTCTTTGATCCAGTCACAAAATGTATGCAAATGTTCAAGAGTAATGCTTAAATATAAACGAATGATCAGAAACGACAGAGATGAGATTTTTTAATTAAGGGGGGTTCTCCTTTTTCGGCGACCAAAAATGCATTTTTTTCCATTTTTTTTATTTTATAGAACAGAAACGAGACATACCTTTTTGTCTCGAAAATTGACATTTAGCGGTATTTTGAGCGTAGCATGTTTTACATAAATAATTTTGAATTTTGCGCCTACATATCCATACCATGGTAAGCAGATTTACTATATGGGCCACCAGGTGTCGACACATGAGCCATGACTCTAAAAAAAAACTCTAAACGCGTTTTTCTCGAAACCACGTTTTTCAAACTGTTGGCCACGATTACTTTAAAACTACTTGACGGATCATCATAATTTCTTATTTTAAAGCTTATTAAATTTATTGTAGTCTGGACCAAAATTAGGCTAATATATCAAAAACTTTTTCTTGTACAGCGAAAAAAGTGGAAAACACGAAGCGTCCGCCATTTTTTTAATTTTTGACTTTGGGCAATTATTTTGGTCCAGACTCCAACTAGACTCTTCTATTTTATAAAACACTTTGATTTTTTTAATTTTCGATCATTTTTGCAGGAGCTAGAGTGGCGAACAACTTTTTTTGGAGGTGGTCTCGTTCCGAGGCGCATTGTTTTTTAACGGCCCGGTATTTTTTGATGAAAAAATTATCATACCAAAAAAATCGAATTTTTTGACAAAGATCAAATTCTTCGAATCCGTATTTGAAGAGGGATTTACATGTATACGAAATATGCACACCACAAGGAAAAATTTGATACGGGATCGAAATCCCTAGTGTGTAAAGGAAATCGGCATACATAAGTAGTTTATCAGAAATATCGATTATTGACATTGACATTCATTTCGTGCGCCGAATGGTGGAATATCTTTAAGTTGAGAATTAATTCTAATTACTATAAAAAAAACCTTTCAGCGTGTACTTTTGGATTTTCCATACTTTTTCAAATTTATTTTCGGCTGTGAGGCGCGAGGGCCTTTGCACTGCGAGGCCGTGGGCCCACGCCTTACGCCGCCTCTGAATACAATTTCTTCTTTATACCGCCTGCAATACAATGAACTATTCCAAATCAGGAGTGAGTTTTCAAAAAGGAATATCGACAAACACAAAAGCTAAGAAGAACAAACAGTGAAATTATGAACTTCGTTTCCTGGAAATTCATTCGAAAACTCAGTGAAATTGAATTGAAGTAGACCAACTTATACGGACAAAATGAAATTTTTTTTTTAATCTTTGAAAGTAAGCCAATGAGGGCAATAGAGCAAGTGTTATGTCAGCTAACCCTTTTTAAAGAAGTCATTGCAAAATAAAGCTACTGACTTTTTAACCGGCTATAGATCATTGATGGCTTACTCCTTGATATATATCGACTTCCCTTAATCTTTGATCACGAGCACGCTATTTACAATCATCCAGGCTATCTACATAGGTATCCGCGATTACCAGAGGTTGTTCCTTGTCGCCTCGAACTCATGGCTAAAGAATTGTGACCGAATCTTAACTTAATGGACCGGAAATGCTTCTTTTCGGCCATGATTGATTGATTGATTGATTGCCTCATTATGTTCAAATACCACCACGATACTCTTCAAACTTTTTAGAAACTTTAGCATAGATAATTAATCAAAATTGGTTGTACATTTTTTGATGTAGTGTTAAAACCAGTTTTTGGATTTTTTTTCAACCATAAGTTGGCTTTTACTAAATACATTTTTTTGATTTTTTTTACTTCCACACTAATTTAGAGCTGATGCAATAGGTCCCTTGAGTGCAACTTGGTTATCTGACATGACGGCAATGTTCTGGTTACGATAGTTTCTTTCGAGATTACGATCCACGCGTTTCTCTCTATCCAAGCGTTTCTCTTTATGGCGTGTACCTCCGAAAACTGATGGTGGACTGCCCCATATAGGTATGGAAAGTTTGGTTTTAGGCTCAAAGTTAACTGCATCAATCCCATCGCTTGTTCTTGATCAGTGTTGTTCTTGTTGCTTAGGTCTATAAATTATATTTTTTGATCATACCATCTCTTGGGATTTCAAGAAGGATATTTACTGTGGACCTGCTGATTAAGTCTCATTCCCTGAGACTAATAATTTTGCCTTATAGAGTTCGTTCCTTTGATAATCTCATGATATCTCCCATTGCCGCACTTCCTTGTGGAGGAAGTGCAGGTACTCATAGCTGCCGTAATACAAATACACGCGCGCCTTTATCTAGGGTTTTCCTAGGTTTTTCTAATTTGGTTCTCTTGTGCCATGCAACCGCACTATAGGTGAGGATGGGTCTTACCATCATAGTGTACATCCACCTGAGGATGTTCGGTTTGCGGCCCCATGATTTGCCTCCAAGTTTCATGATAAGGGCCTTTGTGGTTTTCCTGACTATAGCTTTTAAGTGAAGTTGTCAGATACTTTTTTCAATGTTTTCAGTACAAATGATATTAAGCTTATTGGCCTGAGAGACTTTGGGTGGGTTGTATCTTTCGTCCCTATTCTGGGAATGAAGATTTCTATAGCTGTTCTCCGTAGAATGGGTAGATAAGGGCAACTTCAATTTCTATATGTTTACACTTTTAGTTAGCTTTATAAATATTGTTTGACAAAATTTTCAAAGATTATACAAATAGCGCAGTAAAATAGGACAACAAAAATTACCAAGCTTCGAAAAATTCCGACACAGCTGAATTTCGGTCGAGAGCTTTATATACATGTCTTAAGCATTTCTTAAAAAGTAGATACCCTAAATTTGGAGCGGGGCTAAATTTTTGTTCAGTATTGAACGTGGCATATACGAATTTAGGCCTCTTATATCCTAAAGACAAATCAACCTAACGAGCTCGTTAAAAGCACATTTCTTAGATAATTTCATTTTATTGTTGAATGAAATTCATTTTCATTTTATGATGAGGAGATGCAACCTAACGAACACATACCACATCAGATAAAAATTTAGCCAACGTAAAACGTAATTTCGTTAAATTTTGTCAACTTAGTGTATTATATTCTTTTTGTGCATGCTTTTCTCGAAATCTATTAATTTTACGACAAATGTATAACAATCTTTTTTGTGTAGAATTAAATAGCCTATAATTTTCACCTTCACATTTTTTAAATATACAGGAAATGTTCGATAAATTTTCAAAAATCTAAATTTCACCTCCTTTTGGACGGGGGTAGTCCAAATTTATTTATTTATTTAGAAAATCAAGGTTTAATTTTCCTGGGCTATTATTTATGATTTTCAAAAACAAAATTTTTGAATCTTCTTTTGGCTGTGGATTTTTGTATTAACTTCTTTTAGTAACTGTCTTAAGAATAAATATTTCAATGAAGCATACAAATACTTATAGTTTTTAAAATATTTAGTATAACGGATTAAAAACACCATCAAAATTCATTCGTGTTCATCGATTTCCAAGATAATTTATTTTGTAGTCATATAAAACTGCAAATATGAAGGATGAGCTTTTCAATATTTATTTAAAAATTTCCCAAAATTTAATTTTCTTATGATGTAAAGATTTTTTTTAAGAACTTGATTTCAAAATAACCCTACTAAATTGTAGTATTCTACTCAATGATATTCCAATTCCATAAACAAAACCAACGGTCTACCAAAATACAACTCTGTGTACCAGACTATCCCTCAGTCTATAGCTGAAATTAAAATAATAAAAAAAAAAAACATATTTAAAAGTAATCATAATTTTGCGTAATTTATGAGCCATAAATAAACAAATAAATTACCAATCAGCTGTAAGTAGTGTAAGAGTGTGTTTTTAGTGTGTTGGCATATCTATGTTTGTATCTATGAATCTGTAAGCAAATGTTATTTGGCTTTCGGATATCGTGTCTATTGACTTGATGGTTGACTGGATAAATTGCTCGGCGGTTAACTCTAAACGCGCACCTCATCGACATCAATGGCTAATGACTTTTTCTCTTGTTTGTTTTTGTTTGCTTGTTTTTTGGGTTTAAACTTATTTTCATACTTTTTTTCATATATAGACTAGACAGACAGTACTTATTTTTGGTTTTGTATCTTTTTTTATTTGGACAGTGGCTTTAGTGGATTTAGGATGAAACAAAACAAAAACACGCTCAATACGATCATCATCATTGATACAAAATTGGTCACGCTATGTGTCATGTCAGTCGACTTGGCTTATCGCCATATTTACAATACCAACAATGTGCTTAAGATGGATTTCCTGAGATTGCCAAACGAGGATGTTTCTAACTAGCAATTGAGGCAGTTAAAAATGACAAAGAGCGCGAAAATGTTGTCCAATTAATAAGTTCATGAATGGCTATACATATCTATGCTTTGTTGATTTTTGCGAAAATCCAAAAGATTGTTAGGCACGCTATTGAATAAATATTAAGAACATTCTAAAATAGAAAATACTATAGGGCTGGGTCTACAGGGTGGGCCAAATAAGTTCTAGTAGTACCCATTTGTTTTAATTAGTTTTGCTTAATCGTAATGTTAATTATTATATTTTTTCAAATTAAGGCGAGCTTTGTTGAAAATATGGCACCAGACACTATTTTGCTCGAAACCTACACTGGCTTTTCTTTAGTGGGTTGTCATAACACCAACTAATATTTCTGGTTGCCGGCCATTTTTGAAGTTTGGAATTTTCAAAAAATAAATCTTTTTTTACAAATAAAGGGCTTGCAATAGGAATTTCTGAGCTTTGACAGGTGATGACGGGCGGTAATGTTAAAACTGCATCTATCAAATTGTCTTTCATTTAGGTATTAAGTCTTGCCAAATCAACGTGGACAGTAGAAGTGTTCACCAGCAGTTGCAAATTTATTTATAAAAGTGAGTTTCTGTTCGAGCAATATTTCTCGTTCATCGCCCATTTTACGGTCGCGATACTCGACTTTTCAAGAGAACAATTCGCAACGTGGTAAACAAATTCGAGTTGACCGATTCAGTGAACAACCTACCAACACAAAATTTGTCTGTTGTCCTTGAGAGTGGGCAAGAGAATTCAAGGCAGTCAATTCCATGTCGCGCATTTCGCAGACCTCAACTTGGCGAATTTTGCATCATGTCTATACCCGTACAAACTTCAACTGAACCAGGATCTCAGAGTTAACAACCAAAGACAACGATGTGTGTTCGCTCACTACGATCTCGAGCAGTAGGTGGCTGATCCCGATTTCGGTCGAAAAATCATATTCAGTGACAAAGGCCACTAATTCAATGGGTTTATCAACAAGCGAAATAATCAGATTTTGAGTGATCACAATCCACACAGAATCCACAAAGTGCAATGCATCCAGATAAAGTTTCTGTTTTGTGTGGATTTTAGGCTGGCTGCATCATCGTTCCAAACTTCTTTGTGAACGATTTTGGCCACGCCATCACCGTCAACGGCGAGCGCTATCAATCGATGATAACTTTGGATGATATGGACACCGACGCGACGGCATGTTGTTTCAACAGGAAGGCGCTACTTGATGCCAAACACCCCGTTCCACAATGAATATTTTTCGCGAGCGATTTCCGAAAACGGTTGGCAGCTGAGATCATGTTTTTTGACTTCGTTAGACTTCATGTTATTGTGTGCTTTTCTTAAGTCATGTTATATCTATGCCAAAAGACCACAAATCACCACTACCTTGAAAGCCAACGTAATCAATGCCATTATCAAATTCAGCCTGATTTATGTGCAAGGGTTATGTAAAATTGAACGTTTTAGATGCGCGTCACGCAGCAAAGTCGCGAATGTCAAAAAGAATGGATCATTGGGAGATAGTACCTATATCTTCAAAAAAGCTTTTTTAAACCCATTGAAAGGTTTAGTTTAAAAAAATCCACCAAGTTTTATTCGAAATATGCATATGCAATGTTGCAAATTTTGGTAAACAATATTGTATTGTATTTTACCGCGTGACTTGGTTGATATAACCACAGCCACCTCGTGCTCTCTTTACAGAAAGCCTACACAATTAATAATCAGACCAAGATTTTTACACCCTGGGGCTCTAATTAGCGGGACAATTCTTCAATCTCACTATTCCCGAGTCACCCAATTTGGGTTATTTTGTTTGTTCTAAGTAAGTTATGGAGTAGAAATTCCGTGGTGCTGACCGAACCGAACCACAATCTGCACCAATATTTATGATTATACCACAGATAATTATATAATAATTATCTGTGATTATACTCTGTCCAACAAAAATAGTCAGTACAGGGAAGATAGGACGTTTGTCTCTCATTCTTTTTGCATTGCCATGCATAAGTGTGTTGCCTTTTAAAGCTCTCACAGGGATTCCGTAGTATACATTATAAATCGCCGCAAATGAGAGTAAAAAACGCGTAGGGCTACCGTCTGCCGATTCAAAACGATTGAAAACAATATTCAATTTACCTTTTCCCACAACGCCAAGCGGTAAGATAATAGGCGCGTTTTTTTTTAAGTTGAAAAGCAATACGACAACACTCAACATACTCATCTTCTTAAAATGAGTTCTCAAAAGCTTCAAATCCCAAAAGCTCCTTAATAAAAACCACTGAAAAAGCTCCTTGCTTGCAATTGAGAATGATAATGGTAACTATGTTTTGATGTAGATAAAGAGCGCACGATCGTATTGAGTCTTGAGTGACACTTGACACTCTTGCTTGACACTTTGACAGTATCTTATCAGCAGTGGGATACGACGGTCATGTTGGGTTGTACAATTTTTTTGCAAAGAATTACAACAACAATTCCTTAAGAAAAGTCAGCGGCTTGCTCTTTTTTTAGTGGAATTTTTCCTAGCGCATTGCAGTGAGGGTGCATCAGGCGCCACTGCTTTAGAAAAAGATCTCCCATAAGGCCTGTACTGACAATTTTTGTTGGACAGAGTATAGTTTTTTTCGTCCTACAAAACGAACTAGGAACGATAGTCCTATCCTATGCAATCTTTTTTAATCTTTTAGCATTGGGAAAGACCATCAATTATCCAGATTGCTTAAACCAAAACATCGAGCAAAAGAGCAAATACTTCTCAATTTCTTTTCTTATTTTTTATGGATACAGCTTGAGCTACAACTAGTATCCTTAATTTTTCGAATTAGTCTTTATTCACCTTACAGGAAATTAGGAACGATAGTCCTAAGCAATCTTACTTTACCATCATAAAATCAATACTATTACATTACCTTACATAACATTTTACACTACTCCGTAGATAAATCTACAAAGTAGAGACACTGAAAAGCACTGGCAACTGAGGCCATCGGCCTTAGACAATACAACAGAGAGAGACAGACAGAAAGAACGAACAACAGAAGAAACACATGTCAACAGCACACGGTTGGTATTTGAACGGTCCTCCATGCAAGCAATTACCACGCACAATGATGTTTCATTTCGCTAATCGATGGGAAGCGATGGTTTCATCGAAGCCTAGGCCGTTGACTGTTAAAAATAAATATGGCACTATACTCTGTCCAACAAAAATATGCAGTGTGGGTGTGGGCAAGATAGGACGTTTGCCTCGCATTCTGGCTACAGTGAATTGCATAAATCTGTCCTTCATTAAAGCTCTCACAAGGTTATCGTAGTGTTGATTTTAAATGGACCCTTTTTTTAAAGCTCTAAAATCAAAAGCACCTCAACAGAAACCCAAGGAAAAAAAACTGAACAAGTTACGAAATGAACAAGGGTAACTCTGAACGCACATCAATAATGAATGGGGGTTGAAATTGAATAGCACCAACAGCCATAGACCACAGCAATTCAGTGCACACTCAGATGTGCAGTCAATATGACGTGGGGTCTGCGTCAGATGCAATCGAAAATTTATGGGCGCACAAACACTTTTTTATGGAGGAGTTCTTTCAATTTAGTATGGTGCAAAAATATTGCACGCTACTGATTTTAAAAAAGCTCTCCCATAAGACGTGTACTGCATATTTTTGTTGGATGAAGTATAGCAATGGGAAATATAGGGAAGGAGAGAAAGGAGGTGTCGAGTAAATTTTTGTCTTGAATGTTTCCAAATTAAAATGGCAAAGGAAAATCGTGCAGTGTAAATTATTCCATAATCAATTCGAATAAAGGCGAATGCCTATATTCCATGGTACGTCAAAAATTAGGATCGAAAGTGAACTGATGAGTACAGGTTTGACAAAATTATAAAATATTCAAATAATTTCATTCAAACTTGAGTAATATCTAAATTAGGACGGGTAGATATTGAAATGGAATAAAGCAAGCATGATCCATGTGAACGATGTCATATTCCAAACATAGTTCAAATTTATCCGCCTCGGATTTTTACACTGACACGTATCCGAGTGGTCTAGTTTTCAATGCCTCTTCCGCATAGATCTAGCTGAATTTTGAGCAATAACCTGCGTTATGTTCACCTTAAGGCCATGCCCTTGACCTTAGGCCAATTCACATCATATCTTTGCGAGAAATAGCCTTACCCTCAAATCGTTCATGCACGTAGCGCCAGCAATTGAATAAAATAAGCTTGCAGTTGACTATGACCGCCCCACCAAAGTCGTTTTCGAAAAAGTACGGACCAATGATACTGTCGGTGAACGTCTTGTGGGTTGGTGTCATCCCATATACGGCAATTTTGCCATTCATCCAAAAATGCGCCTCTTCACTACAGATGACTTTTTTGTTTCTCTTCTAAACGTTTCGAAGGCCACCGAGCAAACGGCGTTGTCTGGTCGTCTATAGTCATGAATTTTGAACGAGTGTAGGCACAAGTCCCGACTCAAAATTCGGTAAGTTCAATCCTACAAAAGGCCGAGTTCTTGTGCACGGCGAGGAATCAACTGCCTCGATTTTTGCAGTACACTTACACGCACCATGGCGATGTTCTCGGCCGATCCTACGTTCCCCTTAGGAACCAATGTTAGCTGGTTGATTACTAAACTGTTCGTTTAAAATTTGGCCACCAAATGCTGAAGAGTCGACTGTCAATGGCAACCACGTCTAACGTAAAAAGGTAGCAACTCGCGCAAGGTTTGCACTAACGAACAGTCATATTGATAGTAAAGTTTCATCGTTTAGACCTGCTGTTCAATCGTCTTACAATAATCGTCTTTAAAAAAAAATAATTTATTTACAAGTAAAGTCCTTAGAAAACTGGTCATTTACAAATGAGATATATCGTGGGATTTAAATTTTTAGAACGAACACGTCTCATTCCCAAAATTTAGCCTTGTATATAAATTCTTATAGTAGTCTCATGACGAGGAACGCCACGTAATTTACCAAGCGGCAGAGATAACAACTACTAAATAAAATGCACGACTGGATCGCACGAACTTGTTCTTATGTAAAAGTACTTTGCAATTTAAGATACATTTTATGAATATAAAACATGGATTTAATGAGATAATAATGTTCAAATGCATAAAATATTGCCGTCTGGTTTCCGGAAAAGTATGAATTTATGCAAATAAACCTTAAAAAATCGTTTTATTATTAAATAAATTTTTTATATAAGAAATCTCTCTAAAATTTTTCAAGAAAAAAATGTGGGATGCGAATTTTAAGTATTAAATAATATTCATAGACATTGATTTAAGAATTTTTTTTTTTTTTCAAAAAACCCAACTGAAGCGTAGGTGTTCTGCTTGCTGCGGTGTTGTTGTTGTTTTTTTGTATACGTAGAAGCTCCAATGAGTGGTTCAAGTAAAAAAAAAAGAAGAATTCTTCCCAACGTAAAGGCAAAGCCAAGCGACCGTCTGTGACGTTCAACTTGTCTATTGCTAGCTAGGCGTAAAGAGAATGATGACGCAAGAACAGCGGAGGAGAAGAGCCAGGCGACCAAATAAATGTTCAGCCTGTCTACAACTATTACTCGACGAAAAGCAATTTGTTATAAAATAAAAAGAATTGTTTCTCCAACTTTACGTTGTATGATAACTTGTTCGCTTTATTTAACAGACTGCAAGGATTTTCAAGGTTCAAGGTTCAAGGTTTTTTTATTGAACTATATATATATACAATTTGGTAAACTTAAACTTAAGGATAATATGAATATAACTACAAAATTTTGTTGGCACATAGGGGGCCTAACTTAAGATATGACATTTTTCTAGGATTAAAGCATTTATAATATACATGACTTGTTATTTTAATTAAAATGATGGCATTGTTTATTTCTCGGGTTGTTCAGTCCCGGTTGTCCAGTGCAAGGATTTTACAATTTCTTGGCTCTTTTATACTAAATTTTCGAAGCACATTGCAATTTATTTTCGTATACAAAATATGTGTTGTTTTTAAGTTTAATTGACACTTTTCAAATTTACATGAATACTCAAATATGTGCTGATTATAATTTTAATTATGTGATTTTATAATTTAATGAAATTTAAGATAAATACTTTCTTTCTTCGTGACCTTTTATTTAATTCAATAATGTTTATCCTTAAGGATAAACATTATTGAAATTTAAGATATGTAAATAATGTTTGTAAATAATATAATGTATGTAATTCAGTTAATTTTTTATAATTTAAGGTACATATATGTTTGTGTGAATAATTCAGTGTGTGTTTGTAGTTTTGTAAAGGATGGCTGCTACACAACAAATATTTTTTCGAATATTTTTTATATACAATATTATTTTAAACTTAAGGGGACTCCTGCTGAAAATTTTGGGTTAAAATCCTTAGAGCCTTCAATGAGAAAGTCGAAAATTAAAAAAAAACGGGTCTATGGCAGGTACCCCTAATAACATTTTGCCCCGAAATTTAGTTTGACCAAAATGTAGCTTATGTTCAAAATCAAAATCGTTAGAGCTGTTTTCGAGATAAATAAGATTTTGCATTACGGGTGTATGGGGGGTACCTACCGTTAGTTTTGGAGCTAAGAAAAATTTCAATTTCTCCTCTAGGGAATCACCGGAGACTCTTAACCACCGAGATTGAAAGAAATAGGTCCAGTGGTTTAGGCTGTAGTGAGAGGTACAGACATACTGAAACATGTTTTTTGTGTACAAAATTTTCCTTAAATTTTTTATAAAAAAAAATGGTACGCAAATTGTTAGTATTTAATAAAATACATTTTAAAACGTAATTTTAAAATTTAATGGTGTATCGGTTTTCAAGAAATTGAATTTTCAAAAAAAAATTGTATTATTTTTTTAAAAATCCAAAAACTATTTTTTCGAAAAAAAATTATAGTTAATATTTTTTCAAATGCAAAGCAGCTCCTGTATAAAAATTTCGGTAAAAATCGTTAGAGCAGTTGGTGAGAAAATCGAAAATCAAAAAAACGGTTCTATGACAGGTACCCCTAAAAACATTTCCCCCCAATTTTTTTTTAACCAAAATATAGTCCTTGTCTATAATATCACCTAATTTTTTTTTTATCAAAATCGTTAGAGCCGTTTTCGAGATAAATAAGATTTTGCATTACGGGTGTATGGGGGGTACCGTTAGTTTTAGAGCTAAAAAAAAATTTAAATTTATCCCCTAGGGAATCACCGAAGACCCTTAACTACCGAGTTTGAAGAAAATACCGCCGGCCGGTAGCTTAGGCTGTAGTTCGAGGTACAGACATAAGTACAGACAGACAGACGGAATTGTCGGACCCACTTTTTTCGTCTTCGCTATCATCGTAATGTCAACTTTGATCAAAATCTCGAGTTCGATTTTTTTTACAAATGCAGAACTTGCCCTATAGTACCTATATCGCAAGTAAAAATATATCACTACCGCATCTCTTCTTTTGCTTATATTTTACTTGCGATATAGGTACTATAGGGCAAGTTCTGCATTTGGAAAAAAAATCGAACTCGAGATTTTGATCAAAGTTGACATTACGATGATAGCGAAGACGAAAAAAGTGGGTCCGACAATTCCGTCTGTCTGTCTGTACTTATGTCTGTACCTCGAACTACAGCCTAAGCTACCGGCCGGCGGTATTTTCTTCAAACTCGGTAGTTAAGGGTCTTCGGTGATTCCCTAGGGGATAAATTTAAATTTTTTTTTTAGCTCCAAAACTAAGGGTACCCCCCATACACCCGTAATGCAAAATCTTATTTATCTCGAAAACGGCTCTAACGATTTTGATAAAAAAAATTAAGTGTGATATTATGGACATGGACTATATTTTGGTGAAAAAAAAATTGGGGGGAAATGTTACTAGGGGTACCTGTCATAGAACGGTTTTTTTGATTTTCGAATTTCTCACCAACGGGTCTAACGATTTTAACCAAAATTTTTATGCAGGAGCTGTTTTGCATTTGAAAATATATAAACTAAAAATTTTTTCGAAAAAATAGGTTTTGGATTTTTAAAAAAATAATACAATTTTTTTTTGAAAATTCAATATCTTGAAAACCGATACAAGATTAAATTTTTAAATTACGTTTTAAAATGTATTTAATTAAATACTAACAATTTGCATATCGATTTTTTTTATAACAAATTTAAGGAAAATTTTGTACACAAAAAACATGTTTCAGTATGTCTGTACCTCTCACTACAGCCTAAACCCTTGGACCTATTTCTTTCAATCTCGATAGTTAAGGGTCCTCGGTGATTCCCTAGAGGAGAAATTGAAATTTTTTTTTTAGCTCCAAAACTAAGGGTACCCCCCATACACCCGTAATGCAAAATCTTATTTATCTCGAAAACGGCTCTAACGATTTTGATAAAAAAAAATTAAGTGTGATATTATGGACATGGACTACATTTTGGTCAAAAAAAATTTTGGGGCAAAATGTTATTAGGGGTACCTGCCATAGACCCGTTTTTTTTGATTTTCGACTTTCTCATTAACGGCTCTAAGGATTTTAACCCAAAATTTTTAGCAGGAGCCCCCTTAAGTTTAAAATAATATTGTATATAAAAATATTCGAAAAAATATTTATTGGGTTTTAAAAAAAAAAAAATTTTTTTAAATCAATATCTTCAAAACCTATGAACGATTATTTTTTAAAATTATTTCCTAAAACCAATATTATTAAATACTTAAAATTCGCATCTCACATTTTTTTCTTGAAAAATTTTAGAGAAATTTCTTATATAAAAAGTTTATTTAATAATAAAACGATTTTTTAAGGTTTATTTGCATAAATTCATACTTTTCCGGAAACCAGACGGCAATTTTATGCATTTGAACATTATTATCTCATTAAATCCATGTTTTATATTTATAAAATGTATCTTAAATTCCAAAGTACTTTTACATAAGAGCAAGTTCGTGCGATCCAGTCGTGCATTTTATTATATTTAGAATTTCATAATCAATGTCCATGAGTGCCTAATTCTAAACTCTCACATAAATTTCTGAAGCTTGCAAAAGGTTCAAGAAGAAGCATAGTTAAATCAGCCTTTATTGAGAAGTAGTATCTTCTTTCTTATAATATATAAAATACCTTCACTACCAACATTTTGTTCACCTAATAACCGACATCTTCTTAGAGTGGGTGGTTATAGGGTTATCGGCCATCCTTCTTATCCAAGTACTCTTATAATAAACGCTATTTATTTATAAATAATTTTAGAGTTTTGTTTATTCTCAAACCTGTCTTTCTCTGTAATAAATGCCCTATTTTCACTCCGTAAATGTAGGTACAACTACCTATAAATAAAAACCCCTTATAGTTAGGTATATGTATATTTTTATAGCCTTGAGTATAGTTATAGTTTTGATCTCTTTGATCTAATTACCAAAGGTTAATACTTCTAAATTATATAGTCATCAAATAAGGTATCATTATAAAGTCAATTTAAACAGATTTGAAAGATTAAACTAGTAACTCGGTCTCATTATAGCCTTAAATAGGTACCTAAGCTAAGCACTTAGCTGACTACCTTTCTTTAATATAATAAAAAAAAAACCTTTGACATCATTATTTGTTAGTACGCTGCGTGTTAATGAGTCGTTAATTAAGTTAAACGATAACAACTAAGTCACACGACAGAACAAGCCAACACACAACTTGTGAATCCATGTTGATTTTTTTTTCTCTTCTAAAAATACAAACGATCAGCAATACATCATCATACACTTAACTAGTTATTAGTTACTTGTTTCCAATTGATAAATAGTTGAAATCCATGGATAGGAAAAAAATCTTTTGTAAGTCACTATTACTTTTCATCGAAGGATTAAACCGAGACAATGCCAAATTTGTATGGGAGAGTGCGGTCTGATCTCGCGGTTTGAGAACTTTTGTCAAAATCCCAATAAAAACTGTTATTCATTTTTCGATGGGTCCAAGTTTAAGCTATATCTACTTTACGAAATCGCAGATGAACTGGCTTAACAAAGGTTAGCACTTCAAGCTACTCGTAGCCAATCCAAATTTTCGATACAAACGCTCTGATACATAAAATGTTCAATGATTAGAGTACATCAGACATTAATCAAAGACTCTAATAGGATTTCTTCTTGCAAGTTATGGCAACTTCTTGCCGCTTTTCGAGAAGTGTATGGCTGGAAGCACGTTAGTAGAAGAACACCCCAGAGTGAAGTTTAACCCCTCTTTTAGTTAAGTTGAAAAATTTGCCGTAAAGGCGGTTGTTTTTGCAAATGAATTGGTACTACTAGAATCAGGAAAGTTCCCCCTTTTATGGCTCTAAGGAAAGTTCGTTACAGGGCTTCAAGGTTTGAACTATAAGTGTTAACCAAAGTATATAAAACTAAACTGATGTAATTAACTACCAAAACTAAGATACACCTCACCTATTCGCTCTACCCCGGCTCAACGACCAAACACTCTTACTCCAGTGGCGTAGCGTGCCATCTCGGCGCCCGGGGCGGGAGACCGGTTTTGCCGCCCTCATTCAATACTAAATTAAAATTAAATTTCGAGACATCATTTCACAGGCAATGAGGTATCTTTTATTCAAGGTAAAATAGGCCTTACGAATGAGGATCGTGAGACAAAGATGCATCTGCGGATTCATCGCCATGCATGCGTTTTTTCCTGCGATTTCTTCTCGTTTTGAGTTCGATTCCAAGTTTTTCACAGAGAGTCTTAGAAAAGTCGATTGCGGCTTGGACGAAACGGTCTCTGCTCTCCATTTAGAGAGCTTTTAAAGCGCAGAGGGTCTGAGCACACTTATCCACACTCAGTCCACTTTGCTGCAGGTAAATCTGTACTTCATCTTTTTCAGGTAGCTCTGCAGCTCAAAAGCCAAGAAAAGTGAGGAAGTTGAATGACTGCATGACTGTCAGAAGAAGACTGGCTCCCGATACGTCAATTCTTCCAGTACCTCAAGAACTTGCACAAACTTATTCTTAAGCGTCTTTACAGCTTCATATCTTTGGCAAGGCGAGGTTCACTTCTTCTGCAGGCTTGTGACTAGATGCTTGAGGTACTTCTGCTGAGTCGACCTCGTCTTGACCCTGCTTTGTGGTAGGACCAGGGGCTTAACTCTGTAATTCGATACGAAAGTAAAAATTGTTCGAAAGTTGTTTCCGATTCTAATTTCAAAAGTTACTCTGTATAATTTTCGAATCCAAAGAAAATGTTGCAAAGAAAACTTTGCAACTTTCGAACAAATGTTCCGGACTCGAGCTGTATTTTGTCAAAAATGACATTTTAAAATCAACAAAAAGTCAAATACATGATTCGTTTATGATTTATTAAATTTATTCGTTGTTATTGAAGTTAACTATGGATATGGATTTATTTACATTGTGGCTTGATGAAGAAACTTGTGCTGAAGAAAGAATTCAAAGAAAGATAATAAAAGACAATTCTAACATAATGGGTTTATCAAGTAAAAGGTAATGTGATATAAAACAAAACTTAATGACGAAATCATTTATCTATACTAAATATTTTTTCTAGTTTTATAAAAAATTTTCGTCTTTCAAATGATGCATTTATGTATAAGGAGAATTCTGCACAAAGATCTCCGATTATTCACTAACAAGGTTCTATTGACTCAGCAATCGAAGGTGCACGACAATCCGTTTCGTTATTGCTTCGCAGTTTGGCCATTAAAGCAGCTTGAATTGGACAACGATTTTGGGCCAAAAATCATCTTTTCTGACGAGGTGCATTTTGATCTCGGTGGCTATGTTGACAAACAAAATTGCCACATCTGGGGCTCGAAAAACACATACGATATTGTCCAGAAGCCAGTCAGCCCTATCACGAATTTCATCGTAATCGAAAACTTCTTACGAATCCCGAAAAAAACTATCATTATAAAATCAACAAGAATTTCAAATTGATTTTGTTTGGTATTCATATTTTTGTTCGTGGTTTCCCTTTGAAATAAGAAATAAAATGCACGACTGGATCGAACGAAGTTGCTCTTATGTAAAAGTACTTTGGAATTCAAAATACATTTTATAAATATAAAACATGGATCGTTGGAGCCGTTTTCGAGATAAATAATATTATGCATTATACGGGTGTATGGGGGGTACCGTTTGTTTTAGAGCTAAACAAAAAATTCAATTTCTCCTCTAGGGAATCACTGAAGACCCTTAAGTACCGAGTTTGAAGAAAATACCTCCAGTGGCTTAGGCTCTAGATCAAGGTACAGACATACAGACATACAGATATACGGACATAAAGACAGACAGAAGGAATCGTCGGACCCACTTTATTCGTCTTCGCTATTACCGTAATGTCAACTTTGATCAAAATCTCGAGTTCGATTTTTTTTTTCCAAATGCAGAACTTGTCCTATAGTAGAGTAACTTAGGGTAATGTGGTATAGGCGGGTAATGTGGTATAGGCAGTTTTCTCAAAAACTAAGCATGTTTCTTCAACGGTTTTTACCTTAGCGGACGGTAATATAAATAAAACTAAGTAATCGCGTTCAATCAAGTCAAAAATCTTCGTATATCTCAAGCAAATATTTGAGAAGGGTTATTGCGTGAAGTTGAGTTTTTTTTTGGGTCAAACAAAAAGTGTTTGTGTGCTCTCAAAAGTTGTGTTTCAAGCTAGTTTATAAATTCTTTACAAAATTTAATTAATCATCTACGAAAAACAACTGTTAGTTTTGTCCAAAGGTGTTTATTTTATATTTTATTATTTATTTTTGTAAAAATATACAGTTTCGGCTAATGTGGTATACTAGCCGTGGCTACTGTGGTAGTATACCACTTTACCCATCATAAAAGTTTATTTGTTTTTTTGGCTATTTGTGTTTTTTCTAAAGATTCATTCGTTAAAATGTCTAAAAGGGTTGAAGTAAGAAAATGAGATTCAAAGGACATGGAATCATACTGTGAGGAATGAAAAAAATAGGAAATTTGAGATTTCACACACATTTAAAAAATCTACTGGGTAATGTTGTAAAGTATACCACAATAGACAGCATAGTGTACCACATTACCCTTTAACTTTCAAAAGTGACGATTTAGAGGTTATATCAATATTTTGTCTAAATCTTTGTTAGTTTTTGTTAGAATTCGACAAAAAGAAATCACTTGGTAGCTTATATGTTTTTGGTAAAATCTACCAAATTTAGGAGCATTTGTTTCATAACTTTTTCTGTTAAGTCAAAAAAACAAACATGTATACCACAATACCCTAACTTCCTCTACCTAATATCGCAAGTAAAAATCATCAAAAATATCATCATTAATATTTATTATGTTTTCTTCAATTAATTTATAATTATAAAATAAATGTACTTACAATTTAGCTTTATCAAAACTTTTCCGAATGGTTAATAGATATCGAATGAAATTTCAGATATTCGAATGTATTTAGCAACGAAAATAGAATTGTAAAGTACGACATTTCCGAATTTCGAGCAAATGTATCTAGATAAATAAAACTCGGATTTCAATTTACGATTTTCGAATAACACAGTATATATTTTCCGAATTCGAACGATTTAGCTTTAGAATCGAATTACAAAGTTAGGCCCCTGAACGACTTCCAACTTCGACGGCAGGCACGTCTTCTTCTTCTGCATGTAAAATAAGTTCTACATTCCCATGAATATTGGCCGGAGAACAATTCTAGGCCACTCACGATTGTAGATGGAGGAATCATACTTACATTGGAATCACTTCCGCTGCTGCTGGATGCCGTCGAAGACGTTAATGTAGCTTTCGAACCAGAACTAGAACTGAAATATTTCAGTAATGCACCTGGAGACTTCTTCGCATCTGCTTCTTTCTTATCCTTTTTCTTGTAGTATTCCGCGCCGCTTCCTTTAACTCTTTTCATTTCCAAAAACTAGTTCAAAGGTTGAGTGAAGTACTAAGTGTTTAGTTTAAGAAGATTCAACAGTATTTAAACTATAAACAACACAATCGAAATAACTTTCTGTGATGCGGGAGGGAGCAAAAACATTGAGCTGGCTGAGATACAGATAGGGTGGCAAATTTCAAATTTACATTATTGTTGTTTGTCGACTTGTCAAACGATTTGTCATGAAACATATGATTTCTACTCTACCCGCATCACCGGCGACATTTTGCCGCCCCCCTAAGCCTGCCGCCCGGGGCGGACCGCCCCCACCGCCCCCCCTACGCTACGCCACTGGCTTACTCTCTTCCGGTTCAAAACATCTATGTGTTATTCTTGAACCTATGTTGAACTGGGAACTGAATATTGAAGAAAGGGTTAAGATGCCCTGCATAGCTTTCTACGCCTATATTAAGACCTTTGCTAAAAAGCGGGGTATTCAAGCTTAGATGATTTTGTGGTGTACATAGCCGGGCTGCGAACCGTCCTCACGTATATGGTTCGATTGTGTAGTATCCCGTGCTTATAAAAGCATACTACAACGATAAACTGAAGTTACAAATAACTGCTAGCGTTGGCACCACAGGGGCTCTAAGATCTTGCACAACTGATGCCTTAAGCATTTTTCTTGACCTTTTACCACTTGATTTACACATTAAGTATTTAGTACTCCGCAGTGCATTGGAACTCTTTGATTGCCAAACTTAATGGCCACAGGAATATTACGGATTTGATTCTGAAAGAGGGTTTTTCGACTCAGACTGACTATTGAACTACTAAGATTGGCATAGTAAAGATATCAGATAGTCTTCCCATCAAAAAAGAACTGGGATCATGTCGTCCGTCGTCGTGATGAACAACTTCGACACAACTATTTCGACGCCGAATATTTCTAGGTCTTTCAGGCTAAACGACTTTACTAGTGTTTTTCAAGCTGAATTACTGACTATCTGAGAAGCATGCAAGGTACTTAAACAAGATCCAAACCAGAAGCGGAATTTGGCTCTTATCACAGACAATCAGGCTATGTTAGTTTAAAGCCATTAATTCTAGTACATCATCCTCCAAATTCGTCCAGCAATGCCGGAATGAACTTTCTAGCCTCAATATTAACCACAATGTTATTATTATCTGAGTTCCGGGTCATTGTGGCATTGATGGGAATAAACGAACGGGAGAACTGACCATGCAAGAGTAAGCTCTTCACTTGCGAAAAGAGTCAACATTCCGCTCGGAATGATGAAGGGCAACATTCTCCCAATTTTTCGTAGCGAATCAAACCGTAGGTGCAGCAGTTTAACTAGCTGCATTATATCTAGAAAGATTTTGCCCACCTATAATAAATCCCGAACACTTGATCTGATATGCAGACCCAGACATGACATAGCCAGGATGGGAGCTACCTGTAGCGGATTGGTCAATAGGACGACATGCAGCGAAGCTAGGCATTTTCCACAACCATCACTGTCATATATCTTTGGGGACCAGCGGGAAAAGAAATCAGTCCTTCATTTCCTCTTCAAATGCCCTGTCATGGGAAAATTTAGAGCACAATCATTAGGAAGGGCATTATTTTAACGACATTGACGAATTTTCGGAAATGAAGATCAAATACTTGATCTCTTTTCTTATCGCAACGAAATGGCTCTAGGACGTTTGACTCCTTACATCCCCAGCTTGTGAACTGAAAGCTTTGACGGCGGTTCACAATTGAGGGGAGGGAGGGGGGGTGTTGGGCTAGTTGGCTAGATAATCACTCAATTGAATTGCCTAACTTTTTAGTACCAGCTTCGTGTATAAAACTTATAGTACTATCAAGAAGATGAAAGATTGTGGCGACATCTTAAGTATAGGGACAGTACTTGCTAGAATTGTCTCTGCTAAATTTAATAATAAAATATTCTCTTTTTTACTACTTGTTTTGTATGTTAACCTACTCTCCACTGTAAAATCTAGCGCTAATTTCAGCACCACCACGAGGCTAGCGTTCGCAATACAAAATCACGCTCCATGATAATACTATAGATTATACATATAAACAAAGGTACCAGTCAACAAGCTGCTTAGCTGTGTAAATGGTGTCAGATGAGCGTGGTGGCCCGGCTGTGTGGGGGATCCAATTTCCGGATGATTGTGCAAAAGCAAACACACAGTAAGAGACATCAAAATTTACTAGATCCATATTTTTGAACTTAATCCAAGCGGGATGACTCCGTGAGAATTTCCACAATTTCCCATTTCAATTCCATCCATAGTTTCCATACGAGTTATGGTATCAAAATGGCGCAATTCAGCGCTAAATTGGGCCACAGGGCTAGACTGCCAGTAGTCGCCATTTCTACCTACCTAAGTACTTTTGAGTTAAAAGGTTACAGGCAAAATTCTGATCAAAGTACTCTTAAGGTCAAGGCACACGCACCTTTGATAGAAACAACATGATATTTACTTTAACAATATGTTTTTCTACAATTATTACTTTGCGTTTAGATTCACTCGCTGCACACAAGGATGTTATTGTAAGACTATCGAATGGTGCTCAAACAGTAGAAAACAAACTCTAAATGTAGCTACACCCAGAGAAAAAATCTGTGTAAAATTGCCTTAAACGCCTTAGGTAAAGTTTTTTGTATGGATGTTATTTTTCGTACATAACTCTGCTCAGTTTTAAGGCAAGTTATGTACGTCCTAAGTAACTTGAAATAAGCTAATTTGCCTTAAAAAACTAAGGCAAATTTTTTTATATGGATGTTATTTTTCGTACATAACTCTGCTAAGTTCTAAGGCAAAATATTACGTTCTAGGCAATGTAAAATAGGCTAATTTGCCTTATATAACTTAGGTAAGATTTTTTTTGAACGAAAATTATTGGACAAGCATGATTTTACCTAGAACTAAGGCAACATGTACCTCCTAGGTAATTTGAAATAGGATCATTTGCCTTAGATAACTAAGGCAACATTGCTGTTTTGCCTTATATAACTAAGGTACAATTTTTTTGACCTAATGTTATTGGACGAGCATAAATTTTACCTAGAACTAAGGCAACATGTACCTCCTAGGTAATTTGAAATAGAATAATTTGCCTTAGATAACTAAGGCAACATTGCTGTTTTGCCTTATATAACTAAGGTACAATTTTTTTGACCTAATGTTATTGGACGAGCATAAATTTTACCTAGAACTAAGGCAACATGTACCTCCTAGGTAATTTGAAATAGAATAATTTGCCTTAGATAACTAAGGCAACATTGCTGTTTTGCCTTATATAACTAAGGTAAAATTTTTTGACCTAATGTTATTGGACGAGCATAAATTTTACCTAGAACTAAGGCAACATGTACCTCCTAGGTAATTTGAAATAAGATCATTTGCCTTAGATAACTAAGGCAACATTCCTGTTTTGCCTTATATAACTAAGGCACAATTTTGTTGACTTAATGTTATTGGACGATCATAAATTTTACCTAGAACTAAGGCAACATGTACCTCCTAGGTAATTTGAAATAGAATAATTTGCCTTAGATAACTAAGGCAACATTCCTGTTTTGCCTTATATAACTAAGGCACAATTTTGTTGACTTAATGTTATTGGACGAGCATAAATTTTACCTAGAACTAAGGCAACATGTACCTCCTAGGTAGTTTGAAATAGAATAATTTGCCTTAGATAACTAAGACAATATTGCTGTTTTGCCTTATATAACTAAGGTACAATTTTGTTGACCTAATGTTATTTAACGAGTATAAATTTTACCTAGAACTAAGGCAACATGTACCTCCTAGGTAATTTGAAATAGGATAATAATGTGTATGCAATATTTTCTTGGATCTGACAAGGGCTCCGCAATAATTCTATCAGAGAGGCCAACTTTACCCAAAGACATGGGCGTAGACAGTTTTACAATAGATACAACACATTTCATTAGGTAAATAAGCTAATATGATTATTGATTTTAGTTAATTAAAAAGCATCATTGAACATACAATAGCTTTTTTCGAGTTTATCTCAATAATTTTGAATAAGTGCTGTCAAGTCAGAAAAATTAAATGCTTTTGGTTGTTTTTTTTTTTTTTGGTTCCTGGAAAGAAAAATTAATTACTGTTTGTTTGTTTTCTTTTTTTTATGTATGAATGCGAAAACTAAGTGGATTAACATTCTCAAATTTGGTTGATAAACACGGCGTGATGACTGTTTGGTGAATGAAAACCATTAGCATTCACAATTTATCAAGCATGATTACAAAAATCACTTCTCACTTGTAATTTAAACATGGCTAATAGACTTTCACAGCCTATGAAATTTAATTAGACGAAGATATACAGTATCTATATTAACATTTTTGCTGCAGTCTCGACATGCAAGCGTTCGAACTTTCATATTTTTGAAGTAGAACTTCTTTTCCGGCGTTGGGGTAAAAAATTTTCTATGCAGCTGTCAGTGACATGTCAAACCGTCACGCCATCCGTCAAAGACAGCGACATGTTTTTAGCATGTGCAAAGTAAAACATGAAGTTGAATACGATTTAGAATTTACATATTTCAAATGGCTGCATTCAAAGATAAACATAAAACTATAGGTTCAGACGCGCAATGGCTATGCAACCGAATAATTATTGACAAGCATATTGCAATCCAAATAAATTTTACCAACACCTAACCCTCGCATACAAAGTACTGGCCAAAAAGTTGGGTGTATCCACTACCATTTGTATTCTTGCTGTCATAGACGGCATGCCATATGACCATCAGGTTGCCTGAAAGTTTTGAAATTATACTTTTTAATAATATTTATTCGCTTAATCGCACACGCCACCGACATTTGTTTTGGTATTTATAAATTTGAACGTCACCCGACTAATCAATCAAATACTTTAATAATTAATTTTACAAGAGTGCCGCTGTCAGTGTACTTGCTTTCCAAGTTGCCTGGATACTGAATTAATGCCAGGTGACTACTTAGTTGCTCGGGTTTGTACGGGTTAATAAGAAATGCTTGTGTACATTACAAGATTACAACATGCTTGCCAATACTTGTACGTGCAGCCCTAGGGTAATACAAACAAAGCGAGGCAACTTGCTTGTCAAGTGGCATGGGAGTTTTGTACTTTTCTTCTCGATTTCATTTAAGGCTAGGCGCGCACATTCAATTTTTTGAGGTAAAACTTCTTTTCCGGCGTTGGTGGTAAAAAATTCTCTATGCAGCTGTCAGTGACAAGTCAAACCGTCACGTTATCAGTCAAAGACAGCGACATGTTTTAAAAATATAAAATGTTTGTGAATTATGTGGTCGATCAATTTAACAAGCAGAAACCACTATGCTTTAAAAAAAAAAAAAAACAAACAAACATATCTTTTTGATGTTTTTTTGAAGTAAAACTTCTTTTCCTGCATTGGGGGTAAAAAAATTTCTATGCAGCTGTCAGTGACATGTCAAAACGTCACGTTATCCGTCAAAGACAGCGACATGTTTTTAGAATACAAAATGTTTGTTCGTAGGTTATAATCTTACAGAAGCTTTGCTTGAGGAAAAAGAAGTTTTACTTCAACCGCGCGTACGTCAGTACACACAATCTTTTTCTTGTCATTACCACCGAACACCAAATTATTTCATTATAAATCAATCATGACTGACAAGTCGAATGACGAAAATTTCAAATGATCAAAATCGAAATAATCGTGCACTAGTTGTAAAACAATTTTGAGAACGCGAACCATGCTTCTGGTTTTAGCAAAAATAGTTTTCGTTTTCCGATATATCAAATCTTAAATCAACACAGAATGATAGAATGAGAGAATAACTTTAAATATACATTGTGAAGTTATTGAACACATTTAATTTTTATTATTATATACTCGTATGTACTCGTAGATAATACTCAAAAATGTGTTATGTGTAATAATGCATTGGATTGACCTAGATAGTAGACTAGATAATTTTATTTTCACAGCAACAAGCTTTCAAAATTAATATGGAATTTTTTTCTATGCAGGCTTTATAATTTTATTTTACGAATTTGGTGCGGAACATGGAATGATAAAGCCGATAAACTTAGAAAAGTGATTTCTAATTTGATTATGGCATTTCAAAAAACAAATGATCAATAAAAGAAAACATGGACATCAAATAGGAAATAAATAAAAACCGTAAGACAAACAACATCGAAAATATTTATTCCCACAATTAATCAAATGTTTTTACGAAGTTATGTCCTTTCGCAAAGCGAAATCGCAAAGCGAAAGTTAGTCTCGTTGCAAGAATGCGCTTGAATAAAAGAACGATATTTAAGTTTATTTCTCAAAAATGGAACGCACATCTATGAATTCCCTCCAATTTTTAAAACTATGCAATATTACCTTAGGTTTAAGCTGATTTTAAGTTAGCACTAGCATCAATTTCCCGCCATTTATATCCACTAGTGAACTTTTACCTAAGTTTAAGCTAATTTTACCTAGGGCCTAACATGGTTTTCCCGCCAATATTCAATACCTGTACAATTTTACCTCAGGTATAAGGTGATTTTACCTTAGTACTAAGGCAACGTTGCCGCCAAAAATCTTAGATTTGACAAAGGCGCCGCAATAATTTGTTCAGAGAGACAAAATTTACTTAGAACATGGGCGTAGACAATATTTTTGAATAGAAAAATCAAAATTTTGTTTTCAATTTGAAAACAAACAAATGTAGTATTTCATTTAAATTGTTGTCAACAATCATTTAAGTTTATAGAAAAGCATCAGAGGACATTTTAACATTAGATTCTTATTTTAATCTCTCATTTTAGCTATCGAAAACCTTTGATCACTTGAATAAACATTAGAACATTAGTGGGATTCAATTTCGCAAGCGTGATTTTTATCTGTATACACAAAAATATGTGTACACATCATATTTTGTGTTTCCGTAAGATTGAAAAGTAAATTTTTATTCAAAAGAAAATGGGTAAAAAGTTGAGCATATCATATTTATTCACAAAAATTTAAAGACGGCAAAAAGTTAGCACGGAAAATCATTTACGCTTGGGTAGTTGGGCTCTTGAAAGAAAAGTTCATTACATTTCTTTTAATTCGTATGAAAAACGAGTGTATCAATCAATTAATTTATTAGACAAACTAACATTAACACAGAATGTTTGAATGAAAGAATAAATTAAAATACGCGTTGTGAAATTTTTACCCACATTTTTTACTTATATAATCAAAAAATATAGAAATATTGCTTAAGGCCCCAGTTATAGCATTCTTAAAATGTATCTCTGAGACAAATTAGTGGAATGCTGACTTTATTCTTTTGACAAGCCAGTTATACCAATCATTGAAAAATGGGTTTCAGTAAAAGATGCTGTCAGTGGCTGATTACAACCAATTCTATGCATTTGAGGTTAGAGTTGATCATTGAAAGGAAAATTGACATTTGAGAATTAAAAGAGAATTGAACACATTCAGTGAAATTATTGTGTTCCATATTAAAAAAAAACGAAAATCAGCTGTTCATTGAAATTGCTTTCCATCAGTGAAATAATAATATTGGATTAACAAGAAAGTTTAAATCAGAATTTTGTATTTTATAGAGTCAAAAAAATATTAATATTCATTGCCTTCATTTTGGTACCAATTAAAGCCATTACAGTTTGTTTAGGCTAGGACCGCACTTGCGATTTTTCGTCGAGGCGATTAAAAAGTCGCGCATTTGCTACAAATAAGTAGCGACAAAAAAATTGCTTGAAAAATGGAGCTTGTTTCATTTTTATAATCAATACGATTTTTAAGTCGCATGTGCGTGCATTTACATTTAACGCCATGTCTCTTACTCCTTGCGGCTAAAAAATCGTGGATTAAAAATCGCAAGTGCGTGCATAACAATTTATTCTTGCTACTACGATTTTTAAGTCGTAGTAATTTAAATCGCAAGTGTGAGCATATCCATTTAAGTGTATTTGTTTCATTTTAACTTACGACAATCGCATCGCCTGAAAAATGAAACAAATTGCGACCTTTAAATCGTGACGATTTCTGCGTTCATTCTCATTTAAACTCATGTGTTTTGTTTTTGCGATTAAAAAACCGCGCGATTGAAATCGCAAGTGCGTTCCTAGCCTTATTCGTCTTAAAAATGCGAATTAAAAATTTAATGATGCATTTCAATGATAGTTATAACTGGTCCCTAAGGGATATTTATGCATTAGTGGAATATTTGGATAGACCTGAAAAACTGGATAGTTTTATTTTCGCAGCAACAAATTTTAAAAATTTATATTTGAGTTCTTTTCTGCAGAGTAGATAAATTTATCTCATGAATTTGGTGCGGAAAATGAAATAATAAACCCTTTTAACTAAGAAAAGTAATATCTCATTTTATTGTGTAAACGTCTGGCGAAATATAATCTTTTGATAAATCGAAAGTTATTCTCGTTTCATGAATAAAACAACGTAATTTATTCTAAAAAAATTTTACATCTTGAAAAAAGAACGCAAACATATGGTTTTCCTCCAATTGCCGTAAGCAATGCAACGTTACCTTAGGTATAAAGTGATTTTATGTAAGCACTAACACAATTTTTGCGCCAATTGTATCCACTTGTGAACATTTACCTAAGTCTTACCTAATTTTACCTAGTGCTTAACGTGATTTTTCCTCCAAGTTTCTATTAACTATTTGTAATTAACCTAGTTTTAAGGTAATTTTGTGTTATAATTGAAATATTAGCCTAGTTCTAACGTGAAATATTATTCGGATGCCGTTATGTTGTGATTTGTGTATCTAAGTATTTTCGTAACTTATTTAGTTGGTTTGTAATTTTCGTGTTGAGCAGTCCAAAAAGTGATTTAAAAAAAAAAAACGTAAAGTCTTTAATAAATAACATTATAATACGGCAAATATTAAAAAGAAATACCTTCCTTTCTATATTTAAAATATTAATAACAAATATTTGGGATAATTTCAAGGTAAGTGTCTTTATACTATTAATTTATTATAATCATTAACATAATTTTAATCTCGGAGCAAAATAATTATTTTATTACTGCGATTAGTATATATCCGATTTGTCTTAAAAAGGACTTATTTGCATTTTTTTAAAGAAAAGAAACGCAGTTCCAGTTGCACAAGCAACTGAACATGTTTTTTATTTGCAAACCAAAGAATATTTCACTGAACAAACTCATTTATCAAAACTCATAACTCCGTAAGGCGGCGCACATGCCACGTGGTTCTCCTTCTCATTCATTTTTCATCGTCAACCGTCAACCAACTGCAACGCGTTAAAAGAAAATTTTCTTATAAGTTCTTAAAAAGTTGTTTTTATTACATATAACAGTCAGATTTTTAATACATATTATTAAGTAAATAGTGAAAAGTTAATCAAACAAAAAAACAAAAGGTAACTACATCCATATACATTATAAAATATTTAACCAACCCAAGTTTCTTAATTTCGCTGAGCAAGCAAACCAAAAAAAATGTGATTCTGATTTTCTTTTTTACAAGAACGGGTGTGGAATTAATGAGATCTCAGAGTCTCAGTAATATCCAGAAACGTAAATTGCGTAACTCCAATATTACATATTTTGAGGGTATCACGGGCGCTGGCAAAAGCTGGCATGTCTACGTCAACTTTTACAATTTTTTTGGGTGGGGTTGACATTGACCACGTTGGAGGCATTTTCTAATAAAAGCTGCGGATCGCATTTGGTGCATTTATAATTTTCTATTTTCAAAACCAAGTCTAGCAGTAAGAATAGGAATACCCTGGTATTATTTGATTATTCAATGGATAACTGCAAAGACCATTTCTAATTTCGGGAAAAATTAAAAATGAATCAACTCTCGATTGAGAATTATCACTTTCAAAGCAAATTTTCTTAAAAGTTCTTAAAAAGTTGTATTTATTACGTATTACAGTCAGATTTTTAGTACATATTATTAAGTAAATAGCGAAAAGTTAATCAAACAAAAATGCAAAAGGTAACTACATACATATACATTATAAAATATTTACCGAATCCAAGATTCTTAATCTCGGTGAGCAAGCAAACCCAAAAAAGCAGAGTATAATTCTTATTTTCTTTAAGTAAGGAAATGCTTAGCATACTAAGCGTTTTCTCGAAAAGTATTAGCTATATTACAATGTTTCTTGCATATCTTAATCCTGTTTTTCATCCCCTAACTGCCGGCATTTAGCATTTTGGAATTAACTAATTTTTTGAAAAAAATCTACTTTGGTGATAGTAGGTACATACAATTTCATTGAAAAACCAAAAAAATACTTAAACACACTTAGCGTTTTCTCGAAAAGTATTAGCTATATTACAATGTTTCTTGCATATCTTAATCCTGTTTTTCATCCCCTAACTGCCGGCATTTAGCATTTTGGAATTAACTAATTTTTTGAAAAAAATCTACTTTGGTGATAGTACCTACATACAATTTCATTGAAAAACCGAAAAAATACTTAAACACACTTAGCGTTTTCTCGAAAAGTATTAGCTATATTACAATGTTTCTTGCATATCTTAATCCTGTTTTTCATCCCCTAACTGCCGGCATTTAGCATTTTGGAATTAACTAATTTTTTGAAAAAAATCTACTTTGGTGATAGTACCTACATACAATTTCATTGAAAAACCGAAAAAATACTTAAACACACTTAGCGTTTTCTCGAAAAGTATTAGCTATATTACAATGTTTCTTGCATATCTTAATCCTGTTTTTCATCCTCTAACTGCCGGCATTTAGCATTTTGGAATTAACTAATTTTTTGAAAAAAATCTACTTTGGTGATAGTAGGTACATACAATTTCATTGAAAAACCAAAAAAATACTTAAACACACTTAGCGTTTTCTCGAAAAGTATTAGCTATATTACAATGTTTCTTGCATATCTTAATCCTGTTTTTCATCCCCTAACTGCCGGCATTTAGCATTTTGGAATTAACTAATTTTTTGAAAAAAATCTACTTTGGTGATAGTACATACAATTTCATTGAAAAACCAAAAAAATACGTAAACACACTTAGCGTTTTCTCGAAAAGTATTAGCTATATTACAATGTTTCTTGCATATCTTAATCCTGTTTTTCATCCCCTAACTGCCGGCATTTAGCATTTTGGAATTAACTAATTTTTTGAAAAAAATCTACTTTGGTGATAGTACATACAATTTCATTGAAAAACCAAAAAAATACTTAAACACACTTAGCGTTTTCTCGAAAAGTATTAGCTATATTACAATGTTTCTTGCATATCTTAATCCTGTTTTTCATCCCCTAACTGCCGGCATTTAGCATTTTGGAATTAACTAATTTTTTGAAAAAAATCTACTTTGGTGATAGTACATACAATTTCATTGAAAAACCGAAAAAATACTTAAACACACTTAGCGTTTTCTCGAAAAGTATTAGCTATATTACAATGTTTCTTGCATATCTTAATCCTGTTTTTCATCCCCTAACTGCCGGCATTTAGCATTTTGGAATTAACTAATTTTTTGAAAAAAATCTACTTTGGTGATAGTACATACAATTTCATTGAAAAACCGAAAAAATACGTAAACACACTTAGCGTTTTCTCGAAAAGTATTAGCTATATTACAATGTTTCTTGCATATCTTAATCCTGTTTTTCATCCCCTAACTGCCGGCATTTAGCATTTTGGAATTAACTAATTTTTTGAAAAAAATCTACTTTGGTGATAGTACATACAATTTCATTGAAAAACCAAAAAAATACTTAAACACACTTAGCGTTTTCTCGAAAAGTATTAGCTATATTACAATGTTTCTTGCATATCTTAATCCTGTTTTTCATCCCCTAACTGCCGGCATTTAGCATTTTGGAATTAACTAATTTTTTGAAAAAAATCTACTTTGGTGATAGTACATACAATTTCATTGAAAAACCAAAAAAATACTTAAACACACTTAGCGTTTTCTCGAAAAGTATTAGCTATATTACAATGTTTCTTGCATATCTTAATCCTGTTTTTCATCCCCTAACTGCCGGCATTTAGCATTTTGGAATTAACTAATTTTTTGAAAAAAATCTACTTTGGTGATAGTACATACAATTTCATTGAAAAACCAAAAAAATACTTAAACACACTTAGCGTTTTCTCGAAAAGTATTAGCTATATTACAATGTTTCTTGCATATCTTAATCCTGTTTTTCATCCCCTAACTGCCGGCATTTAGCATTTTGGAATTAACTAATTTTTTGAAAAAAATCTACTTTGGTGATAGTACATACAATTTCATTGAAAAACCGAAAAAATACTTAAACACACTTAGCGTTTTCTCGAAAAGTATTAGCTATATTACAATGTTTCTTGCATATCTTAATCCTGTTTTTCATCCCCTAACTGCCGGCATTTAGCATTTTGGAATTAACTAATTTTTTGAAAAAAATCTACTTTGGTGATAGTACATACAATTTCATTGAAAAACCGAAAAAATACGTAAACACACTTAGCGTTTTCTCGAAAAGTATTAGCTATATTACAATGTTTCTTGCATATCTTAATCCTGTTTTTCATCCTCTAACTGCCGGCATTTAGCATTTTGGAATTAACTAATTTTTTGAAAAAAATCTACTTTGGTGATAGTAGGTACATACAATTTCATTGAAAAACCAAAAAAATACTTAAACACACTTAGCGTTTTCTCGAAAAGTATTAGCTATATTACAATGTTTCTTGCATATCTTAATCCTGTTTTTCATCCCCTAACTGCCGGCATTTAGCATTTTGGAATTAACTAATTTTTTGAAAAAAATCTACTTTGGTGATAGTACATACAATTTCATTGAAAAACCAAAAAAATACTTAAACACACTTAGCGTTTTCTCGAAAAGTATTAGCTATATTACAATGTTTCTTGCATATCTTAATCCTGTTTTTCATCCCCTAACTGCCGGCATTTAGCATTTTGGAATTAACTAATTTTTTGAAAAAAATCTACTTTGGTGATAGTACATACAATTTCATTGAAAAACCGAAAAAATACTTAAACACACTTAGCGTTTTCTCGAAAAGTATTAGCTATATTACAATGTTTCTTGCATATCTTAATCCTGTTTTTCATCCCCTAACTGCCGGCATTTAGCATTTTGGAATTAACTAATTTTTTGAAAAAAATCTACTTTGGTGATAGTACATACAATTTCATTGAAAAACCGAAAAAATACGTAAACACACTTAGCGTTTTCTCGAAAAGTATTAGCTATATTACAATGTTTCTTGCATATCTTAATCCTGTTTTTCATCCTCTAACTGCCGGCATTTAGCATTTTGGAATTAACTAATTTTTTGAAAAAAATCTACTTTGGTGATAGTAGGTACATACAATTTCATTGAAAAACCAAAAAAATACTTAAACACACTTAGCGTTTTCTCGAAAAGTATTAGCTATATTACAATGTTTCTTGCATATCTTAATCCTGTTTTTCATCCCCTAACTGCCGGCATTTAGCATTTTGGAATTAACTAATTTTTTGAAAAAAATCTACTTTGGTGATAGTACATACAATTTCATTGAAAAACCGAAAAAATACGTAAACACACTTAGCGTTTTCTCGAAAAGTATTAGCTATATTACAATGTTTCTTGCATATCTTAATCCTGTTTTTCATCCCCTAACTGCCGGCATTTAGCATTTTGGAATTAACTAATTTTTTGAAAAAAATCTACTTTGGTGATAGTACATACAATTTCATTGAAAAACCAAAAAAATACTTAAACACACTTAGCGTTTTCTCGAAAAGTATTAGCTATATTACAATGTTTCTTGCATATCTTAATCCTGTTTTTCATCCCCTAACTGCCGGCATTTAGCATTTTGGAATTAACTAATTTTTTGAAAAAAATCTACTTTGGTGATAGTACATACAATTTCATTGAAAAACCGAAAAAATACTTAAACACACTTAGCGTTTTCTCGAAAAGTATTAGCTATATTACAATGTTTCTTGCATATCTTAATCCTGTTTTTCATCCCCTAACTGCCGGCATTTAGCATTTTGGAATTAACTAATTTTTTGAAAAAAATCTACTTTGGTGATAGTACATACAATTTCATTGAAAAACCGAAAAAATACGTAAACACACTTAGCGTTTTCTCGAAAAGTATTAGCTATATTACAATGTTTCTTGCATATCTTAATCCTGTTTTTCATCCCCTAACTGCCGGCATTTAGCATTTTGGAATTAACTAATTTTTTGAAAAAAATCTACTTTGGTGATAGTACATACAATTTCATTGAAAAACCAAAAAAATACTTAAACACACTTAGCGTTTTCTCGAAAAGTATTAGCTATATTACAATGTTTCTTGCATATCTTAATCCTATTTTTCATCCCCTAACTGCCGGCATTTAGCATTTGGGAATTAACTAATTCTTTGAAAAAAATGTACTTTGGTGATAGTACATACAATTTCATTGAAAAAGCAAATTTTCTTAAAAGTTCTTAAAAAGTTGTATTTATTACGTATTACAGTCAGATTTTTAATACATATTATTAAGTAAATAGCGAAAAGTTAATCAAACAAAAATGCAGAAGGTAACTACATACATATACATTATAAAATATTTACCGAATCCAAGATTCTTAATCTCGGTGAGCAAGCAAACCCAAAAAAGCAGAGTATAATTCTTATTTTCTTTAAGTAAGGAAATGCTTAGCATACTAAGCGTTTTCTCGAAAAGTATTAGCTATATTACAATGTTTCTTGCATATCTTAATCCTGTTTTTCATCCCCTAACTGCCGGCATTTAGCATTTTGGAATTAACTAATTTTTTGAAAAAAATCTACTTTGGTGATAGTACCTACATACAATTTCATTGAAAAACCGAAAAAATACTTAAACACACTTAGCGTTTTCTCGAAAAGTATTAGCTATATTACAATGTTTCTTGCATATCTTAATCCTGTTTTTCATCCCCTAACTGCCGGCATTTAGCATTTTGGAATTAACTAATTTTTTGAAAAAAATCTACTTTGGTGATAGTACATAGATACAATTTCATTGAAAAACCAAAAAAATACTTAAACACACTTAGCGTTTTCTCGAAAAGTATTAGCTATATTACAATGTTTCTTGCATATCTTAATCCTGTTTTTCATCCCCTAACTGCCGGCATTTAGCATTTTGGAATTAACTAATTTTTTGAAAAAAATCTACTTTGGTGATAGTACATACAATTTCATTGAAAAAGCAAATTTTCTTAAAAGTTCTTAAAAAGTTGTATTTATTACGTATTACAGTCAGATTTTTAATACATATTATTAAGTAAATAGCGAAAAGTTAATCAAACAAAAATGCAGAAGGTAACTACATACATATACATTATAAAATATTTACCGAATCCAAGATTCTTAATCTCGGTGAGCAAGCAAACCCAAAAAAGCAAAGTATAATTCTTATTTTCTTTAAGTAAGGAAATGCTTAGCATACTAAGCGTTTTCTCGAAAAGTATTAGCTATATTACAATGTTTCTTGCATATCTTAATCCTGTTTTTCATCCCCTAACTGCCGGCATTTAGCATTTTGGAATAAACTAATTTTTTGAAAAAAATCTACTTTGGTGATAGTACATACAATTTCATTGAAAAACCGAAAAAATACTTAAACACACTTAGCGTTTTCTCGAAAAGTATTAGCTATATTACAATGTTTCTTGCATATCTTAATCCTGTTTTTCATCCCCTAACTGCCGGCATTTAGCATTTTGGAATTAACTAATTTTTTGAAAAAAATCTACTTTGGTGATAGTACATAGATACAATTTCATTGAAAAACCAAAAAAATACTTAAACACACTTAGCGTTTTCTCGAAAAGTATTAGCTATATTACAATGTTTCTTGCATATCTTAATCCTGTTTTTCATCCCCTAACTACCGGCATTTAGCATTTTGGAATTAAATTTGAATTGAAAAATTTAGAAAATTCTTAAGAGTTATCTTGAAAAGTATTAGCTCTAAAAATAGTTATTAAATTCTCAAGCTTTTTTTTAACTGATGTCAAGATGAATGAGTTTCTTAACTTTATCATAGTTTTAAAAAGCACTGAACTAGCATATGCTCGTAATATTAAAGATAATCCTTCATATTATAAACAAAAATAATTATTTCTTCTCTGAGTGATAAGTAAAATATTGTACTTTGGATGTCCAGTCTAGATCATACAATTTTTCGTAATACTAGTTATCCAGTGTACATACATACATATATTTATTAATTAAATTTATAGAAATTCATAAAAGTTAAATTCATTATTACAGTTTATACGAGGAAAATGCATTGTTTTATCTGTCTTGAAGAATTTATTTGTTTGAATACATTATTCAGTCATTTAAAAATTATCCATGGCTGTGATAAAAGAAGCAAATTAAAATGCTTTGATGAATCATGCAAACAAGTATTTAATGGATTGTCTTCGTACAAAAGACATTTAGGCATTCATTTAAGGGATTTAAGCAAAATAGTGGAACCACCTAACAAGAATAATTACTTAAACCCAAACGCTTGTAACACTTCCAGTACGAATATATTTGAAAATGAATTGCAAAACAACCATTTTTCGTTAAATAATAATGAACAACATTTACCAACTATTAGTGGCAGTGCAAAAAGGATAGAAACCCCATCAGATAAAAGCATAATAGAAAATTGCCTAGTTCAGTTCGTCTTAAGCCTTTACAACAACAATCATTTTAATAGAAAAGACGCATTAACTATACAGAAAGACGTTGAAAATTTGATTATATCCCCACTGTTAAAAATAATTTTTAACGTTGAAATGTGTGAGGGTGATAAAAGCAAAATAGAAAACATTGTCAGAGAATACAAAAATGTTTTGAATAATTTAAACACTGAGTACAAACTTCAAAAATTTTTGGAAAGTCGAGATCTATATAAAGAACCTCGAGAGTTTGATATTAATAGAGAAATTTCTCATGTTATGATAAACGGAGAGAGCAATTTGACAGAAAAAGTTGAAAAAGGTATTCTTATGGATTTGAAATTTCAATTTCGGAAAATTTTTGAAAAAACTGAAAATCAAGAAATCCTCAAAACATTTTTGGAAGAACAGAAACAGAGCCAGTCATCAAATATAAGTAATTTTATGAAAGGTAAATTATGGCAATCAAAAAAAGCACTTTATAAAAATAGGAATTTGGTTCCATATTTTTTATTCGCAGACGATTTTGAAGTTAATAATCCTCTGGGATCACATAGTGGAGTTCATAAAATAACGGGAGTGTATTTTTCGATTCCTATATTTGAAAATTATTTCAAGGTCAGTGACATTTATCTGGCTGGCTTGATTAAGGCTCAAGATATAAAAACCTATGGAAATGATCTGACAATTTACAACCTTGTACAAGAAATTATCTCCTTAGAAGTTGAAGGTATTGAACTGACCTTAAATAACCAGAAAACGAACATATCTTTAATAATGGGTATTATCTTAGGAGACAACTTGGGTCTTAACCAAATTCTTGAATTCAGTAAATCATTCTCTTCTAACCACTACTGTCGCTTTTGTATAGCACCAAGTGAATTAACCAAAGTTATGTGTAAAGAGAATTCAAAATTTATCAGAACCGAAGAAAATTATAATGAAAGTTTATCTGCCGATTTCTCTACCACAGGCATTTACAAAACGTCAATTTTAAACAAAATTCCTTCTTTTCATGTTGTACAAAATTTTTCAGTAGATCTTATGCATGATATATTTGAGGGCATTGCACACTATAATTTAACACATGTTATAGAACATTACATCAAAAACAAATTGTTTACATTAGACGAACTGAACCAATATAAGTCCACTTTTTCCTATGGAGATACTGAGAAAGGAAATGTTTTTAAAGACATTACTCCACTACATCTGAAAAGAAAAAAATTAAATGCTTCAGCAAGAGAAATGTGGACATTTGTTCACCATTTTCCTTTGATTATCGGCCACTTGATCTCAGTTAATGATAAAGTTTGGGAGTTCGTTCTGATTTTTATAAATATAATTGATATATTACTTCTGCCACATTGTAATAATTACATAATGCATGATCTTGAACATCTTATTGAAAAACACAATATGCTATATCAAAAGTTATTTGGCGATACTCTCAAACCAAAACATCACAACCTTATCCACTACCCACGGATCATACAGAACTCTGGGCTTCCAAAATATTATTGGTCTTTTTTGTTTGAAGCCAAACACCAGGAGTTAAAATCATATGGTAGAGTCACTTCAAGTCGCAAAAACATTTTACTTTCAATCGCAACAAAATTACAGTTCAAATTTGCTTATAAAAGTATTAAAGAAAGAGAAAATTTACTTCAGTATTCACATCATGATGAAATACATAATGCCATTGAGAACATAAACTGTTTGAATTCAAGTGTATTAAATGTAAATTCAAAACACTTCGAACAAATTGAATTTAATGGCACAGTTTACAAAAAAGGACATTACTTATCTATTACAAGTGAATTGAATGTAAAGTTTTTTTTAATAATGCGAATGATCATTAGCGAAAATAAAACTGTGTATATACTTTGTCAAGAAATACAAACAGTATTTAGCGATCATTATATGTCGTTTGAAAAAATAGAATGCACTGAGGATATTTGTTTAGTTAAATCCCTAAATGAATTTGATGGCCCACCCGTTAGCTGCCATAAAAAACTATGCGGTAAAGAATATATACGAAAAAAACATTTTTTTTCTTAGGTCACAACAGCATTACAAAATGAATGCACAAGACTTAAATATTTCCACAACTGAACATGAACAACCTAGTTCTTATCCAAACAACTCCATGACGGCTGTTCAAAATAAAAACATCGACACAAATCCTACTTCATTCTTTGTTCTTAATTCAGAAGATGAATTAACGTTGCTACGTGAAGATGAAGAAGAATTAAACATTACAATTATAAATTCCGAAAATATCCTTCCACGTCAATTTCAAACACAGGAAGAAGAAACCAACGATGACTTAGCTGATTTACTAAAAGCGTGGGATCTGTATGATAAACTTTATCTATTTTTAAAAGGTAAAATCTCTAACATTTTAGATATTTGTCTACAAAAATGTTTAATTAACAGGAAAACAAATAGATATTGAAGGTTTAAAGTGCATGAGGGAACGACACATTGATCAAATTTTTTATGAATATAATGACTTTAATACAAAAATGATCTTTGAAGCTAAATTACTTTTGTGGCAAAGTGAAAATGTAAGTAAAATATAATATAAATTTTATTATTAAAAACTAACAAAATGTTTTTAAAAATATTTATTGAAACTTTAATTATTATAACTTTACAATTTGATGGTCAGTTAAAGTAGTAACACAATATTTTGTTTTTGTAATTCTTATGTTAGTGTGTGATCGGATCTCCTCTATGGAACTTCGTAGTATGGTTATATGCGCTAAATGAACTACGAACTGATCAAGTTTTTTATTCACTGAAGTATTTTGTTTTAAGTCTTTATTTTCGCTAAGGATTTCTTCACTTTTTCTACTGAATTGCAGTTGCAATAGCTTAATAGTTTTAAGACCAAAGTTTGTATCGTATTCACTTTTTAACTATCGCGTTACGATTACTTTAGCCGTTATTTTAAAATAATATTAGATACTCTCTTTCGAGTTATCTCGAGTATAATTTCACTTTGTAGAAACGGAATTATGGTTCTTAAAGGATACGAAAAATATATTTGTATCCTACCGACTGCGCAAATTTTGTTATTTAAAGCTAAAAAAATGTTTTTAAAAAATATTCATTGAAACTTTATTTACATTAACTTTACAGTTTGATGGCCAATTAAAGTCCAACACAATATTTTGTTTTACTGGTTAAATACATTGTTGTCATCTTAGAAATATATTCATGCACTTCGATTTGTGGTCACAGCTGCATCTGGCTGGCCCTTATAAGAATTCAAAGCCATTGGCCCTGAGTAATAGATCCGAATCTAGCCTAAGTTCGATTTTAACCAAACATTCGTAGAAATAAAACAAATTTCAAGTATAAATACTTAAAAGCGGCTTTCCTGTAACTAAGTTAAATTTAAAATGATAGAATCACAATAGAACTTTACGAATCTGGTTAATAGAAATCTGTTTGTGTATCAGTTCACAATAACGAAATTATGAAAATGAGTCACAATTATTGGTATAAATAAGAGTTTTGTAAATTTGATCTGTTACTACGAAATTTTAAAAGCAACTTTTCTACATCTAACAAAAAGTGACTTTAAAACCGATTCTATGGATGTCTATTACTAAGGGCCATTGTGTTATTCATGTCCATTTTATCTTTTTCTGTTGAACGTAATATGTATGTTCGATTTCCGGGGTTGGGTTTTGTCTTTCTGGAGCATATGTAACTTATATGTTAATAGTTTTAATTTTTGTAACTTATTTTTAAGTTAAATATAAAACAGAAAAAAAAAAAAACAATTTAATTACATTTTTTTAAATTATCATTTTTATTTTCCTTTTTAATACAAACAGGGAATTTTTAATACAAAACCTTACAAAAAATCAACTCAACAAGTATCAGTGGAAACGTGGCTTAACAGCATGAGTAGCCCATCTCACAGTAACTCCTCAGATTTTGACGTAAGTTCAAACATAAGTCATATCTAAAAATATCATTTATATAACTACGAACCTAGCGCACAATCGGTAAAAACAATTTTTAGGTAATATTTATGTACATAACAATGCATTTTCGAGAAGGGTTTTAAAAATCGGTTTATTTATTGGCAAGGACATTTTTCTTGTTTTTTTTTTTGTTGATTAATAATAAATATTTTTGAAATTTCACAATTTCAAAATTTTGAAATCAAAAAAAATATTACAACCTCTTAAATGGATCATTGCCACTATCATTAAATTAAATCTTTAGAAGATTCAAAAACTTAAAAAGAATGCTTTCACCATCCAAATTGAAAATGCATGTCAGATAGAACCCGTTAACAGGTTAAGTTAAATCAAGCACTTAGGATATAATTTGTTTTGCTTTTGCAGTGTTTTGTTTTTATGAAATGAATATTAATTGTTTATGAAGTTGGATAATATTTTTTAGTTAGGAAAAATTTTGTCATTTAGTCAATTATTTAATTTTAGGTAACAGTTCTGGAAGTATTAATGAAAACGGATCAAGGAAGAGGACTTTTAGAATCATATAACAATAAAAATGTCTTAAGTCCACAGGATAGAACAGATCTTGTTCATAAAACTGTCCAGTACTTTATAGAGAATAGAAAGAAAATAACGGTCAAGCGGTGCGAAATTTTGGCGGAGGAAATCGTTAAAATTTTTCCAACAGAAAGTTTGGTAAGGTTGATACTGCCGTTACCAATAAAGCATTTTCTAATAGATTTTTGTATCATAATTACAACAGAGTACGTACTTTGTCCCAGGTAAAAACAAAATTCCTCCAAAAGGTAAACTCTACGACCGCTATAGGGGCCAACGAAGATCTCTGTCGAAGTTGTATAAGAGTGATGATCCAACATCAATAAAGAAATCAAAGCTAACAGATGTTTTAACAGATGTTTGCATTGAAGGTTTGATCAAAGTTTGAATAAATTAGATTAAATCTCAATTATATAAGCATTTTTTACGGCTATGAAGTTAATTCGTTGGCTTAAAAATTGACTCAACGAATAACTATAACGTTATATTAATGAAATAAGCTCAATGGCTTAACAGATATATCAGTGGTGAACAAATTTGCGTTGGCATATAAACTAGTTTTACTGCTTCAACAAAAATAACCGTTCCATTGTGATATTAATTTTCTATATCAAAAAATAAAATGAAATAAATCCATTTTTTCTATTTTAGTACCAAGAAAACAAAAATATTAACTCATATACCTTTTTGGTTTTACATATTTTTCATAGAATCATTAGACGAAGAAAAGTTAAAGAGTATCTGCGATGAATTAAAGCAAAACAGAAACTGGGATACTGTAATAAAACACTGGACTGATACTATAGCATTCAGAAGAAATATGATCGACTCAAGCAGTGATACTGACATCCAGACAATCCTTCTTCAATGGCCTCTATTTAAATATTCTCGTGCCCCAGTATTGGTAAAGTGTTATTTATAGTATTTTTGTAGTTGTCAATTTATATTAGCCATTGATTTGTATTAAAAACCTAAGATCATATCTTAGAAAAAATAAAATAAAATCAAATAAAAAACTATTTTATTTCAATCGTATGTAAAATATTTTTTTCTATCTTTCAACAGATAAACATTGATTACAACTTTCTTAAACCCACTAATGGATTTGATTTTACAAAATGGGAAAATTTTCGGACGATTGCGGTGGAAATTTTTAAAGAAAGAATAAAATGCAGTACCCTAAAGACATACCTTGCACAAGTAATAGATAAAATTCAAGACCTTGACATAGGTACGAAAATTTATTTTAAAATAATTTGTATTCTAAAAAGATTTTTAAATTGTATAATAGACAATTTGAATATTGCGTATTTAAACCTATTACACGGAGTATTGCCACCGTCATCAAAAAAATATTGTGGAAAAGTCAAAAAATTCACAATTGAAGATTCTAAGAATGCCTTCACCATCGAAATTAACAATGCAAGTCAGATAGAACCCATTCTGAAAAAGAAAAGGGAAGAGTGTATAAAGTTGAAAATCAAGCTTCAGCCTCTTATAATTGTTGTGGGCGAACTCTTTAAATATAATCAGTTTTACGTATCCTTGGACAATGTAAAATTTAAATTAGACTCATATATAGATTGTATTGATTTTTATTTAAAACTCACGTATGTGTTAAATATACAATACCCCCCACAATGTTTATGTGTGTGGGTATTTATTCAAAATTTTTTCTTTAACATTCAAGACGGTCCAAAAATCCCTGCAGTACAAACTTTCTTAAATGATTTGAATTTTTTAATAACTTAGATACACGTTGGTAGTATCAATTTTTAAAAATTACCCTTTGCGGATTGTTCCTTTTAAGAAATTTAAAAATATATCTATTTTTTGAAATTTCGAAAATTCGATTTTTTTGAAAATTCAATATTTAGTCCAGCGGATAATAAATCTTTAATTCATATTTCAAATTATATTCTTTTAAAAGTTATGTGCTTATGTCTTAGGGTAAGACAATACAATACGCCTCACTTATTTAGAATCTTCAATAAAACAAAAATAAGAGTTCTTGTATTAAATAAAAAATAACAGTCTTTTTTCACTCGGAGTCGTATGTTTTTTAACAGTCTTTAAAATTATATTTACTTCAGGCTTTGATAGTTTTAACCATAGAAACCTAATTCCGCAATTTTTCGAAAAGTTGACCACTTGGTTTCAAATATTGACCAGGGTGGTCCAAACGCCGAAATGTGGTTTTAGGTACCTTGAAATCTATTGACACTTAGAACCCAATTTGTTGTTCCTTATACATACATATGTAAAGATTGCTTTGATCATATCATATTTGTCTTCTGTCGGCCACGTTTATTGTTAGTTTTTGGGTTTTTATAACTCAAAACAAAATATTAAACCTCACTTAAAATCCTTAAAATCATGCATCGAATATGGCCTACTGGTCCATATTATCAACACATGGGATGGGCCATTTTATCGACACTTTTTTCACTTTTTTTTAAATTTTTAAAATACTTACATAATTAACTTAAATCAAAATTTTGATTTCATTATAATAAAATACAATTTAACACCACATATATTATGGATAGTATGTTATACTCCCAACTTGCTTCATTCACCCCCTTAGTATTATTTTTAACTTTATATATTGCTTCTTTCATGTCCTTTTCGGATTATGATGGCCGCAGTGGCGTCCTTAATGTAATTTCTTCACATTTCTATACAAAATTAAGAAATAAAAAGTTTATATGAGTGTTATATTTTAATACTTTACTGGGGCCTATTACACTCACTGTATTGGGGCGTTTTGTAAATTTCTTTTTTCTTGCTCCAAACAAAGAGCATTTGACCGACCAAGCGACTTATTGGGCTTGTCTTTTATGTTAGGTATGTTATACTCCCTACTTTCTTCATTCACCCCTTTAGTTTTATTTTTACCTTCCTCTATTGTTTCTTTCATGTCCTTTTCGGATTATGATGCCCGCAGTGGCGTGCTAAATTTAATTTCTTCACATTTCTATACAAAATTAAGAAATAAAAAATACTTTACTGGGGCGTATTACACTCACTGTATTGGGTTGTTTTGTAAACCGGGGTGTTTTGTATAGTTTTACCCTATGGGTACTGAGTTGTTCAAAAAGGTGCACAGTTTTTTTTTTTAATTCAATTTTTCACAAACTAATGGATTTGATTTTACAAAATGGGAAAATTTTCGGACGATTGCGATGGAATTTTTTAAAGAAAGAATAAAATGCAGTATCGAATATGGCCTACTGGTCCATATTATCAACACATGGGATGGGCCATTTTATCGACACTTTTTTTCACTTTTTTTTTAATTTTTAAAATACTTACATAATTAACTTAAATCAAAATTTTGATTTCATTATAATAAAATACAATTTAACACCACATATATTATGGATAGTATGTTATACTCCCAACTTGCTTCATTCACCCCCTTAGTATTATTTTTAACTTTATATATTGCTTCTTTCATGTCCTTTTCGGATTATGATGGCCGAAGTGGCGTCCTTAATGTAATTTCTTCACATTTCTATACAAAATTAAGAAATAAAAAGTTTATATAAGTGTTATATTTTAATACTTTACTGGGGCCTATTACACTCACTGTATTGGGGCGTTTTGTAAATTTCTTTTTTCTTGCTCCAAACAAAGAGCATTTGACCGACCAAGCGACTTATTGGGCTTGTCTTTTATGTTAGGTATGTTATACTCCCTACTTTCTTCATTCACCCCTTTAGTTTTATTTTTACCTTCCTCTATTGTTTCTTTCATGTCCTTTTCGGATTATGATGCCCGCAGTGGCGTGCTAAATTTAATTTCTTCACATTTCTATACAAAATTAAGAAATAAAAAATACTTTACTGGGGCGTATTACACTCACTGTATTGGGTTGTTTTGTAAACCGGGGCGTTTTGTATAGTTTTACCCTATGGGTACTGAGTTGTTCAAAAAGGTGCACAGTTTTTTTTTTTAATTCAATTTTTCACAAATGAGTATTCAAATTCTTTGAACTTGCCAAAAAAAATCGTTTTCTAAATCCAACATTTCTCTATCAAAGATTTTTGTATTTTCATACACAACACTGTTTTTTTTTTGTAGAAAAAACCAATTCTTTCAAACCAAGTTTCTTTTTTGATATGTATAAAAACTTGATTCTAAATTCAATACTTTGCAGAAGATTTTAAATTTCTTTAAACTTATTTAATTTTCTAAAATGTATCTTAACCTTCGAAGGTGAAATGTTTTCTTAAATTTTGTGTACGTCTTATGCTTATAGATGTATGTATGTTTCACTCTAAATTTGATTTGCTTGGTTATAAAGCAAGATAAAAACAAATGTGTAACAAATTCCAAAAAAAAATGTAAAAGAATTATATGTATATCTGTTATTTATCCAGTTTTCCTCATTTGTAATGCTGTAAATTGCATTTTTTAATTTTTTAGATAGTAAGATTTTAGAAATTAAGATTATATTTTAAAAATCGAAAATAATCAATAACATTAAATCTGTTAATAATAATTCAATAAAATCCTTTGAAATGATGTAAAATTACTTCTTTTTTTGGAGGACATTTTTCAGAAATAAGAAGAACTAAGCAAAAATATAGGTAAAATCTACCTATCAACTAAGTTAAATTGCCTCATTATAGGTAAACGAAAATAAGGTAAATGAACCTAGAAACTAAGGTAATTTAGGCGCAAATTTAGGTAAAACTAAGATCGTTTTACCTTAGATATTAAGGTAAGTCAACACGTTCCTAAGGCAACAATATAGGTAAAAATCTACCTATCAAACTAAGTTAAATTGCCTCATTATAGGTAAACGAAAATAAGGTAAATGAACCTAGAAACTAAGGTAATTTAGGCGCAAATTTAGGTAAAACTAAGATCGTTTTACCTTAGATATTAAGGTAAGTCAACACGTTCCTAAGGCAAAAATATAGGTAAAATCTACCTATCAACTAAGTTAAATTGCCTTAATATAGGTAAAACAAATAAAGTAAATCAACCTAAGCACTAAGGCGTTTTAGCTTAGATGTTAAGGTAAAAAATAATTCCTAGGGAAAAATAATTAGAAAATTTAGCCTAGGCATATAGGTTAATTATGCTTAGTTCTAGGCAAATTTTAGCAAAGTTAAAAACCAAATTCATTTAGCTTAGCAAAATAGGCTACGATAGGTTAGAACTAAGCAAGCTCAAAACGGCCTTAGTCCTAAGACAATTTAGCCCCCGATTTAGGCTAATTTTACACATACTTTTCTCTGGGTGTAGAAACATAGATATACAGCCATATTTATAAACTCATTATAATGAGTACATAAGGCTATGCAACCCTTATAATGCCTCTAAACGCAAAATCGTTATTTATAAAACTTATGTGACGTTGAATAGAGGCATTATAAGCTAAACGCGTTTGGAGGTTGAATAGTGCCTACATAAGGACATTTTAGTATTGAACTGTCATATTCACTTTGACATCACATTGAATTATAAAGATTATCAACAAAAAAAAAAATGCCTTTGACTTGATATTGAAACTAAAACTTTGTGTTATTTTTATTTATTGAAACAAAAATGTTATATATTAAAAACAAATTGAATTGAAAATTGTTTAGAATTAAATAGATAAATATACTTGATGGTGATGTCTCTCCACGCATCCTTCTTCATCCGGTGTATTAGTGTTGTAATTATTATTTTGCATTATTGAATTTTATCCTCAAGAACTTGTCTGAGGAGTATTCCAGCTATAATGAAACGAATAACAATTTGATTTCCAGTATTGTGCTAGAGATAATAGCATACTTTATCTGATGAATCAAAGTTAATTGTTGGAATTCTTTTAGCTTTTGATAGTTTCGTTTTTGTTTATTAAATTCGATAGACAGACAAGATATTTTTGTTTTGTTTTTTGATAAACAGCTGAGTGTTATGAAGGCTAAATGTAATAGATTCTTACTTTTTGGTACTTTATTTAACACAAGCTCATTATAACTATGCAGGGTAGGCAAATGTTTTATAAATATGAATTTGCATAGTGGATGAATAAGTCCTTATGCATTGCATAACTATTCACGCGTTTAGGGAATTCTAATAAATACGGCTGACAGTGTATTGGTATAGTAGGGCCAACTTCATCTTCTGCTAAAGATACAACTACACTCTTGTGTAGTCATCCAGTTTATCTTACATAATATGTGAAACTTCTTAAGTCATCAATCAAAGATTGGAAAAAAAACTCATTTTCCCAATCTTGTCATAAGTCCTTATCCTATGGGAACAAAAATGTTCTTGGGTGCATCTTCTTCTTAAAAAAAAATTGATAACCTCTTTCATAGTCGTACTCATAGAAGATGAGTATCTAGTAACCTATAAGTTAAAATCACAAGTCACAAGTACCTAAACAGAAGTGCATAATTTATTCGTAATTAGCTATTCATTACAATCTCAATGCATATCCGGTAATAAACGACTTATTTCCGTTCGTTGTTTGTTGGTATTTGTACGATTGTAGGGAATAAGTACCTATCTTCTCGAGCACTTATTCTTCTGTCGTTCTTTTTTAATCCTTTTAACATTTTTTAGCTCTGTAGTTTGGTTAAGAAATATCCAGCTCTTTTTAATGTGAATCTAAAATTAGCATTAGGACTCATAACTCAATAAACCTTGATCCATGTTTTTTTTTTTAATCAACTAAAAATATTTTTATATGTGAATAACAAAAAGACTGTTGTTCTTATTTATCGAATATTTAAAGCTTTTGTACACTAAAAGCTTATAATCCTAAGGTAACTTTTAATTCGTGTTGTGAGGGTAAAAACACTGTCAAAGGGAGGATTGCTTTTCTCCCAGGGGGAACTCCGAAGTTATACACATATGTACTCGTCTACGAGTATGATGCTAGGAAAGTTGATTCAAGAATAATATTAACAAGTAATCTAAATTATGGGAGTCATTGCAGAACTGTACACCTTATATCAATTCAATCATATGGCATCTTTAGGGTAGTTTTTAAAGCTGGCAATCAATGACCAACACAATATGACCATTTTCTTGATAAAAAGTAAAATTGGTTTTGAAAAATGTACATATTTTAAAGTTTTTTTTTTTTTTTAAACATTTATAATGGTCATCTGGTATCTTTGGTAATGAAATCTGAGTTCTCATCTAAGCCAATCGGAATGCATAGAATATTGTAGATAAAAGTCAATTCCTGCCTTAAACACCCACCAAGGATTATTGAGTGTTGTAAGGCACTATTTTCTGTCCAGCAATGATTGTCAGTACAGATCTTCAGTGATTCCCTTGACGGTAAGTTGAAATTAATTTAAGATCCCAACTAAGGGTCCTGCTATGCATACGAAATATATGAAAGATCTTATTTATCTCGAAAACGGTTTTAACTATTTTGACAAAAAATATATGTATAATTTTGCAAAGGGCGTCGGCGTCGTACGTCAATCATCTTGGACATTTGTGAACTCGGTAGCTGCAGTGGCATGGTCCGGGCGGTCCAATTTTCAATAACTCTTCCACATAGATCCGTCTGAATTTGAGCGATGGACTGTGTTATGTTCAGCTTAAGAGCATCGGTCGATTGTGATTTATTCGCTCCTATCTGGCTCCCTCAAATATTTCATACAGAATTTTAATCGTGGGGTCCACTGTGTGGCATTTAGTGCCATCTTGCTTGAACCGCACATACATCCGTATGGTTCAATTTGGGCCATAACAAATTGGTTATCATTGTTCTGTAGCATTCGCTTTTTCAGGATGCATTGTCACCTGATCGAAAAATGCGTCTCGTCGCTAAAGATAATTTTTGGCCAAACGTTCTAAACAAGTATGGAAGTGTGTGGCAGGCTAAACGATTTCGACAAGAAAAATAATGTCACACTACATTGGGTACTAGGACACTCAGGTGTCATTGGAAATGAAGAGGCAGACTCTTTAGCTTAAATAGAACAAGAATTTAGTTTAAATGGAAGAAAAAGTGATTAGAAATAAAATCAAAACTCAAGAGGAGGCCATTAGAAAAAAAAATATTGAAAGAACTCCCAAAATTGAGGCAGACAAAAATACTTCTTGGGAGCTACATTGTGTAACGAATTAAACAGGAACAACCTCAGAATAATTACGGGTCTCTTAACTGGTCACTGCAAACTGAGAAGTATTCTTTGGCTGGTGACCATCAGTGCCACATGCATAATCTATAATACTCACGAAGAAACACCGGATCATATATTAGGTAGGTGTGATGCACTCGTGCATCAAAGACTTAGGTATCTGGGACAGTACCAGATTTAAAAGAGTGTGTTAAAATTTGGTGGTGCAACAGCTCGAAGTGAACCAGGACCTAGTGACTAACAACTCTCAACCATTCCTGTGTGCGTATTACCGGGGACGGAGGGGAATTACAATTTTCTGCCGATTTCGAACGGCTAATGAGCAGCACTTTCCATGACAAGAGATACTCTTGGAGGATTTGTCAATTCCTGTCAAGAGGCAGTACACCCCTGAAAAAAAAGAGTGTGTTACAATCTCTGAAAATTCTTAGTATTCTTAAATTTCTTAAGGAAACAAGTCTGGAGGAAGAGTTGTAATATGAGCGATCTTACTTAGCTCTTGACGGGGGCACAATAGGTCTAAATGTCGCAATTCACTTACACCTCAAAATTATTCGTTCATTCATTCATACCACTGCTTATCTTAGCCACATTAACTACTCCTTTTTCTTAGTTTTCGCAAGAACTTACAGAATTACTCGTAATACTTTTTTTGAGAAAATGTACTAGAGAAAAATAATATGGTTTTTCGGGTGCAAGAAGAATATTAAAATGTGACGCAGAATAGCTTGAGCTTGCTGACCTTGACGTGGGAGAATTGGGGCAATCGATATTCAGTAGTTGAGGTACCTGTTTAATATCTACTGCAATAATTGTTTTCCTAGAGTTGCGTATATCAAATATAGGTGAATGTACTATTGAGCTTAACCTTTCGCAGCCCATTTGTGTCCAACCAAAAGTGCTATGGTAAAGAACAAAGTTGAGGAATTGCTGAAGTTTGGGAAGATCCGGCCGTCTTCCTCTGATTTTTGTTCACCGATTGTCTTAACGAAAAAGAAAGATGGCGCAGACCGATTCTATATTGATTTCAGAGCACTGAACAAGGTCATAGTAAAGAGAAAGTTTCCTATGCCGGTGATTGACGAAGTTGAACCTCGCTTTTTCCCGTTATGGATTTGGCTATCTGGCTATTATCAAATTCCCATGGCCGAACAGAGAAAATAAAATGCACTACTGGGTCGCACGAACTTGCTTCTATGTAATAGACTAGGAATTTCAAAAACGGATGTTATTAGAGAAAACTGTTTATAAGGATAAAATGAATTTTTTAAATTCTTTTAGTAGTAAGAGATTAAAACAGAATGATATGCAAATATGAATTTATGCAAGAACAAAAATTATAAGTCGTTGTAGTGGTTCCTTAAAAAAATACGCTTTTATGTATAAGATTTTTAAAACATTTTTAAGAAAAAATTTTGGTACGCCAACCTTAAGTTTTTATTATTGTACGAATAAGAGTCTAATTTCCAAAACAAATACTAAGCCGTTCTTAAAATATCGAATTTAAAAAAAAAAAAATAACTTTATTTTCTAAAAATTGAAAAAATATTTTTTTTAAATTTTGAAATGCAATGTTTTTTAAACTTTTTAGGAGCTTCTTTATAAAAAATTTCATTAAAATCCGTTATGCCGATTATAAGAAATTCAAAATTCGAAAAATTCGTTCTATGGTAGGTACAGTCAGTAATATCTATATTTCAAATTTTTTTTTATTAGATTATAGATCGTTAAAATTTATCAAAATAAATAAAATTTTAACAAAATTCTCGGAACTGTTTTCGAGAAAAATAGTATTTTCGAAAACCATTTTTTAAAATTTGTATGGAAGGTACCGTTAGTTTTAGATAAAACAAACTTTTTTTTCTCAAATCTCGTAGATAATGTTCAGAAACTTTTATTTGTCAAGTTTGAAAAAAATCGAGCATGGGGTTCTCGAAATATTGAGTTTGCAAAAAAAAATTTTGATTTTTTTTTTAAAATCCAAAAAATAAAAAATTGAAAATTTGAATTTGTAATAATATTCAAACTTTGGAGGAGCTTTGGCATAAAAAATAATTATTTAAATCGGCTGTACCGTTTTCGAGAAAATCAAAAACAAAAAAATTGACCCAGGGGGGCTACCAAAAATAGCAATTTTTTGTAAATTTTTTTTCAACCATTAGCTAGTTTTAACCAAATGAAATTTTTCAAATTTTTTTTAAAAAATTCTGTGGGACAGTTTTTGAGAAAAAAAAATATTTATAAAATTTCGAAAAAAAATCGTATGGCAGGTACCGTTATTTTTGGTCTTAAAAAAACAGAAAAAAACGTCCGGGAGGAAAAATTAAAACCCATACCTATCTACCAAGTTTGAAGAAAATCGGCCCAGCCATTTAGGCTGTAGTCCAACCGACAGACAGACAGACTGACAGACAGAATTGCGGGACCCACTTTTTTGGTCTTCGTTATCATCGTAATGTCAACTTTGATCAAAATCTCGAGTTCGATTTTTTTTACGAATGCATAACTTGCCTATAAGTCGCAAGTAAAAATAAACAGTGTTCACCACAGATGAGGGTTCTTTCGATTTCAATCGGAAGCTTTTCCCGCAGATTTGCAACATCCATGAGCTCTACTCTATGAATGCAGTTTTGAAGAAAGTAGACGCAGATAGTCACTAAGATGACACTATAATACACAGTAGAACGGTGGAAATACGAACGGGACGAAATGTGTTTTTTTTTTTTTTTTTTTCAGAAAATCATAGAGTTCTTAGGCTACGAGGCTGGTCAAAATGGGCTAAAACCAAGCAGGATAAAAACGTTCATGGAGTTTCCGATATAAAATAACGCTCACGAGGTACGAGAGTTTCTGGGGTTCACCGTATTTTTTATGAAATTCGACGAAAATTACTCTCAAGTGGCAGTGCCATTCACTGAATTGCTGAAAACTAATCAAGACTTCGAATGGGCAACAGAACAAAAGGATACATTCCGAATTTTTCAGGAAACTTTAAGTAATCCAGCAGTGCTGTTTAATATAGATATATAGTCATAAAGAAAAACTGTGCGTAAACCGTTTAACTAGTATAATGAGTTCTATTTTGGCAAAATTTTGATTTTAGGTGGAGATTTAAAATAATTGCTAGAGTGTGCTACTTTTAACTGACTTGAAAGCATTTAAAAAGCCTTCAGCAGTAAAAAGGATTCAATCAATAAAAAGACTTCAAAGCCGTAAAAAGACTTCAATACATTGAATGCATTTAAAAGACTTTAAGAATGCAAAGAATGTAAAAGACTTTTGAAAGACTTCAAAGACTGCAAGCAGTCCAAAAAGAATGCATTCTTTTGATTTGAATTCATTTGACTGCTTCAGATGATTTTTAAATAAAAGACTGCAAAATTGACTGGGACTTTAGTTTGAAAGTCACAGTACTGAGGTTAAATCAAAAGACTTAAAAAAAAAGTCTTTCCATTCAATTGACTGCAATACTAAAAAGACTGCATTCTTTCACATCTCTGTCTGTAGGACACTCTTGCACCCAGTGGTGTTTTTCAGTCGTAAGCTGACAGAAGATGAAAAGAAGTATCACTCCCATGAGCTAGATGTATTAGCTATCTTAGACAACCTCGATAGGCAGGGATTACAAGGTGGTTACTGGCTGCGAAGCAACTATGGCGATTAAAATCAAACCGAAAATTATACCGAGGTCGGGCAGGTGGTGGATTAAGCTCCAAGAATACTCTTTTAAGACGGTACATGAACCTGGCAAAAAGCAGCATACGTATATAAACGCACTGAGTAGACAATCGGTAGACAGGAAAAACAAATGGTGGAGGTTGTCCTTGCATGTCTTAAATGTCCTCAATCAACTGAAAGAGATTGGGAAGGTTACCTACGGATAATTCAAGGGGGGTTAAGTAAATCGAAAAGCTCCAACACAAAGGCGAGTCCACATGAGCATTTGTTTATGTACACACCAAGGGATAGCATGGGAAACAAGTTGCTGTTGGAGTTGGAATCAGCTGAAACTATTGAGGAGATGAATATGAGGAGAACACAGCAACAAATTGAGAAAAGCAAAGGATACCAAGAGGGAAGATATGAATTGAGACACCCTGGTCCAACAAAGTATATAGTAGACGATTTGGTGTTGATTGAACATGAACACTTTACAAAGAACCGTACATTATCACTAAGGTTTAACACCGTGATGAATTCAGATAAGATAAAGTCATGGTGTGAGTTTCCAGACGAAGGAGTAGAGGGACATGATGAAGCAAATTCTGAGAGCTATGATTCTCAAGACTAAGTCAAGGCATCGCACCGATAAGAGTTTATTTGCAACCAATTTGAGATACTAGTGCCCTAACTTTCATGTACTGACAATCTTTGTTAGACATAATTTAGATCCTCGTTCTTTAACAGCTGTTGCTCCATCAATTCATATTTTTCTTAATAAAACTTTATATGAATGGTTTCTTGGCGATTTTTATAATATTTTGTATGATATATTTTATTGTTATATTAAATGATATTGCATTATAGGAAAATTTTCAAAAAAAAAAAATAGATTTTCAAAAAAAAAATACTGTACCTAACCAAGTGAGCCGAACTGTATACCTATTAATTCTTTCAACAGCAGAGCTTCTTGATGAATTAAAAAAAAAAAAATGCGACTAAATGAAGATCATAACTTCCGCGCTCACACATCACGTTTATACGTAGAACGCACCTGCTTAACTACCACCGAACTTCACTTCACAAACAATACAAATTGGTATAGGAAAGGCGAAAGGAAGTCTTCGGTAATTATATTGTAATTAGGGATGCATACCCAGCGAACTACTTACCAGCCTTGCAAATATTGCAGATATAATGTTATCTATAAGTTTATAGATATACCTACCATACCTACATTGTAAAGTGTACAATTTTTAACAAAGAATCGCAGAAAAAGTGGAAACTCTCGAAAGTTAAAGCCAGTTAATTATGTGATTCCATTGTGAAGCCAACTTAATAATATTGTGACTTTGTGAGGCTCTCTTATCGATGTTACCAATCGGCTTTGGTTTCCTCCACAAATTGCCGGCAGGGTGTTGTAGTTGTTGTTGTTGTGGAGTTTCTTTTTTTTGTATAAGTAGGTGGGCTGCACCTGAGGTAGTTAGTTTGTAATGTGGTGACATTAAAAGTTTGCAAATCAGCTTACAACAGTTGACTGACTTGGTAGTGACATGGATTTCAAAAATGACAACGCTCTTACACTTACATCACTACTCGGTATGTATATATACTTTGGTTTGGCTTTGGTCTAATTTTAATGGGGGGCAATTAAATTGCAGTTGTTGTACTTGCTGATGTACCAACATACGATTCCATATGAATTAAATACCGCAGTTTTAATCAAAGCTGTTGAAACTTCATTTCTTCTTTGCTTGGCGCCCCCAAAAAAGTGTCGCCTGGATCATATTTCCCTCACATTGCACCCCTGGTCGGATTCTATTTTTGAAATTAAAATAAATGGATATCAAAACAGTGTAACCTTTGCTTTCAAAAAGTTATAACTCGGTGGTTACCAAGCCTAGCCTACAGGCCGGATTCAAGCTTATTAGCGAGCATTGGTCATCATGTCCTCTTTTTTAATGCATTGCATTGGTTTAATTCCCCATTGAACTTATCAAAAAGAATTAAAGAACCCACATCAAGGAACTCTCACAAAACGGTGGATAAAAAGGATTCAAATAAAAGCCCAAGAAACCAATGCCAACAGCAATCCACGTTAAAATACAGAACACAAAGGATAACACAAAAATTGTACAATAACACAAAAAGACATGAACAGAAGTAAAGAGAGAGAGGGAGAGAAAAATACGACAAATATTAAACATGGTGGTGGTCCACCACTCTTCATACAATCGGACAAAGATACCGCCGCCGCCGGAGGTGTCGGCCAAGCTAATTGGAAGACCCCATCAAAGCAGCCGCCAACAAATTAAGAACAGGGTAACAATTTTGTAATAACTCTATCATCATCGATATGGGAGGCCGAAGGAAGGGAGCGCATTCACCAATGCTGGCCAGCCACTGAGGCTTGTTCGCTGCTGTTGTGCATCTATGTATACGGCTTCGTAGAGACGAAAATGAAAATTGTTGTGCTGGACGGGGCTATACGGGATCTGAATGAAACATGCAGAATCGGTCCTTACATTGGTTATGGCTCTTGAAGCTTGATCGTGGTCTTGTCTTGTTTTTTTTTTTTGTATCTGCCTTAAAGTCAGTCTAAGTGTTGTGATGCAAAATGAAAATGAATGCGAAATATAAAAGATGAAAAATAAATATGCTTTTGCGCATTTATGGCCGAAAGTTAGTCAAAAATGTGCAGTTTTATGCTTTGATTGGGTCGGAAAAGTATTAATTACCAACCGTCAGAGTTCATCACAATTTAAGGCAATGGTTGCTGGGAAAATGAATTTGGTACTTTATGTGACTTTAGTCTTGAAAAAGATTTTACTTAAAATATGCTTCATATTTGAGTACCTATAACTGGGCCATTTTTGTCACAAAAGTGTTTCCTGGCATCGAAAATGAGTTTTGAGAAATTTTCTTTCAAAAGTTCATTGTTATATCGGCTCCTTTGTTCTGTGATCGCAAGTTTTGCAGTTATAGACAAACATGGATTTGAACATTGTTGACGTAAATACCATTTTAACTCAAAGCTAAGACTGACTTTTTCCATCTGGGTTTTCTAATAGGGATTAATAATTTTTCACATTTTATGGCGGCCATGACTTATTCTTAGTTACAGGGTTGGGCAATACCTGCAAAGATAAAATTATATTATCTGGAGCAGTTGAAAGATGATTCCGATTTTAATTTAAAAAAAATCACCCATTTTTATATGAACCGGTACGTCAACAAGAAAAAATACCGTTTGCACGCACAAATGGTTCTTCAACTATCCACCTCTTTACGACTTTCTCCACTCTCATACAATATATATCCTAGGCTTTAAAGCTGATAATCAGATGAGTTTTTTTTACTTTTGGAGGAATGCTTGACGCACCATAAGGTATAAGTACCCATTATGAGCTCACGCTGTCTCGCGGAACTGTTCTTCCTCTATTTTCTTCCTTCTGAGAAAGTGGCTGGCGTAAATACAGATCTTGTTCCAGTTCTGTTAGCTGGCCAGCATCTTTTTGATAATGTTCTCTGGAGTGATGATGCCGATGTTTCTCTGCAGTTCTTCGCTTTCGGGTTCCCATCTGCTGCAGGCGAAGAAGGTATGTTGAGTGTCGTCTTGTTGAGAGTCCCCATACTGGCAGACAGGACTGCTCGTTTTGCCGATCCTGTGGAGAAAGGCCTTGAAGTATCCGTGTCCGGTAAGTAACTGGATGGCGTATTAGTTAACCTCACCTTGTTTCCGGTCCTTCCACTCAGCCACATTGTTGATCAGCCTCATCGTCCTCTGCTTTCCGAGCTCCAACGCTCTTCCCACTTCTATTTCGTCAGCTGCTTAGGCTCCTCGCCTTTCCGCCTTTTTTTCTTAGACGTACTTCCTTTCCGTCGCTAAGAGGTCGATAGGGGTCACTCCAGCGACTATAAGGACGGCTGGTTATGACACCGTTCGGTAAGAGCTGGCTACACGTAGAGCTCCGCATCTTTGCCCTGGGGCCATCTGTTTCCGGTACTTCTCCTGCTTAAGTGCGTCTGCCCAGATTTCGCTAACTTACTCGCCGTTGGACCCCCCACGTTCGCCATCAGTCTGCTTAGTGATGTGGCTGTTTTTGAAGATCTGCCTTTATTTGTTGCCCGTAGGTAAGCTTTGTGTCGAGTCTCAATCCCAAGTAATTCACCGCCACGCTGCTTCTTATAACTTCTGCCCTAATTTGGAAGTCGATTTGTGTGGGAATCCTCTTCTTCGTCAGAAGGACTATCTCAGTTTTCTCCGTGGCTAGGTTGAGTCCATGCTCTTCCATCCAAGAGTTTGCTCGCCGCATGACCGTGTTCAACTTTCTTTGCACGTTATCGGTGTCTCCTGCTGTAATCACCGCGGCGATGTTGTCAGCGTACCCAACTAGAAAGGCATCGTCAGACATCTCCATGCAAAGGATATGGTCGTAGGAGATGTTCCAGAGGTCTGGTGCTAAGATCGATCTCTGCGCTACGCCAGATGTGACTTTTTTCCTTCGTGGGCCTTCACTGGTCTCGTAAAGCAACTCTCGATCCCTGAGATAGTCCTTCAACATCCGCAGGAGATATGCTGGAATGTGGAATCTCCGTTCGAGCTCGGAAGGCATTTCGTACGTCCAGCGTTTCTAGCAAGACGATCTTCTTCGAGTAGTGGTTTCCTTGTTGGGCCCTCTCCGGAAACCGTACTGCCTCTCTGATAGATCACCCGATGCTTGTACTGCCACTGTGAGCCGTGGTTTCAATAGCTTCCCCGCAGTGTCTAGCATGCACAGAGGCCTGTATACCGATGGGGAATCCAGATCTCCTTTGCCTTTGCTGATGAGCACTAACCGTTGTTTTTTCCAGCTCTTGGGAAAGATGCCTTCCTCGAGGAAGCTGTTAACTATGTTCAGGACTTCTATAGGGATTCCATCGGGTCCTGGGGCTCTTCTATTTTGCAGGGACTGCACATCTATACTCAACTCCTTCACGCTAAAAGCTAGATTTTCCTGGCTTTGGACCCGTGTGTGTCGGGTGGCCTGACAGGATGAGTTGGGAATAGTGTTTCCACGATAGACTCCATTTTTTCTATGTTAAGGACAGGGGGTGCCATCTGAGCTCCGAGTTTCAGCGTTACGATCTTTTAGCCTAGTTCCCAGGGGTTGCTATTGACTTCACGGCGGATATCCTCCCATTTCTTGAGCTCGGATCTCTTGGTTCTGAACTCCGATAAGGCGTCCTCTATAGGTTCAGCATTTCTCTGATCATATGCCTCTCGTATTAATGGTGGAATTAGATAAACACCACGAACTAGTTTCAAGTTGGTAGTATATACCAAAGCTAATTTGGAGAAACAAAAACTTAGCCACTTCATCGCTACACACCAATGTAAAAAAGAGTGAAGAGGGGAAAACATAATTGTAGGCATTAAATCCTCAGTAGGGAACACACACTGAAACAATAGTACGAAGAAAGAAAGAAAATGATGGGGGGTATGATCAGCCATATGAACGGGCTCGAAAGCAATCCTTCTTTTGGCTGAAAAAATTTATGAAAAATTCATCCGAAATCATAAAGGAAATTTACCACCGCTTTAATAGAATATATAAGAAACTCTGTAAAAACAAAAAGAAAGAGGCACAAAACTAAAAGAATTGATTAGTTCTAAGAATGGTGGACCCTAGAAAATGAACTCAAGACATCGAACTTCGGAAAAGGGATTCATTAAAGCATTGGAGAATTTAAAGACTATTTTTAAAAATTGCTAAGTCCACAGATGTCATCTGTGGAAATTGATTTCGTACCTCAGAGTCTCCAATTCATATTCTGGAAGAGAGTATCATAGGCACAGAAATTTGCGTTTTTTTTTAAGAAACAAAGCTACAGGATTCAATAGAGTCCCATATGAATTCTTTACTAATCAGCAAATAGTATAATGACAAATATGTTTATACGCTTGAATCTGGTAAAGTGTAGATAGCCTTCATAAAAAAACCCTTCTTCATGACAGTCCAACGCACTAACATGCCAAGGGTACTATACTACAACGTTGAAACCCCCTTATACGTAAATCTGAAAAAGTCCACGATAGAAGTGTTTAGAAGAAGGGGTGGGAGATTAAGTCGATAAGATAATTGAAACCTTAACGGAAAAACCAAAAGAGTTTTTAATAAATATGAATAGCTATCCGTCTATTTGGCGTACCACCGTGTTAAGTTTAACAGTTCACTTCAAAGTAAGATCGAAACAAGCACCGGTTCATAATAAATAAGAACATTAAATGTTCTTCAGATATCGAAATCTTTAACACTCTAACTAAATCTATTTTGGGATATGGAGCCCTAAGTGTCTAGGGACACTACTACTAGCTACTTCTATAAAAAAAAGCTAGGTCTGCCAAATGTAACGCCAAATCACTATATTGAATGTAAAATAAAACCCTATAAGCTTATAATGCTAAATAGTACAAGTAGGAAATCAGATGAAAATGTCAAATGATCTCTATGAAATGATCGAAGAAGAGTCGTTTTTTCATTTTCTGGGTGTGTGTCCGATCCTGAAAAGGCTGTGATGGTCAGCATTAGGTAATGCCACACAGCTTATGGCATAATGGACATTCTGCACGAACAATTTGAGGGCATGGTAATCTCACGCGGAGACTACGTGAACTGGCTACAAAGATCGTCCGATTCCTTTCATTGAATATTTCTTAAAATTTTGATAAAACAAAATGTGAGAGAGATATAATTGACATTTAGTATTTAATAATAAGGCCCACGCCCACGCATGCAATTATGTATGGAATCTAACATCATTAAAATAAAATAGCATGTTTTCATAAGCACTACCATACCAAAACTATCTCTTGTTATAACTAATTTTTGACAGTGCTATTTTTTCGTATTTAGGTTATTTTTTGGGCAAGAAGGGCGCGACAAAATATTTTATGACAGATTTTATTCAAAGACTTCCTACGACAATTGTTTGAACAAATTGCATATTAAATAAAATGCACGACTGGGTCGCACGAACTTGTTTCCTATGTAATAGACTACGAATTTTAAAAACCAATGTTATTAGAGAAAACTGTTCATAAATTCTGTCTGTCTGCTCGACTACAGCCATACGAATTTTTTTTCGAAATTTTGTAAATATTTTTTTTTTTTCGCAAAAACTGTTTGACCGATTTAAAAAACAAAGATACAAAAAAATTTTATTTAGTTAAAGCTAGGTACTGGTTGAAAAAAAATGTTTCGAAAAATGGTTATTGAAGGTACCCTCCAAAGAACCATTTTTTTGTTTTTGATTTTTTCACCGATTTTGATCATTTTTGTTTTTGGCTTAAGCTCCCTAAGAACTTCAATACAATTGTGTATTCAAATTTAAAAAAAAAATTTTTTTGGATTTTTAAAAAAATTTTAAACTTGATAAATAAAAGTTTCTCAACATAATCTACAAGATGTATGAGAAAAACATTTATTTTACCTAAAACTAAAGGTACCCACCATACAAATTAATGTTAAAAAATGTCAAAAAATGGTTTTCAAAAATCGTATTTTTCTCGAAAACGGCGCGCGTCTAGAATTTTGATAAAATTTTTTTTTCTTTCAATTAATTTTAACGATCTTTAATTTAATAAAAAAAAATTCAAATTAAGATATTACAGCTTGTACCTACAACAGAACCATTTTTTAAAATTTCGAATTACTCATTATCGACGTAACGGATTTTGATGAAATTTTTTGTAGAGATGCTTCTAAAAAGTTTAAGAAACATTTCATTTCAAAACCTAAAAAAAAAATATTTTTTGAATTTAAGAAAAAAAAAAATATTTATTTTGGAAAATTCAATATTTCAAAAACGGTGCAATATTTTTTTTGTAAATTTAATTTTCATTCGTACAGTAATAAAAACATTATAAAGTTGGCATACCAAATTTTTTTCTTAAAATTTTTTTAAAAATTTTGTATATAAAAGCTTTTTTTTAAGAAACCACTACAACGACTTTTGGTTTGCATAAATTCATATTTGCATAGCATTCTGTTTTTGTCTCTTACAACTAAAAGAATTAAAAAAAAATAATTTTATCCTTATAAACAGTTTTCACCAATAACATTCGTTTTTTTAAATTCCTAGTCTATTACATCTATAAAATTTTGAATTGGTAGTGTTAACTTGACATACATGTAAAACCTGAGTTGTCAAAAAAAAGAAGTTTGCGTTTCTATTTTAGCTCAGAACGTTCAGAGCTTCGAATTTGTGTTTTTTTTTTTGCTCTGAACATCTTCTGAGTTAGATCTATGAGCTCGGAATAGAATAACAGAGCAGAAAGAGTAAAATGATGACAATGTCACTTTTGACACGCACAATTCAAATATACAAAAAATAAATTATTTGACAATTCGTGTTCAAATGTATTTTATAATTAAATCAGAGACAACTACTCTTAACAAACTCTGGTCAGTGCTTACTCTATTTGCTCAGGCTCTGTTCAGACCTTAAAAAGAACAAGGCCTATAGTTTCCAAATTTAAAACTACATTATGTTTTATACATTTTGTCTTTAATAATCAAACTACCATAAATTAAATAGGTACTAACTTTAATTAAGACCTGCTTCTGCTACCCGTTTATTGCCTGTTTTTTCCAAAAGTATTTCGAAGAATAAAGCAACTTTCAATTATGATTGCTTGATTTATTTGCCATTAACCAAATGAAAGTGAATTTAATATCAATGTGAATCTAAGCCTTACATACCTCTGAGTATTTACGTACACAACACACGTCTTTTTGTGGTTTTTATGTCTGACTATTAGTTACAAAAAATGTATAATGTTTCTGGATCGAACAGAGACGCGGAGCTGTCAAGTAGTATTTTCAAACCGAACACTCATGAGTTAATCCACCTGCTCCGGAACGAATGATCGCATTCAAGGCATATTTTTTCGAATCCAAAGTCACGAATACACGTTGATGAAAAAAAACGGCTTTGTGGTTCATCAAACTAACGATTTGAACGCTTTAATTTGGTTCATTCATCAACAGCAGAATGTGTGATGAATTTGTTCCACATTATGTAAATTTCTATGACGGTATGTTGTGTGTTTCAGGGAATTCATCTAAATTCGAGTGGATCTTTGGTTGAAGGGTGTTTTTTTTTGTTATTGTTAAAAGATCATTTAATGTTTGAATTATGTAGGGAGAGTGTTTTTAATATGAACTTCATACATGAACAGCAGTTGATTATATTTTTTTTCTGTAGGTTTTTGAATTTAATTATTTGGAGTTTTTTTATTTCACGAAGCAATTTTTGTAAAAGTGTAACAATACTTAAATCTGAATTGTTGACACCTGCCGAAATAGCCTGACATACCCTCCGGTTCATTTGGATAGGCACAGACAAATTATTTCTGTAACCCTTTAATACTTTTTTCTCATTTTCATTCATGATAAAAAAATTATTTAGCAGAGAGTAACATACACTGAGTTACAAAAAAAATCTTGCCAGCGAGCTGTATGCGGTATGCCGCTGTTATGATCAGAAAACTAAAGACGACGCTAAGAAAAGCCATTAAAAGGTACAGTGAAACTATCACCTACACCTAGCGTCAAGGCTCACGTCGCCCCAGAGCAATATCTGCAATGGATTTTCGACATTTGGTGCTTCAAAGCCTACGAGATTGTCACCACATAGCGGTACAGTTGTCTTACAGACTTCGATCCGTTATAAAGACGGTTGTAAATGCTCAAATGGTGGAGAGTAACTTGAGAGCAAGAAGATCTGCCCTGGTACTGAAACTCGCGGTACATGGTACATCACAATCGACGTTGGATGGAATTTGCTCGCCTTCACGAAGATTATGCCGAAGCCAGCTGAAGAAGAGTTCTTTTCACTGATGAATCCAGGTTTTGTTTGAGCTCACTAAATAGACGTAACTGAGTGTGGAGACGTTCAGGTGAGAGATACTCTTCGGTAATCTTCCTGGGGAGGTTCAGTCATGGCGTGGGCAGGAATTTTCGTACAAGGGTAAAACGAGTTGTGCATCGTGAATGGTGAACTCCAGCTATTACATCAGCAACATTCTAAAGGAATATGTGGTTTCATTCAAACCATTTACTGGAGAAAACTTTCTAGCGATGTAGGACAATGCTGGACCACTTGTTGGCAGGTACATTACCAACTATTTGGGGGAAGTAGAAATCGACGAGATCGCCTGGGCTGCGATGACCACGTATATGAATCCCATCGAACAGTTTTGGGACTTGGTGGGAAGAATGACTAGGAAACGATCTTCTCTTATCAAAGAATAGAAAATTTGGACGCGAAATCGTAAGCAGCCTTATCCATGATATGCCCATCATGCTGAATAAAGCTTAATTAGATGCACAGGGCGCAGGTACTTACTATCTACTAAAGGAACAATGCTTTTTTGAAACAAATATTAAAAATCTAAAATGTTAAGTATAGAAGCTTTTGCCCATTTTCGTTAAATTATGTTTCATTTTTAAGTTCTTCCCATTCTTACTCGTAACTTATAGGTCATATAAGGCAAGTTATGCATTCGTAAAAAAAAATCGAATTCGAGATTTTGATCAAAGTTGACATTAAGTCGAAAAAAGTGGGTCTCGCAATTCTGTCTATCTGTCTTTTCGACTACAGCCTGATTGGCTCTGCCGATTTTCGTTAAACTTGGTAGATACCGTTTTGAAATTTCCCCCCCCCCCACATGTTTTTTTTCTTTTTTTTTTAAGACCAAAAATAACAGTAACTGCCATACGATTTTTTTTTTTTAATTTTTTAAATATTTTTTATTTCTCAAAAACAGATCCACAAATTAAAAAAAATTTCATTTACTTAAAGCTATGTAAATCAATTGTTTTTGGAAAATTCAATATCACAAAAACGGCCCGACAAACGAACTTTCAACGGATGGCCTTACGATTTATTTATGGTCATCGCAAAGGCCATATAGACGGACGGGAAATTGTAGACGCTTAAAATCGAAAGGCAAATCCGTTGGAATCATCGGCTTACGCGGGATTAAGACATCATTCCTTTGTATGATCTTGATCCTTGATGATCTTGTCCTCGATGACGTTGTTCATTATCTTTTTTACAGCCAGCCTCGTTTCATTGCACAGTCGGGTTGATTAATGTTACACGGCATAATCACAAATGATCCTACTATCTACTGTAAATTGTGAGGCGGTAGTCCAGACAAATCCAGGGAATTAAAAAACTCTGTGGGTTTGTAACTGTGTCAACTAATTTGTAAAAAAAAACAACTCTCCGCGAAGAAAATTCTGAAAGGTTGTATTGAGATCATCGACATCTTTGTTTTTGGCCGCCAATATTTGCTCGTTCAATCAGCCAATTATGGTTTCTGAAGTGTTGTTTTATGCCCGTAAAAACACGCTGAATAAGCTTCTCTTTTAAGTTGACTAAGTGACAAAAACCGTGATTAATGTAAATAACCCGGATGAGGTATCAACAGCGACCTTACTAGTTCCAATATCTAATAACTGCTTCGAAAACATAATCGCAGTTTGTATCAGCAGTATCTTTACATGCCGCCACAAATTAGGATTTTAAGCATGCGTTTAGTTCGTCAGCAACAGTTAATCGGGGAATAATTGGAAGAGTTTGACGAAAATTACCTGACAACAGAATCATGGCTCCACCAAAAATGTTTTGGTTGTCACGAAGTTCTTTTAACCTTCTGTCCAGTGCCTCTAGTGACCTCTTGTAGGCCATCACAGATTCATCCCTAGCGATCAATTTGCATATCTGCACAATCTTCGCCATTGCACTGTTTTTGGCGATGTTGCAAACTGGTGCTTATAGTTGATTTGCATGTTTAATGGTAATTTCAATGCAGAATGTGCAGTTTGTCCACTATCTAACACTATTGCAGCTAGTCGAGATAAAGATAATGTTAGGGCTACTTTATTTTGCGTTCTGGGGCCAAATTACCGCATCAGTGAACGAGTGAGTGAGTCCCATCAATGATCGAATGAAAACGTCAAATTAGAGTAATTGATTGCTAGATGACGTAAGCGGTAATGCCAAAGTCACATAATTCAGTCACGTATTACTCGATAACTGATGCGGTAATTTGGCCCCTGATCTTTGCCAAAAACAATGAAATTAGGAACGTTTTTCCAGTGCCCCAGGAGCATCAAGGAAATAAACTCCCCCAAATACACTGTTTATAGCTACCATCAAAGTATCATACGCAATTCATTGTTGTTCATTCAATTGCGGAACTTTTGAACGAACTGTTTCGGCCAATACTTCAATATCGTCCTGTTGTTCTCTTTGCATAAGACGATTGAGCGCTGTCATGCCCTAACACGGCAACACATATCTTCCATTATGATCAATGACTTCATTGATGTACATTTTTGCGGTAATTTGTAGTGTAGGATTCAAAGTTTGACAACGCAATACATCCTCAGACATGTCATCCCTATATTTCATCCACAAATCTTCCGGATTCGTGGTGAAACATGTCGATATTATAATCGTATAAACAATGTGCGAATTTGATGTGACGGTGAAGATATGACGGAATCCTTAAGCGTATTATCTCAATGTGAATGAATCGTTCTCGAGCAACTGTAGTAGTTGACACGCCTCACGGAAAGTCGCACACAAATATCTATCAATTGTTCTCAGTAGTTGAAACGATGTTGGACCACGAACATTCACCAATAACAATCGAAGATAATTACATTCATCGTTATTTGGGTATACTGTGTAAATGCGACCTAAAGTGTCTGAAGCAAATACATTTGGGTGTCCTTCAACTGGTGTTCCTTGTTTCCGACGCTGACTTACAATATTCCACATTGATGTGAGCTTCAACAGCTGTGGACAATATTGACGAATAGTGCACAATCCAATGATTGTCTACTTCAAAATTTTGTCGTTTTACCTTCACAAATACCGATCGCGGACCGTCCGCAACTGATCGCCGGAGATACAAAGGGTAACCGACATTTTCTGTAATGGTTTCAGCAATTAGGTCTCTCGGGTATCGCTTGGAAGACTTGCCGTCATCAAATGTTACACAGCTAGGAAAATTTTTTAATACAAAATTAAATTGTCGTTTTTAGTATTTTTCGTTACTTATTATTTATCTTTATCACCTTTTAAACCTTCCCTGAACTTCCTCAAATATATCAAGATCAAAATTAGCTAAATAGGTCCGGTTATTCTCAAGTTTGAGCGAGACAAACGAAAAGCAATTGATTTTCATACATATAGATAAAAAAAACTTTAAGTTGGCGTACCGAATTTTTTCTTAAAAATGAAATTCGTTTAATAATAATTGTGCAAACATAAATTTTTTTTGTTCAGTTGCATAAGCACCCCTGTTAATTTTCAAGTCAGCAACAAGTTACCGAATTTGGTATAGCTAAACATTATTAGGTCAATCGAATGCTGGTTTTTATTAGTTTGATCAAAAATGGAAATCAAAAATAGTTAACATTCAAAAGGAAGGACTATAGCCCTTGAGACCGCTTTTCAATTAGTGAAATAGCCCAAAAATAAGTTAGGTCCTCGGACCTGTTACGTCCCTGCGGTTTTCCTTACGGGGCATAGGGCCTCCACTTGCTACACGCCATCGTGTACGGCTTCTGGAGATGTACCTCAGCTCTCTCCAACTCTTCCCCATCTGTGCTGATTCCTCTTCGACCGTTCTTCGCCAAGTACTCAGTTTTTGCCGAATTGATCTTGAGCCCGACTGTTTCGGCTTCTCTCTCCACCCTTGTTGTCATTTGATAGAGATCCATGATCCTATGAGAGAGTAAGAACACGTCATGTCATCCGCGTAGTGAAATAGCCCGGAATAAAGGTTGAAGTTAAATGCTAGTGCGTTGGAATGTCATGTCGGAGCTTTGGGCTGAATTCCTAGCTGCTACCACCTTAACTGAAAGAAATGTTTTTCTCAAGAGTACTGGTTCTTGTGACGAAGGAATTGCTTCTCATCTTAATCGGAAGAAAAGTGATTTAAAGTAAGATTTTGGACTGTAGAAAACTATACTGAATGACTTTCTTATGAACGTTAAATGTGACCCACATAGAGGCTATATTTTTGCGGGAAAATTGGCTGTATTATGGCAGTGTCTGTTAAGCAACTTCATTGCACATATTATTGGCAATACCTTATTTGACTTAATAAAAAAAGCCCAAGAAATGGTAAGAAACTGTGATGGTAGCTCTGAAATGGAAATTTTGGTAGTTCGCTTGGGGTTTTCTAAGTCTTTTATGTCTTTCATGGGAACTATTGTGATATTGATAGCTCAATTCGATAAATCAGATGACAACTTTTTACGCGAAGAGCAGTGTCAAATTTATGAATGAGAGAAAAATTTTTGATAACTTATTCAATTCAATTTCCTCAAATGTCAAAAAATTAAACACTCCGCAATTAAACCAAAACAAAAGTTCAGCTAATTCAGTCCCAAATATCTTCCAAACGCGCACCTAAAGATGGAATGACATCTTGGAGACAACGCGCAACACTAAAACAAAGTTGACAAGTTCCATTTCCATTTTCATACAAAAAAGATGACGGAAGAAGCGTAGGCAAGCTCAATGAATTCCTTAACCACCACTCTGTGTAGTCCGAAGACTATCTTGGACACGAAGACAATCTTATATTAACAGGATAAGAACGCGAATACAGAGGAGAGGAAGAACAAGTAGGTCCCCTTTTGATGTGAGTAGGTTCATATAGCCTTTGGCGTTTTGTTTAACACCGAAATGTTTGCGATTACATCGCGACCGCCACACATCAGTGCTGCACTTCCTTCCTTCCTTCGACCTCACCTTATCCTTTAAGTGAATTAGTTTCGTCTTCGTCTTCGCCTTGGTCGGGTTTGTGGTTCCGAGGACGTAGCGACTAGTGCAGTTATAAGTTTGGACGATTATGGTGGAAGAAGCGTTCCTACTATACGACGAAGACGAACGAAATGCGGGGAAAATGAAATCAGTCAATGAGTTAGTTAAGGTGCATGTTGCACTCACTCACAGGTACTTATCAGGAAATTACCTGCACGATTGACAGGAAAATTCGCAATTAATTATACAAGAGAATTCTTTTAGCCAAGCCGCATATACACACACAGCCGCACACACTCGTATGTAAATATGTAGGCTGGTATATAGTAATACTGTAAAGCTTGAGTATGTGTTTTAGCATAGCTGCGGGTCAGCACGCAAATGTGGACCTCGTCAACTATGACGCTGGTAGTTGACGGTTGTTAGAGTTTACATGAGAAAGGACAGTGTCAACGTTCTTTGGCTATAAACAGAAAAAAATGCACTAAACCTGATAGATGGGAGTTGCTTGACTTTCTCGGTTTGTTATTTGTATATTAAAAAAAAAATAATGGGGACACTAAATGGCATATTTGATATTTGACTCGACATAAAAAGGGATTTTCTTTTGTTCGTGTGCGAAAAAATTGTAATGGGTTCTCATAAATAGGAATTTTGAATATCGGACACGAGCAACACGACGACGACGAACGACTGTTTGGAAAACTGATTTGCGGTCTTGAGACAAATTAAATGAAATCGACAATTGGATCGCACGAAATTGCTCTTATGTATAAGGGACTTAGAATTTTAAAAATGAATTATATTAGAGATAAATTTACAAAAGAATAAAATTAATTTTGAGAAGAGGCGTAAACAACTCCTCTAGTGTTGGACCTAAGAAATAAATAAATAAATAAAAAAACAGTCAGTGTCTTATTTTCAAAATTTATTTTATAAAATCAAAGATTGTAAGAATTAAGCGAAAGAAAATTAATTTTATCGAAATTCTAGGTGCCGTTTTCGACAAAAATGCGATTTTCGAAAACTATTTTTGAACATTTGTACGGTGGATACAGAAATTTTCAGATAAAATATTTTTTTTTTTCGTTTATCTTATAGAGAGCAGGGCCTCAACCAACAAGCTTCTCCAGCTAGCTCGGTCCCTAGCTAGCTGTCTCCAGTTTCGCACACCAAGTTGGTTGAGGTCCTCCCCTACTTGTGTGCACCACCTGAGTCGCGGTCTTCCTCTACTGCGCCGTCCTTCGGGGTTGGATTCGAAGACTTTTCGGGCCGGAGCATTCGGGTCCATTCGCTCTGCATGAACTAGCCATCTCAGTCGTTGGACTTTGATTCGTTTGACTAGGTCAGTTTCGCTGTACAGCCCGTACAGTTCGTGGTTATATCTTCTCCTCCACTCCCCGTCTATGCAGACGGGACCAAAGATCACGCGAAGAATTTTCCTCTCGAAACATCCACTTTCGACAAAGTCCATGTCTCTGCACCATAGACAAGGACCGGGATGATGAGGGTTTTATATAGGGACACTTTAGTTGCTCGAGAGAGGACTTTGCTACGCGCGTGAGTTTTGCACTATTCTTTCAAAAACGATGTTGAAGAAATCGCACGACAGAGCATTGCCTTGTCTAAAACCTTTTTTGACATCAAATGCATCGGTGAGATCTTTCCCGACCTTGATAGAGCAGCGTGCATTCTCCATCGTCATCCTACACAAGCGGACATGTTTATCAGGGATGCCAAAACTAGACATTGCTCTATATAGTTCGCTCCTATAGATGCTATCGTACGCGGCTTTGAAATCGATGAAAATGTGGTAGGTGTCGATTTGTAGCTCCTGGGTTTTTCCAAGATCTGCCGTAATGTGAATATCTGATCGATGGTGGACTTTCCAGGTCTAAAGCCGCACTGATATGGACCTATCAGGTTGTTGATGAAAGGCTTCAGACGTTCACATAATACGGCAGAAAGAATCTTACACGCGATGTTCAGGAGACTCATGCCTCTGTAGTTGGCGCAGTTCAAAGGGTCTCCTTTCTTGAGGATCGGACAAACAATGCTGAGATTCCATTCATCGGACATGCTTTCTTGCGACCATATTTTGCAGATGAGTTAGTGCAAGCTCCCAACCAAGTCATCGCCTGCCGCTTTGAATAGTTCGGCAGCAAGGCCGTCAGCTCCAGCGGCTTTGTTGGACTTGAGCTTCGATATAGCTATCTTCACTTCATCCAGGTCGGGTGGGCGGTATTGTTGGTCTACGTCGCCTAAGTTGAATGGTACTATCTCTATAGCAGCGGCATTTTCTTCTTCATCGCCATTATAAAGATTGGAGAAATGTTCTTTCCATATCCTCAGCATGGACTGCGATTCTACTACGATGGTCCCATGATTATCCCTGCAGGCTTCGGCTCGGGGATTGTATCCGTGTGATGTTTTTTTACCTTCTGGTAAAACTTTCTAATCTCATTCCTGCTATGGCATCCTTCTATTTCCTCGTTCAAGCGCTTCTCATTCTCCTTCTTTTTCTTTCTTAGAAGCCGGTGTTCTTCTCTCCTCTTCTGCTCATAGAGCTCGCGAGCAGCTCTAGTCCGTCTTTGCAGCGCCGCTTTGTATGCCTTTTGCTTTGCTGCATGTGCTTACCGGCACCCATTGTCAAACCAGGGGTTTCGTTGCGGTGGTCGTGTAAAACCCGACACATTAGAAGCAGCATCTCTGATGGCTGCTTGGCAACGTTGCCACTGGTTCTCAATACTTGATGCTGGCAGCACAGGACTCCTTATGAGGTTGTTAGAAGCTCGATCGGAAAAGGACCTTACGATCTCTTGTGATTGTAAACGTCCAACGTCGAACTTCCTCGCAGTACTTCCTTGTTTTGGCTTAGGTCGGGATATCCGCAGCTGAACCTTGGCTACAACGAGGTAGTGGTCCGAGTCGATGTTAATCCCTCGGAACGTGCGGACATCCTCTATACTTGAGAAGTGCCTTGAATCGATCGCCATGTCCCTTTGTGAATATCAAGATGTTTGAACTGCGTACTGGCTACAAGAACGTCTCGTCCCACAGCGAAGTCGATCAGTCTGAATCCGTTATCGGAGGTGGTGTCGTGCAGGCTTTATCTTCCGATTGTATCATCAAAGATGTCTTTTCTTCCCAGCTTGGAGTTAAAATCTCCAAGGATTATTTTAATGTCATAGCTAGGACACTGCTCGTATGTTTTGTCCAGGAGCTCGTAGAATATGGCTTTGGTGTCTTCATCTTTCTCCTCTGTTGGGGCATGCACGCAAATCAGGCTAATGTTGGCAAATTTCGCCTTGATACGGATTATCGTGAGGCTCTCGTTCACACAGTTGAACCTTAAGACTTTTTGCCTGAGGCTTGTTCCAACAACAAACCCGCATACAAATAAACGCTGCTTTTATTCTCCATAGCAGTCGCCGTAGTATATATCGCAGTCTTTTAATCTTCGTTTTCCCGGTCCGTCCCATCGCATTTGTTGGATGGCGGTAATATCTGCTTTGCAGCAGTTTAGGGCTTCCGCTAGTTGTTCGGCTGCACGTGGTCGTATGGGACCTAACATTCCACGTACAGATCCGAAGTTCGTTATCCTTAATTCGTTTGCATGTTTCGTCAACAGTGAATCCGTTCGTCTCCGAGGCTCGTTTTTGCTTCGCAACTAATGTGTGTTTTATGAGGCCGGGAAGTCATCCCGACGGCACAACCCCCAACCTGAAGGGCCAGGTCCTTAGTATGACTCCAAGAACAGGGAGCCGGTTAAAGCGCTCCTTACAAGCCTGAGCTCCGAATATGTCGGAGTAGCCCTGTAAGGTGTTCACTAAGTAGTTCAACCTCACTGGAACTGTAGACGCCATCGTTGATTCCATCTGGGGAATTCCTCCGCTGCCGCCTTGATGAAAGGAGAGATGCCTTAGTGGGAACAACTCTCCCCCCCCCCCCGTCACTCGTTTGCTACTCCCAACAACCTTCCACTGGGGTTGTGACCCAATCTCCAGTTGAGGTACTAGGCACCCGATGTTCACCGCGAGGAGGTGAGAGTAGGAGTCGATAGACAGAGGTGGGTTTTTAGAAAAAACGTATGGACGCTTGTGTCCTCTTGTGTGCACGTGTCTATCATTCGAAAATCTGAAAGGCCTGAAAGGCTGTCTATATAAAGAAACATTGCACGGTAATCGAGATATTCAAATATGTCTACAGTTTCATCCTTTTTGGATTCTATTCAAGAAATTCAAGTGGATTATTGGAGCCCCTGTGCAAATATGTCCAAATTGTACCCTAGTTTCGGACGACCGATGGTCTTATAGATCTCACCAGATCAGAAGAGGTGAAACATTTCTGACATCGTCGAAGAAAACCTAAGCACTTAGCAGAGTTTTGGGTGACGTCGAATATGTGGTCATTCTCTACAAGGTGTGGTCTGTGATAGACATACCGAGAACTGAAAGCTGATACGTATGTTTTCTCAATTCAAGTGCCGCTCATGGATGGCGGCATGGAGTTTGCGTCCCGCTTCAACGAAAGAAGACAGAGTTTAGTTCTTGCAGCACTAAATTCTACGCGGTTTTTCGATCACAAATTGAAAATATTATCAAAACCAAAATTTAATGAGCTTATATCATATGGTGTTGTTCCAAATTCAGATCCGAAGAAGAAGGACATGTATTGGGAAATAAATATGAGCAGCTGAGAATACTGTCGTCAACAAAGCAATTTATTGTATTAGAAGCTTCAGACCAAAGATCATTGATAAATATGAGAAAGAGAGTCGGAGACAAAATTGAACCCTGTGGCACACCAGCATTTTTCTTATAACGTTCAGACATAAACCGTCCACCAGAATTTGTATTGAGCGGTTGTAAAGGTAGTTTCTAGTAAATCAAAGAAGAGATCCATCAATAGCAAAGAGCTTGAGGCGAAACTCTATCAAATGCTTTTGAAATATCAAGTGCAATAATCTTACTTTTTTAAAAACGATGTAAAGAATTGTGCCCCTGTTCAATGAGATATTCCATCTCATCACCAGTGGACCTATTGCTACGAAAGCCATACTACAGGTCATTAAGAAGCTTTCGTACTTTAAGATATTTCTTGAGCTGAATCAATCAGCGTTTCCCCGACCTTGGAAAGAAGGGTCGGTAGTTGAAAGGGGAAGAAGATTCATCTTTTGAGGGACAGACTGGACAAATGCTGTTTTTCATCCACTCGGAAAGACACCAGTAGAGTAGGATAGATGTAAAGCTTACGCAATGGTTTTGCCGACGTTGAAGAACACCTCTTCAGAACAATAGGTAGGATACTATCCGGACAAGATGATTTGTGTATATCGCGATGTTTCAGTTCTCTTGCAAATGTACGGGTGTAAAAGAATTTATGTAGCGTAAGAAGAATTGTGTACATTTAAATCGCCCTTTACAACGGGTAATGAGATGTAGGTGTTCTTTTTCACCTTAAACTTCTCTCTAAGCTTCTTCACCTTATTCGAAATAGGACATTTTTGAGTATGTGTACCAAAAATTCTTTGTCTGACTTTATAATAATTTTGAATTCTCTCATGGAGAGATTTTCGCGCGATCTTAGGAGGTTACACGGTAAGTTTTGGCACAGGATTTTCTATGTTAGAGCTTTTCGCATCGCGTTTTAAAATTGTCACTGCATGTAAGTTAATGCTAGTTGCATAATTTTTAACAGACGGCAAAAGAACGTTAATTGCCAGGATAGTTTATTAGTTAATTGGTTTCCAGATACGTCTTCGGCGAGCAGCTCTGCCGGTTCATTGGGCTGCTATGTGTGGCGTGTGGCGGAGAGGTGACATTTTCCAACCCGCATGTATATAGCAAAACAAGTTCCGCTGAGGATTAGAGCACTAAAAAAAAGCATGTCCCTTTCCTTTGCAGTTCTAGCAGCTATAAATACGAGCTTCCCTCTTTACCTGGAAAGCTTCCACGTTCTGACTTGCATCTTCATACGACTCGCAGAGTTTCTCAGCTTCCAACTCCGAGACATTCCAATGTTGAGGTGGGATGAACCGCTGTTTTCTCTGGGAGTTATCATGGACGCTGAGATACTTTTCGATATTTCTGCAGACGTATTTCAATTCTGCAAGACTGTCCGTGCGATAAGTAATCCAGAAGCTCTCCTATCCGTCTCTTTACATTAAGCTTCAAGAGTTCGACTATTTCCTGGGGCTGTTTGGGGATTCTCAATCTACTATTCAATTATTGGATAGTCGAATAAAAGTCATCGAAAGACTCTGTAGAAAGTTGGTGCCTTGCCTATCAAACATTTTTCTCGACAACTCCGAGTCGGTATCCAAGCTACGATGCTGCTCTACCAGGGTTATACGGAGGGCCATCCAATTTACCACCGGGTTGAATTTAAGGTACACCCAGTACCAATTCTCTACGGAACCTGTGACGAAATGGTAAAAGTTAAGCACAAATTCCTCCCAGCTTGCTCCATAACTAATCCTTAAACATTCAAGCCTGAACAGAAAATCGTCCACCGTCATTTGTCGATTGTCGAATTTTAAGCCCTATTCGTGGAAATGGTGATATTTTTGGCTAGCTGCAATAGGGACCGTAGGAAGAGAAGTACTTTGAGGATCACATAGGCTTAGTATTCGGATTTGTCTCAAAAACTCCTATGGCTTACAGGAATCCATAGGCCGATCCTGGCAGCTGAAGCAAGGGGTTACCTGACTACTATAGGCTCGGCATGCTTGCTTAAGCCAAAGCTACGCTCGTCGGAAGGGTGCGATCTTGCTATAGTCGTCAGAACGATTATTACGTCGTTTTATATCATGCCGAAAATTGTGAAAATAATTAAACTCGTAAAAGGTTCAATAATAATAAAAATTTTGAGCCCGAATATCGTCCCGATTGTAAAGAAAAGTTCATAAAAATATTTGTGTTTTAATGATTCGAGAGACTGCACGAAAAAAATGTGAAGTGGTAACCCTCGAAGAGTCAAGGACAAACAACATCTAGTCTTTCACTCTTATTACTGTATCTACTTATTAATAAGAGAAGCATGCAAAGTACTCAACATAGATCCAAATCAAAACCGGAATTCCCCGGATTTTTCATCTTTGAAAATGGTTCAGCAATGTTTGGATAAGCTTGCAAGTCTGCGCATTAACCTAAATGTCACTCTTATCAGGGTTCAGGTTCAAAGTGGAACAGAGGAAAATGAACGGCCTGACGAGCTAGTCATTCATTTCCTCTGTAAATGTCCCGCTCTGGCCAGAATGAGTGCCCAAATATTCGGAAACTTATTCTAGACCTATCTGAATTTAAGATCAAAAACTTGATCTGTTATCTTAACACGACAAAATCAATCTGAGGTGAAGCTCGATATGCCATCTGTAAGCTACTGACCTTAAGGTGGAAGGAAGCTCATGAATTATCATATTCCATTAAATCCATAAGTCATAGGTCATTTGCGGCACTAAGAAAGACTGCTCCTGACCACCATTTCTTCCTACCTATCTATAAACTAAATTGATAAATTCCGTCTTCCCTATTATCGTTATGACAGTTTTGATTACAGTTCTGAGTAAGATTTTCTTAAGCACCCGAAATGTTCTTTCTAGTATCAACATTGGAAGGAAAAATGGCAAGCTTTTGTAGGGTCTTACTTAGAAAATACAATTTTTCTTTTCTACATAAAACATACTCAACGGATTATGAAAATTTTTGCAAAAAAACGTCAAAAGTAAAATTTTTGTTTACAATTTAATCAAAATTTGAAATTTGAAAATTTGAAAAATTAGAAATTGTTCGAAGGCACCTCCTAGTTCTAAATGAATCAAGATGAAAACTCGATTTTATCATCTAAGTTAGTAAAATTATCCAAAACTTGGGAGGCATAATTTCTAAAATATTTTTAATCAAAATTCTCTTTTAACTATTTAAAGTTTGTTGATAACATTAAATGAAATTTTTATTGATCGACTTGATGGGCATTAATAATTTTGATATATTTATATGTCTAAATATTTATATTTATCTCTCCAAAACAAATCAATTGCATCTGACTCAAACGATCAATACAATTTAAAGTTTCTAAATTAATTTTTATTTTAAAGCGATTTCATTGTTCGATGACAGATCAGACAAATTTAACAATAGCATTTGCCTCCAGCTAAACATGTTGCGGGTGTGAAAAATAATAACGTGTCCCAGAGGACGCTATTAATCTTGTCAGCAAGTTTTTCTTGTTGGCTTTTATTTCTTGAGAGAAAAAAAAAGCATTACAAAATGAGTAATAATAATAGATTCAGATATTGTAAATTTCGAAAGAATTTTCATTGAATCATTCGACTTAATAGATTACCCTCGGTTGTCCCCATCCAGTGCCACGAAAATAACTCAGCTCACTTGCAACATGTTTCCAAACAAAAGCCAACACAAATACACGAGTAGGTAAATTAACAACAATAAGAACTACTGTGTCCATCAGCAGCAACTCAAATGGCATTTTTCATGGATAAATTTATTGCTTGTGAATTTTCCGTATCACTGACTTTGTTTTCAATTACTTGTTTTTGGTTCACCCTCTTTCAGCCAATACGGATGTCATCACACCTATATTGCGATGGAAAATGGGGGTGGATCGTTTAGGAAACAATTTATCCAAGGGAATATGGTTGTTTTGAAATCCGGGAAGAATCAAGGGTGATGTTATTAATTTTCTGGTGGAAAAGTCCTTAAGTCAGAGTCATAAAATCAAATAAGAATAAGGGCCTCTTGCCAGAGGTGATGAAATCTTGATATGGTATTCTCGGGTAGACTTTCCCCTCAACTGAGTTTTGATTCTGTTTCCGACTCAGTGTGATAATAGTGTCTTTTTGGCTAGTAGTCAATTATGGTTTTTGTTCTCCAAATTTTATCTAAGAAATACCACATCATCATTTTGCAGCTTTGGAATGTCAAATATGTATAAAGAACATTAGTTTAGAGTGCCGTATCGAATTGAAACATTTGGGAAAATAGTGTTCGCGAGCGATTCGAAAAACAAAGAGGGGAGCGCAAAAAATTTTGTTTAAAAGCAGGAAAATGAGAAAAATAAATTTTTAGGAAAATTCGACCTTTGATGTGTTTTTGATTTTATCGCCGAATTTCCCGTCTAAGGAAGGCTTACCACTTGGAATCCGGGTAAAAAACGTAAGAACCAATACCTACATGCACGTTCCAAGAAAAAGAAAACCTTTACTTGTAAGCACCCAAAAAATGGCACATTGCCAAAAGCTTCAACATAAAGCCCAAACAGTATTCATGCGAAAGAAACAAAAAATCAAAAAGTGTAGATACGTGCACGTGCGCGACTTAACTTTAGAAGTCTTGGGCGATATTTCGGTTATGACATTTTTAATTTTTTGTTTGCCGATGGAATAGTGTAGTGAGAGACCAAACACAAAGTTCTATTTCTGAATTATTGCATCAACTGAGCTTAATCAAAACCTTTATAGGGTTTTCTAGAAACTTTGGAAAATCAAACGCAAGTTAGAATGCGTCCTCAGGAAATAACATACAAATTATGTGTACCAAATTTTAAACAAATTATTCGACCCTTTATCGTCTACCTCGATGAACATTGCGGACATAAGATGCACAGATGACGGAAAGAAATATAGATACAGAGGCAGACAAATGTAAGGCTTCGGCCACGCACTGAGCGACGAGCGACTGAGCGATTGAGCGACGAGTCGCTGAGCGACGCAAAAAAATTAAATCACATGAAATTGTATGGAGGTGGCCACGTACACTCTGAGCGACTTGTCATTGTTTTAAGCGACAGAGTGACGTCGCTCAATCGCTCAGTTGCTCGTCGCTCAGTGCGTGGCCGAAGGCCGAGGCCTAAGAAAAACAAGAAAAACCATTTTTTAACGAAACTAACACTTCCCCTATACATGGCAAAGATATAATAATATTAAAATTGATGAATAAAATAATCTCTCTAGAATGCATACATGATACAACATAAGTTAAATCGATAACATATAGAAAAGGACCCAGATGACTTCCCTGAGGTACATCTCTACATGGTAGAATCTATTTTAAAGGTATAAGAACAAGGTAGAAGAACACCTTTTTAGAATTAAATGGGATATGCAATCTGGACAAACGAAATTATCTATTTCTAAATCATCTGGCGAGTGTGCAAGTGCAAAAGAAGAATTTTCATATAGAACCATTTAGACTTATTACAGAAGAAGCCATAACACTGTATGGTTAAATCAAATTTGCAGCAAAATGCACTGCAAACAATCTGACTTTTATTGCCAGCTGACCAAAAGAGTATTATACTTTAAAGAGTTTCTTAAATTTTTGTTTACAATAGAACTAAAGTTTTTAACACCTTTGGGATATTGTAGTATTTTCGCCGTGGTTTTTGTAATTTAAGAACTTTGTTCTTCGAATATGAGTTGTATAGGTATAGGTATTTCTGGCCTGCCTCTAGGTACTTGTTCCGGTTTTTCTCAGTGGCGTTTGTGTTGTAACATCTCCCCAAACTGAGGTAGGTACATAGTTTACCATGAATTCTCGTTCGAACTTACTCTTTTAATCCTTTAGGGAAAACAATCTTAATTCCATTGAAAATAATGGCTGTTATCATACAAGCACCGGAATATATGTCACTATCGAGGAAACTTAGTAACCAGTTATAGTTTTAAAAGAAGTTGCTTAGAGCGTCCCAATTGGCTATCTCATATCGCCAAACGGTTCTCTATCGATTTTTTACTTGCGACTTATAGGTATTATAAGGCAAGTTATATGTTGAAAAGTTGACATTACAATGATACCGAGTAAATAAAGTAGGTCTCAATTCTGTCCGTCTGCCTTTTCGACTATCTACAGCCTATACGGCTCGGCTGATTTTCTTTAAGCTTGGTAGAAATCATTTTAATTTTTTCCCCCAACACGTTTTTTTCTGCCATACGAATTTTTTTTCGAAATTTTATAAATATTTTTTTTTTCTCAAAAACTGTCTCACAGAATTTAAAAAAAAAAAAATCAAAAATTTCATTTAGTTAAAGCTAGGTAATGGTTGAACAAAAATTCTAAAAAAATTGTTATTTTTGGTAGCCCCCTGAAACCATTTTTTTCGTTTTTGATTTTCTCGAAAACGGTACAACCGATTTAAATAATTTTGTTTATGCTAAGGCTCCTCCAAAGTTTGAATTTCAATTTTTTATTTTTTTGATTTTTAAAAACATTTCAAAATTTGTTTTTGGAAACGCAATATTTCGAAAACCCTATGCTCGATTTTTTTCAAACTTGATTAATAAAAGTTTCTTAACATAATCTATAAGATTTGAGAACAAAAATTTCGTTTTACCTAAAACTAACGGTACCTTCCATACATACAAATGTTGAAAAATAGTTTTCGAAAATCGTATTTTTCTCAAAAACGGCTCCGAGAATTTTGCTAAATTTTTTTTTCTTTACATTAATTTTAACGATCTATAATTTAATAACAAAAATTGAAATCAAAATATTACTGACTCTACCTACCATAGAATCAGAATGTAAATCATTCAATGGAACAGGAACATTTCCGCTCTCGTATAGATGTAATTGCTCTTCGAGATCCTTGTATAAACAGATCCACCAAAATTATTGCGTAAGCTGTTCCGTCTCTCCTATTGTGCTGGAATTTTTCCTTGAAAATGGAAAACAGCATTTGTCTAGCCTCTAGCGCATCTAGCCAGTCCCTAAGAAAAGGGAACCCTTCGTCACCCTCCTCCTGTCGACGTAAGTGCACGTCCCTTCTTTTCAAGTTCATCGAATCGCTGATCAATCATCAGCTCAAAAAACATCACGAACTCTTTAACAATCGTTCCACTGGTGATCTGATGGTATGTCAGATGATATTGCTAAAGCATTTGATAGAGTTTAGAATCAAGGTCTCGAATCGAAAATGCGTTCCTTTATTATCAGTCAAACCCTTATTCCTTGGATTAGAAATTAACTTCTGAATCGTTCAAAACATGGTGTATTGGACGGTTTCAAGTCTGATCTTCATAAAATAAATTCTGTTGTTCCCCAAGGCTCCGTTTTATGTCCGTCTATAATTCTCATTTTTATAAATGCAGAAATAATCTACTTCATTGTTTACCCGATGACTCTAGCTCTAGCCTCAGCTTTTCATCCTCATTCTCAAATTCACGTCCATCTTCTTTGGAAGTGCAATTACAAGTTTGATAAGCTCATTAAATTCCGAGCAGTGTTACCTCTGAAAATTTTCATAAAGTGTCAAAAAAGGTGTCCGAGAGGAAAAAAGGTGTCCCATAGAAATGTCAATTAAAACGCAGAAAAATTGTTTACAAAACAGTTTTAAAAAGTCTTGATATCACATTATTTCTTTGATATTTGTTTCTCTATAGTCTATACTTTTGTATAAGAACATTACTAGGAACCCATTCTTCTACCTCTAACGGCAAATCTTTGCCTCTTAAGACATTTAAAGCTGAAAGCATTGAATGACACGTTTCAATTTTTTAATGAAAGATAGAAGGTGCGTTTTATTATAATTTTTCGAACAAACTGTTTGTTTTTCAAAATAGTGTCCAAAGAGCTACTAGATTTACATATAAAAAGTGTCCAAATCGACTTATTTTTGAAAAGAAGTGTCCTGGTGTCCGAACGCTGAAAAGGTGTCAAAATGACACTAAAGTGTCCCAAAAGGTAACCCTGATTCCGAGCTTCACAGTATTGGTAAATGGGGTGTAAAAATTCGTGTGGCGTTTGATGTTTCGAAAACTAAATTCTGTCTATTGTCGTTGAAGCAAAAGGAACCCCTTATGCCATTGTCCTTGAATGGTACTTGCTTCGAAGAAACCGTAAAGCTCATGTGTTTCAACGACGATCTTCGTTGTAATGACCACATTCTAGGGACCGCCAAAAACGCTGCTAAATGCTGAGAATTTCTATACCGGTATGAGAAATGTTTCACTACTTCTGATCTGGCTAGCACTTGTAGGGTGTTTATGTGTCCAAAACTCGAGTACAACTCACATCTTTGGTCAGGTGCAGCCCAAATTTCTCACCATTTATTGGATAGAATCTAGAACAGAGAGTTATAACTGATAGGAAACAGAACTATCTTGGAATCATTCCCATCTCCTGATCACCGTCGTCGTAATGTTTCATGTCTTTCCTTTTTTCACAACCATTGCTCCTTTTAAGTATTAAGTCCTCCCTCAACCAGTTAACTATTGATATCAGCTTCGCTAGGAAAGCTCATCTGTTCACTCTTGAACCTAATTTTGGATGTACCGTCAATGACAGAGATTCATTTCTTAGTTACACTACACGATTATGGAATAGTTTATCCGGCATGGTTTTGACTTGACATATCAATTTGCAAACATTCAAGACCAATGTTCATCGACACCTCCCTTAACTGCCCCGTAATTTCCCCATGGCTCATTCTATGTTTTTCAAACATTACAAGGGTCTCACCATAAACCCATGTGCATAAAGGCATGTGAAAATTGAGTTAAGGCAGCTTTATCCTCCTGTAATGATAGATAGTAATTAATTTTTTTTCTAAAAATAAAGCAAATCCGTTTGAGTCTTAAAAGTGAAATCTGTAAGTGGTAAATGTATTTCATCCTCAATATTCTAATATCTTTATGATGACAGTTTGCTCATAAATTGTGTTTCAGGTTGATTAAGCGGTATTTTTTAGCAAAGCTTCACACCTAAAAGAAAGAACAGGTTAGTTGCTCCCGTTTACTTTGCCAATTTCCGTCAAGAGGTGTTATCGTAAATTTCACTTAACTCTTCGAATATCATTTAACGACGCCGAACAAGCCGTCTGCTATACTGTTTGAAGTTTGTGACTTGGATGCATTTTAATTTGCAATCGAGTTTGCTTATTTTATGGTCGAAATGATGGCTAACAACACTAAAACAATCTTTTCGAATTTTATTACAGTGTGACAATTTTTGTGCTCGAGCAGTTCAATATACTTAATTAAATACACCACTATATGTAATGAGAGAAATTGTCACCACTGCTGTCGCCGCAGCCATTTGTACCATCTATTTCAAGAAGATTAAAAAAAAACATAAAGCTTAAACTGAACTTAAGAGGCTTTCATTGGATCGGTTTTAATATGACAATAATTTTTGGAGTACGAGTATATAGTTGATGCAAGGGAAGATTTGCATCTTTGTTGCAAGTTTAATTGCATTTAGAATGTGGTTTTATTGGATCTTTTTCAAAATCGATTAATTGATTGTGATTTACAAACTTTATAGCCCGTTTGGCGTTCAGGGAACCATATAAAATGAGGTTAATTTGGACTTAAGTGGAAAATGAAATTAGACAATGTTGCATTAATTCTCAGAGTTCTTTTATGAGCTCTTAAAATCCTTTAAAAATTAATTGGAACATAAAATTAAGTTTACACAATTTTATTATTAAAAGAATCTGAATTAAAACACTACAGCAACCGATTTTTAAAAGCTTATCATTAAAGTCAACAAGATACCTAAATGTATGGATTCCAAAGTATATAACCACAGGGTGCGACAATATAACTTTCTTTTTAAAATGCGCGCTATTCAGACTGTTCAGGTGCAAGCATTTCGGGAGTAGTTTATTCGTTAGACAGGCGTGGTTTTTGAAGTTTTTTGTTTTTTTTTCTATATCTGTCGACATTAATCGTTGAAATAGTGAGAAGCGTGTGTTTGAAATTGAGATCTGAGTTTTCTAATACAAGCTGAAAAATTATCTTTAACAAACAAAGTAAAGCTCGTGTACAGTTATAGAAGTCAGACTGCCAATATACAACCTGCAAACTTACCCGGTTAAAATACACTAGTCAACTCAAAACAGCGATTTTGAATCCTCGTTTAATCGGTACACCTACACAGTCATGCTTACTCGTATTTTGAGATTCGAACGAATAGCTAATTCGATAGAATAGATATTTTCATTCGAATGAACTTTGCATATTTTGACATTCGAGCGAAAAATGTTCATTGTCCAATGATTGAACCTAAATGAAATTCATTTCCGAAATCAGCTGTTTGAAATTTGCTGAAATTTCTATCTAATTTAGTATGACCAAACTGATTTTTTTTTTGATGATTTTTATTTAAAAAAAAATTATGGTCTTAAAATATAAAAATAATACTTTATCATTTTAAAAAAAACTAAGTAATGCTAACAGCCCGGTAAAGTTTAAATTTGAAAAACATCAATAAAACTGACATTTTAAAATTTGGGAGCATTTAGAAAACAGTATGGTAAGTTTATTGATATCAAAAAAAGTAAAATAACGGTACAACTTCTCTGTATAATAAAATACTTGATTTATGTTTTAATTTTCATGTAAACTAAATTGTTTTCCAAATTGATAAGCAAAAAAGAAGGCAACTTCAAAGCCTATTTAATTTATACACATATGGTCACACTTGAATTTTGAATTATCATTTGTAAATTGTTTCATAAAAATATTGATAAATTCAAGTGAGATGTTAAAAATCAAAATGTTTTATTTATGAATAGTGAAGACGTTGAGGAGCAGGTGTATAGGAGAATGATAATGGATGCATCAAATCCATTTTATGCATCCATTACTACTAACATTATATATCTACTAAACTTACATGTTTTATGAATCTATTCGCCAGAAAAAATTTAACGAGAATGAAATGACATTTCTTTCGAACGATTCGAAAGTGAAAATCTACTTAGTTTTCGACAGATAAATGAACTTTCCAATCGTTTGAATCTCAAAATACAAATTACTCGAATTCAACATACTTTCTAGTGAAATCGAATGTCAAAATAAGGCTGAGTATCTTCAAACATATGTACTAATTTCGCTGCTTAAACAAAGGTGTACATCATTAGAATATATTTGTACTGATGTGTTTTGTTTTCAGAATTTGAGAAAGATCATTTATGAAAATTAAAAATAAATAGGGACTTAAAATTGATCCTTGTGGAACTCCTACTGGAGAACAAATAAAATTAGATTCCAGAGAATATAATTTATTTAAGTTTTGTGCAGTGTCCTTAAATTTTGAAGGAGTAAGCTATGGTTTTACATGTCAAACGCCTGGAAAAAATCTAATAGGGTTAAAAATGTAAGAAAGTCCTTATTATTAGCAATACGAATGTCATCTGATCTTTCAAAAGAGCTGTAGCTGTATTTGCTGCTGTAAAAATTTTTCCAGGATTTTGGAAAAAATTGATATTGTTATTTAAGTATTAGACACGTGGGTTAGAAATAATAATATATGAGGGAGACTGGCTCTGACGAAGTCAGAATCAATTTCATCTAATCCTACCGCTTTTTATGAATATTTTTTTGAATATTACAACAACAACTTGAATGAACCACCACCAACTGGGTTCTTATTTGGCTGGAGTTATATAGCTATTTTACGGTTGCCAAGCCGATCATCAGACTCTTTATTAGTGGTGGTTAGCTTTTATACTATCAAGTTTAATCGAAAAACTGTTTGCCTTGACTGCTTTTGATCTGATTCTTTTGATTGCACTCAATACATACATCTGTTTAATTGATACACGTAAACAGAAATTCGGCACAGAAGTTGAGTAGCCTGAGTTTTCATGAAGCAAAAGTGTGTTGTTTGAAAAAGAATTTTGAAGGGTCACAGAATCCTTATTTGGCAGCTATTGTATTTTTTGTATTGTATTTTTATTTCTTACTAGCTGCTCCGGCAGACGTTGTTCTGCCCTTTTTTCCTTGAAACAACAGTAATAAAACATAATATTTCAGAGTGATCACTTTTCATATTTATAGATTTATGTCTCCATGATAAACAAAGATTACTTAAAAATATAAGTGTCCTATTTTGTGCATTGTAAGACTTTAGCAGTAGTAGTAATAATCTGGTATTTTCATTGTAATGCTTTATCGTACACATTATGACCACCGATCCTACATTTAATTGAAGATTGTGGGGAGGTAATCTTGGCAAATCCAGTGAGTTCAAAAATTCTGCTGGATAATTGAGGAAATCATCTTGGTAACTTATTTGTATGTCCTTAATTCACCGGAAATTTCATTTTTGATTTTGAAATTTATTTCATTTACATCCGTGTTTTTGGCAACTAATATAGGTCGTTCACTCAACCAACAATGATATCTGTAATTTTGAGCTACGTTTGGGAACACCTTTTCTATAAGTTCAGTTTTTGATTCTATAAACTGACCAAAATTGACAGGAAATGTAATGAAGCCTGCCATAACATCTACATGGGATTTTACCATTACCAATGTCAATTAGTTGTTTTGAAAATATTTCTCCAGATCGATCATTTTACAATTCGACAACATATTCAAATTTAGTATCTTAATCTTTGTCCACAAAATGGAGGACTTTAAACATGCATTCAGTTCATCCGCTGGTGTAGACCGTGGAATAACTGGTAATGTTTGACGAAAATCTCCTGCTAATAAAATCATCGCTCCATCGAATAGGTTTCGATTGTTTCGCAGATGATTCAGAGTTCTGTTTAATGCTTCCAAAGACTTTTTATGTGCCATCCTGATGCATTCATCCCATACTATCAACTTGCATTGCTGAAAAACCATTGCCACTACAGAGTCCTTCAAAAAGTTGCAAGTCGAAGTTGCTTTGAATTGAATATTTAATGGTGATTTTAGCGCTGCATGGGCTGTTTGACCGCCTTCCAACAATGTAGCTGCAATACCAGAGGAAGCAAATGCGAATACAATTGCATTCTGTAAGTGAACTGTTGCTAAAATTAATGAAATTAAAAATGTCTTTCCTGTACCACCAGGAGCATCCAAAAAGTAAAATCCTCCAGTTCCATCATTTACAAATTTCATAAGTGTATCAAAGACATACTTTTGTTGTTGGTTCAACAACGGAACATAATATTCGAACCGATTCCCTTAAAGCATCGAGATCGAACAGTTTTGCACGTTGCAACACTTGATTAAAAGCGTCATGCATTGGGCGATTAGGCACGGCCATGCCTAATTGAGATAATACTTTGTTCGACATCATCAAGCACGCATGTCTTCAATTGATATCAACGCCTTGTTGTAAATTTCTTCTGTGAATTGTAAATGTTGAATTCCTGTTCTATTGCGTATTTGATGCAAGATATCGTCACACAGATCATCTTTGTATTTCATCCACAAATCAATTATTGGTTGCATGTTGATATAATTATAGAAAACAACAATGTTCGTATTTGTTGAGCTTTTGAAAAAATTACAACATCATTTAAAGCTGATCCCAATGAGCATCATTTTCTAACAGTTTCAAACGCTGACAGGCTTCTCTGTAAGAGCCACATAATTCACCATTAACAGTTCGTAAAAGTTGGAATGATGTTGGGCCTCGAACATTGACTAATGTCAAATGTGTTGCTAAGCGTAAAACTCGAGAACGGCTAGAGCCCTTGTAATTTTTACATTTTCTCTCTCCATAAGAACCTGCCATGTGCCTTAACAAAAACGTTAAAAATAAAATGCACGACTGGGTCGCACGAACTTGCTCCTATGTAATAGGCCAGGAATTTTAACTTAACTAGAGAAAACTGTTCATAAGGGTACAATTATTTTTTAAATTCTTTTTGTAGTAAGAGACAAAAACAGAATGCTATGAAAATATGAATTTATGCAAGAACAGAAATTATAAGTCGTTGTAGTGGTTTCTTAAAAAAAAGCTTTTATATACAAACTTTTTAAAAGATTTTTAAGAAAAAATTTTGGTACGCCAATTTAAAGTTTTTATTATTGTTCGAATAAAAATTAAATTTACAAAAAAACTATTAAGCCGTTTCCGAGATATCGAATTTTCAAAAAAAGAAAAAATAGATTTTTTTTAATTCAAAAAATATTTATTTTAAAGTTTTGAAATGCAATGTGTTTTAGACTTTTTAGAAGCTTCTCTATAAAAATTTTCATTAAGATCCGTTATGTGGATAATGAGAATTTCAAAATTCGAAAAAATGGTTCTATGGTAGGTACAAGCTGTAATGTCTTAATTTCAAAATTTGTTTTATTAAATTAAAGATCGTAAAAATTAATTTAAAGAAAAAAATTTTATCAAAATTCTAGGCGCCGTTTTCGAGAAAAATACGATTTTTGAAAACCATTTTTTTTTAATTTTTTAGCATTTGTATGGTAGGTACCTTTATTTTAAGTTAAAATAAAAAAAATTTTCACACATCTTGTAGATTATATTGAGAAACTTTTATTTATCAAGTTTAAAAAAAAAACTAGCATTGGGTTTTCGAAATATTGAGTTTTGAAAAAAAAATTTGAAGTTTTTTTTAAAAAAAAATTTTTTCGAAAATTTAAATACACAATTCTATTTATGGTTTTGGAGAGCTTAAGCAAAAAAAAAAATTATCAAAATCGGTTGAACCGTTTTTGAGAAAATCAAAAACAAAAAAAATGGTTCCATGGGGGGTACCCTCTATTACCACTTATCTGAAAATTTTTTTCAACCATTACCTAGCTTTAACTAAATGAAATTTTTTTGTATTTTTATTTTTAAAATCTATTGAACAGTTTTTGAGAAAAAAAAATATTTATAAAATTTCTAAAAAAAATCGTATGGCAGGTAGCGTTATTTTAAGTCTTAAAAAAAAAGAAAAAAACGTGTGGGGGAAAAAATCAAAACCCATATCTACCAAGTTTGAAGAAAATCGGCCGAGCCATTTAGGCTGTAGTCGAACCGACAGACAGACAGATAGACAGACAGAATTGCGAGACCCACTTTTTTGGTCTTCGCTATCATCGTAATGTCAACTTTGATCGAAATCTCGAGTTCGATTTTTTTCCAAATGCAGAACTTGCCCTATAGTACCTATAAGTCGCAAGTAAAAATTAGCCCAATTGGTTGAGCCGTTCTCGAGTTTTACGCTTAGCAACACATTTTGCGATTCATTCTTACTTGCGATATAGGTACTATAGGGCAAGTTCTGCATTTGGAAAAAAATCGAACTCGAGACGAAAAAATGGGGTCCGGCAATTCCGTCTGTCTGTCTGTATGTCTGTATGTCTGTACCTCGAACTACAACGTAAACTACTTTCAATCTCGGTAGTTAAAGGTCTTCGGTGATTCAATAGAGGGGAAATTGAAATTTTTTTTTAGCTCCAAAACTAACGGTACCTCCCACACACCCGTAATGCAAAATCTTATTTATCTCGAAAACGGCTCTAACGATTTTGATAAAAAAAAATTAGGTGTGATATTATGGACATGGACTACATTTCGGTCAAAAAAAAATTTGGGGGGAAATGTTATTAGGGGTACCTCTCATAGAACGGTTTTTTTGATTTTTGAATTTCTCACCAACGGCTCTAACGATTTTAACCAAAATTTTTATGCAGGAGCTGCTTTGCATTTGAAAAAATATAAACTAAAGATTTTTTCGAAAAACTAGTTTTTGGATTTTTAAAAAAATAATACAATTTTTTTTTTTGAAAATTCGATATCTTGAAAACCGATACACGATTAAATTTTTAAATTACGTTTTAAAATGTATTTTATTAAATACTAACAATTTGCATATCAATTTTTTTTATAAAAATTTTAAGGAAAATTTAGTACACAAAAAACATGTTTCAGTGTGTCTGTATGTCTGTACCTCTCACTACAGCCTAAATCCTTGGACTTATTTCTTTCAATCTCGGTAGTTAAGGGTCTTCGGTGATTCCCTAGAGGAGAAATTGAAATTTTTTTTTTAGCTTCAAAACTAAGGGTACCCCCCATTCACCCGTAATGCAAAATCTTATTTATCTCGAAAACGGCTCTAAAGATTTTGATAAAAAAAATTAGGTGTGATATTATGGATATGGACTATATTTTGGTGAAAAAAAAATTTTGGGGGGAAATGTTATTAGGGGTACCTGTCATAGAACGGTTTTTTTGATTTTCGAATTTCTCACCAACGGCTCTAACGATTTTAACCAAAATTTTTAGCAGGAGTCCCCTTAAGTTTAAGATAATATTGTATATAAAAATATCCAAAAAAATATTTATTGTGTTTTTAAAAAAAAATTTAAATTAATATCTTCAAAACCTATGAACGATTATTTTTTGAAATTATTTCCTAAAACCAATATTATTAAATACTTAAAATCCGCATTCCACATCTGTTTCTTGAAAAATTTTAGAGAAATTTCTTATATAAAAAATTTATTTTATAATAAAACGATTTTTTAAGGTTTATTTGCATAAATTCATACTTTTCCGGAAACCAGACGACAATTTTATGCATTTGAACATTATTATCTCATTAAATCCATGTTTTATATTTATAAAATGTATCTTAAATTCCAAAGTACTTTTACATAAGAGCAAGTTCGTGCGATCCAGTCGTGCATTTTATTTAATAGTGTGCTTGAATATAGATTCCCATTCAGTCTTTTAAAATAGTAAGATTGCTTCGCCTTCGCACTAACTTATTGTATTGTATTTCCGAATCTGGCACAAAATAAACTTGATGCCAGTCAACTTGTTGTATATCTTTCTCTAGGACTCTCGCATTAATATATTTATTTAATTTTGAAAGAAAAACAATTGAAGCAAAGTTGTGAAAATAAGATTATGTCGTTAAATCATTGGAGAGGATAACTGATGGTGGAATAAGACATTTTTGGGATCATTAAAGAGCGAGAAACAAATCAAGCAATGTATAAAAAGTATTGGTAAAGTGTGTAGGAATTGTGGTATTTACTTGGTAAAGACTCAGGGTGTAAATATTGTAAATAAAGCTACCTGTAGCGGTGCGGACACTGCCCAGTAAGAGAGCATGCAGTGAAGCTAGGCATTCCTCACAACACTCACTGTTGTCGTAGCTGTAGGGAAGTGCCGGAAAAGGAAACAGCCCTCCATATTTCCTGGAAATGTCCTGCTCTGGCCAAATTTGGAGCACATTATTTGGAAGGACATTTTTTGATGACATCGACGAATTTTTGGAAATGAAAATCATAAACTTGATCTCTTTTCTCAACGTGGCAAAATGGCTTCAGGTCGAACTTCGGTTTTTTCTGTGCCATACCCTCCATTTGACTCCTTAGATCCCGAGGGTTTTGGCGGAGGTTTATGGTGCGGGTGGCCAGATGATCACTCAATCGGATTGGCTACTGTGTCAGCAGAAGCTGCCTAGCTTGGTCAACAAGACTATGGAATGCTTTACCCGGTTAAATATTAGTCTTTCATTACGATGAACGATCCCAAAAATATTGAACCTTCTTCCTTCTTACCTTCAAAAACTCAATATAAGTTTGTTGGACAGTCTTAAGTCTGCAATACATAAAATAAATGTTGGTGTGCCACAGGGATCCGTTTTGTCTCCGACTCTCTTTATTATTAAATTATTTAGCTGACAACAGTACTCTCATCTTTTCATACCTACTCATTTCTAGATTCACGTTCTTGTCCTTCGGATGTGAATCTTGAACAGCAGCACATGATAAGCTCATTGAATTCTGATCTCGATAGGATTGCCAAGTGGAGAACGATGAAACGCGTAAAATTTAGTGCTTCAAAAACTCAATGCTTTCTCCTGTCGTTAAAGTGGAATCCACCCCCAAGCCGCTATCCATGAGCGGCACTTGCATTGAGGAAACGGTATGTGCAGTGCATCATAGACCACCAGTGCATTCCATGAAATAGTAAGGCTGGACTATAAACTGGTGAAATAAGACCAGATAGTTAGGCAAACATTTTTGCCTCATGCAGTTTGTGGCTGAAATTCTGATAATCGATTAAGATTTTGAAGTTCAGCATGAATACAAAACGAACCTCAGTAAGCTTATATGCTATACCAAAGAATAATACAGGGCGAAGAAATGATATAACAGAATAGGCCAATAATAAAGGTTTGTTTCAGAGTACATCACACTTAAAGGCAAATTATCAGTAAGGTATTCTCTGATTTAATGACAAAAACATCAGGTAGTCAAGAAATAATTCTGTTTCTTTTGAAACATATTAAATCATCCCAGTTTTGAAATCTTGTCTTCATTATTTGTCAATTTAATTAGAGCTTCCTTAAACTCTTCGGCAAAAGATAAAAAAAGAAGGTAGACATATGTGAACTGTTTGAAAAAAAGCCTAATATTAATTAAAAATCCAATTCGAATTCGAAAATTAGCTCCAACTCCCATATAACCATCTGCAAACACTAAAGCCACATTTCCCACCATCCCATCGCATATTCCTACACTAAACCATAATATCTGGCTTGTTATTTTCACAGAACCAATAAACACAAATTGAATCGCCTCCTCATTCTCCCCTCTGGTTACCTTCTTCGCTATATTAAATGTTGTGCAACAACCATTTAGCGATTTCCAATTTGCTCCGAAACGCGTCTTATATGAGCTTGTACATCGACGCCACTAAACTTTCCACAATCACAGACTCAAACTGTCATGTTAAATATACTTTATCGGCGGCGCACCAGTCGACACAACCGACAACCCGCCGACAAGTTTCACTCAGCAGCTTGAGCCGCAATTTAAATGCAAAACTAATTTGTAAGCGAATTTACGATAAAGGCCACAATCCTGCGTTGTCATCCTGATGTCACTACTTCTGTCACAGCAGGCCCAACATTCGGATAAAAGCGTAGGTAGGCTATTCGAACCTATCAACTTGTGCCAATCTTCATTGGACCGAATTGTCGCCATTCCATGTGAAGTTATCAGCTTGTCCAGTTGCATAAACATGTCCAAAGGATGTCGCCCCGATTGCGAATGTTGCCAACCAACAAGCCACCCGTTGATCGTTGATATGTCGATGCCGATGCCAATCTTGTCCCATAGAACTGGGCCTGGATGCTGACTGAAGCCATATTCAAAAAAAAAAAAAATTAAATCACATGTTTTATGCCAGGTAACTAACTGCTCGCGGCAGTTTATCGGTTTTAATTAAAAATGTTCTTCTGGGTCATTATGTTGGGATCTAATGATATGATTGGGAGCACCTCTCGCACCGAGCAAAGCTTCTAACAGTCATTGGGCATCTTTTATCCGGCGATTTCTTGAAATCAGATTCCGAATAACCGATGATGATTATAATCGGAGGAATTTCTTTGATCTCTCTGTCATAATCGTCAGGGAAATTGGTCTGTAACACCACAAGAAGTCGAAAGAATGAATGAGAGTGAGACTTGCCTGCAGTGGACAGCGCAGCGGTGGCGTGAGAGAAGGGAGGTACAACGTTAAGCGATCGGTCCATTGGCTTTGATGTTGCATGTTGAAGGTGTAAAATAGAGGCGATCAGCTACTTTTCCCAAAAACCATCAGGTATACTGTATAGACAGTCAAAGTGGTAGTTCTTGTTAAATCTGTGGCAAGTCACAGTGGCAGGTTAGCTTCTTTTAATTGGGATCAATTCGGTTTTGGTTATTAGCCTACGAAGGTCATATAAGAGAGGGAAGAGAATAGAAGCGATTATAGTCAGTGTTGCCATTGTAACTTTCTATAGTTTGTTTGTATTTTGGTATTTTTCTTATTTTTTTTTTTTCAAAATACTAGAACATAAGAGTTTGGAAAATGTTAAAAAAATATGCTAAAATATAAAAAGAACAATGAGTTTTCTTATTAAAGTGGTTCTATATTAAGTTTCGCACTTCAAGTTGGTTGAGGTCCTCCCCCCATTGTCTGCTCCACCTGAGTTGCAGTCTTCCTTTACTTCGACATCCCTCACGGTTGGATTCGAAGAATTTCTGGGAGCATTAGAGTCCATTCGCTCTACATGACCCAGCTGTCTCAGTCGTTGGACTTGGATTCATTTGAAAATATGTCCGTCAAGTTAGCATCACCACTTCATAATTTTTAAGATGTAAAAATTGGATTAATTGTCGTGAATTTGTCGTAAATTTGTCGTGAAGCGAAAAAACTTTTCTGCCTTGTTTTTTTAAAAAATGACATTATTAAGACTTTTGTCATAATTAAGGCATTTTTTATTATTAAATTATTTTATGACGAAACTTATGCAAAGACGTCCTACGACAATTATTGTTTAAGCAAATTGCATAGAAAAAATTAGTTGTAAGAAATGATAGTGCTAGGTTTTATGAAAAAATGTTATTTTAAAGACTTTTGCATTTTCAAGATATTTTTTGAGAAAAAAGGATGCAACGATTTTTTTTCTTTTACGATTTATGTATTTACAACAAATTTACGACAATTATTTACGATGTCCTTTTTTTTAGTGCCAACTTGACTGTCAAGTTAGCATTACCAGGGACTATTTAAAAAACATTGACATTACAGCCATCCAGGAAGTGCGATGGGACGGAGATGGGAAGGATGAAAACGTGTGACATTAACTTCGGCGAGTGCTACAAGGAGCAGGGTCAGCTGCTTTTTGGATGTGGATTTGTGGTAAGGGGAAGACTTAGGCAAGAAGTCTTGGGCTTCAGAAATGTGAGCGAGCGCCTGGTCACAATCCGCATCAAAGCGAAATTCAAAAACGTGATGCTGATCTGTGTCCATGCCCCAACGGAAGAAAAAGATGACTCAACCAAAGAAGAATTCTACGACCTTCTCGAGGAAACGTATGATATGGGCCCCAAGTACGACTTCAAGATTATTCTTGGCGACTTCAACGCCAAGATCGGAAAGGAGGGCATCTTTGGTTCGATAGTCGGAGGACACACTTCCAGTAACGGACTCAGGCTGATTGACTTTGCGGCGGGGCGAAATGTCATCATAGCTAGCACTCGATTCCCACACCCCAATATACACAAAGGGACCTGGCGGTCTCCGGATCAACTAACCGTCAACCAGATTGATCATGTTGCGATAGACGCGAGACATGCTTCCAGTATCCTGGATGTCCGAACATTCGAGGGGCCAACATAGACTCGGATCACTACTTGGTGGTAGCCCAAGTACGGATGCGGATATCCATGACGCCACAACGACGGACGGATGCTGTGAAAAGATTCAATGTCGCGAGGTTAAAAACGCAGGAGGTCGCCAGGGCTTTTGCAGACCGCGTCTCTCTTAATCTCTTAGCAAGCCCGCCTCCAGCTTCATCTATGGAAGACCTGTGGAAGCACTACCAGAATGCTATCAGTAGTGCCGCCACTGATGTGCTGGGTTTCACAAGGCCTTCACAACGAAACCCCTGATTTGACGAAGAATGCAGGTTGGCGCATGTAGCAAAGAACGAAGCCTACCAATTAATGCTGCAGGCAAGAACCAGAGCTGCTGAGAGAGCAATCCGGGAGCTCCGCGTGCAAAGCTGCTGGCGCGGATGGCTTGCCAGCTGAGCTATTGAAAGCAGGTGGGGATAACTTGGTAGTGAGCATGCATCAACTCATCTCAAAAATTTGGTCGGATGAAAGTATGCCCAATGAATGGAACCTCGGCATAGTGTGCCCCATCCACAAGAAAGGATATACTCTGACTTGTGCCAATTACAGAAGTATAAGTCTCCTCAACATCGCATACAAAATTCTGTCGTCTGTACGCGACAGAGAACAACTATATAGAGCCATGTCTCATCTCGGAATCCCTGCCAAGCTAGTCCGCTTATGCAGGATGACGATGGAGAAATCTCGCTGCTCCGTCAAGGTCGGTAAGAACACCACCGAACTCTTTGATGTCGAGAAAGGTCTGAGGCAAGGCCACGCGCTATACGAAACTCAAACGTCAACAATAGAGGTACAATTTTTAATAAGTCAATTCAACTGCTTGCTTATGCGGAGGATATTGATATCATTGGGAGGACGAAGCGAGCTGTTAGCGGTGCGTTTGCAAGTATATTGAACTGGAGGCGGCGAAAATGGGTTTGGCTGTTAATGAGGACAAGACGAAGTATATGCTATCATCGAGAAAGTAATCTTAACATCGTCGACTCGGGCGAAACGTCACGATGGATATGTGTAACTTCGAAGTCGTCAAAGACTTTGTCTACCTGGGCTCCACTATAACATCGCGAAACGACATCAGTGCAGAGATCAAGTGAAGAATTACTCTTGCCAACCGCTGTTTCCTCGGGCTAAGAAGGCATTTGAGTAATAAAGCCCTAAAGCTTGGGTGCTTTGAAAGAAAAGTTCTTCGTTTGATCTTCGGTCCAGTCTGTATCGATGGAGTATGGAGCAGAAGGTTCAACAATGAGCTATACGAGCTTTACAGTGACGTTGACCCAGTCAAGAAGCTGAAAATACAACGGCTGAGATGGCTGGGACACGTGGAGCGTATGGACACCGACGACGCACCAGCCCGTCGAATCTTCGAATCCACCCCTGATGGTCTGCGCAGCAGAGGAAGACCCCACCTCAGGTGGCGCGCACAAGTGGAGAGCGACCTCAACCAACTTGGAGTGCGTAACTGGAGGCAGCTAGGTAGGGACCGAGCTAGCTGGAGGGGCTTATTGGTTGAGGCCGTAGTCCACCCTGGACTGTGAGCGCCATCTAAAGTAAAGTAAGTAAGTAAGTATTTAAAAAAAACAACAAGGCGACAATATTTTTCGATTCACGACAAACTTGATAAACTGTGAATGGTATCTGGTATCTATAGCATGAACATATTGTGAATAGTTCTATTGATAAATTTCATATTGTCGTTGTTCACAATCGCATATGTTTGTTAATTGTTCGGAGTAATAATATAATTTATCAATTGACAACCATTATACCAAAATGTCAATCAACTCATAAGTTCTATCGTTTATCAATCAATTTGTATTTAACAACCGGAATAAGGATGTAAGAATTTAATAAGAGTTTATTTAATTAGAGAAAAATTTTCATAAGCATAAAATTCAGCAAGTTACGAATTCTTAAAAAAATCGAACTCGAGATTTTGATCAGATTTGATATTTACGATGATAAAGCAGGCGAAAAAAATGATTCTCGCAATTTTGTATGTCTTTTCGACTACAGCATAAACGGCTAGGCCGATTTTCTTTAAGGTAGCCGGTTGCACTGATATCCTTAATCAGTTCATCCGTGATGCCCGTTTTACTAGAAATGTTCATCAGTTCACCCTGGAGCCTTATTTTGGACATACTGTCAAATACAGAGACTCGTTTTTAAGTCGTACAATACGATTATGGAATAATTTATCTAGCACTGTTTTTTTTGACATTTTAATTTGCAAACTTTCAAGGCCAATTTTCATCGATACCTCCTTTCTACCTAATTTTCCCATGGCTCGTACTGTAATCAACATTATGAGGATTATAATATACACTTGAGCGCGAGTGAAATTAAAAAAAAAAATAAAATGCAAGACTGGATCGCACGAACTTGCTTTTATGTAAAAGTACTTTGGAATTAAAAATACATTTTATAAATATAAAACATGGATTTAATGAGATAAAAATGTTCAAATGCATGGAATTGGCGTCTGATCTCCGGAAAAGTATGAATTTATGCAAATCAATTTTAAAAATCGTTTTATTATACATATAACAAAATTTCTTTAAAATTTTTCTGGAACAAAATTTGGGATGCCAATTTTAAGTGCTTAGTAATATAGATTTTAGGAAACAATTTTAAAAAATAATCGTTCACATGTTTTCAAGATATTGATTTTTCAAAAAATAAATTGGATTTTTTTTTTCAAAAAACAAAAAAAATATTTTTTTCGAATATTTTTATATACAATATTATTTTAAACTTAAGGGAGCTCCTGGTGAAAATTTTTAGTTAAAATCGTTAGAGCCGTTGATAAGAAATTCGAAATAAAAAAAAACGTTCTATGACAGGTACCGCTAATAACATTTCCCCCCAAATTTTTACTTGCGATATAGGTACTATAGGGCAAGTTCTGCGTTTGGAAAAAAAATCGAACTCGAGATTTTGATCAAAGTTGACATTACGATGATAGCGAAGACGAATAAAGTGGGTCCGGCAATTCCGTCTGTCTGTCTGTCTGTCTGTCTGTCTGTATGTCTGTACCTCGATCTAGAGCCTAAGCCACTGGACCTATTTTCTTCAAACTCGGTAGTTATGGGTCTTCGGTGATTCCCTAGAGGGGAAATTGAAATTTTTTTTTTAGCTCTAAAACTAACGGTACCCCCCATACACCCGTAATGCAAAATCGTATTTATCTCGAAAACGGCTCTAACGATTTTGATAAAAAAAATTAGGTGTGATATTATGGGCATGGACTACGTTTTGGCAAAAAAAAATTTTGGGGCAAAATGTTATTAACGGTACCTGTCATAGAACCGTTTTTTTGATTTTCGACTTTCTCATTAACGGCTCTAACGATTTTAACCAACAAATTTCAGCAGGAGTCCCCCTAAGTTAAAAATAATATTGTATATCAAAATATTCGAAAAATTATTTGTTGGGTTTTTTTTTTTTTTTTTTTTTTTTTTTTTTTTTGAAAAATCAATATCTTCAAAACCTTTGAACGATTATTTTTTGAAATTATTTCCTAAAATCAATATTATTAAATACTTCAAATTCGCACCCCACATTTTTTTCTTGAAAAATTTTAAAGAAATTTCTTATATAAAAAATTAATTTATTTAATAATAAAACGATTTTTTAAAGTTTGTTTGCATAAATTCATTCTTTTCTAGAAATCAGACGGCAATTTCGTTTTAAATTCATGTTTTATATTTATAAAATGTATCTTAAATTCCAAAGTACTTTTACATAAGAGCAAGTTCGTGCGATCCAGTCGTGCATTTTATTTTTTACCAAAATGTAGTCCATGTCCATAATATCACACCTAATTTTTTTATCAAAATCGTTAGAGCCGTTTTCGAGATAAATAGGATTTTGCATTACGGGTTTATGGGGGGTACCGTTAGTTTTAGAGCTAAAAAAAATTTCAATTTCTCCTCTAGGAAATCACCGAAGACCCTTAACCACCAGGATTGAAGAACATAGGTCTAGTGGTTTAAGCTGTAGGGAGAGGTACAGACATAAAGACACACTGAAACATGTTTTTTGTGTACTAAATTTTCCTAAAAATGTTTATAAAAAAAATTGATTTGCAGATAATTAGTATTCTATAAAATACATTAAAACACACTGAAAAAATTTCTTCGTATATCCGTTTTCAAGATATTGAATTTTCAAAAAAAAAATTTGTATAATTTTTTTAAAAATCCAAAAACTATTTTTTCCAAAAATTTTTTAGATTATATTTTTTCAAATGCATAGGAGCTTCTGCATAAAAAGTTTGGTTGAAATCGTTAGAGCCGTTGATGATAAATTCGAAAATCAAAAAAACCGTTCTATGACAGGTACCGTTAATATCATTTCCCCCCAAAATTTTTTCTTACCAAAATGTAGTTCATATCTATAATATCACACCTAATTTTTATTATTAAAATCTTTAGAGCCGTTTTTGATATAAATAAGATTAGGCATTACGTGTATAGTACCTACATAATATGTAGGTACTCGTAATATGTAGTACATATATCGCAAGTAAATATCGTGGAACTGTTTTTGAGAAAAAAATATTTTCTAAGAATTCCAAAATATAGTTTGTATTGAAATAAAATTTTTGATCTTGAAAAAAGAAACTAGAAAATCGGCCTAGCAGCTTAGGCTGTAGTTGGACAATTGAATTGCAAGAACGACCATTTTCTTCTTTGCTTTTATCTCGGATGATCGGATCAATTATAATAAAGAATGACATCTCTTCGTGTCTTAAGCCTACCCAATTTTGTTAAAATGATGAAATTTGATAGAGACGAAACCAGATGACAACTTCCAAAAGTTAAATTTGGAATATCTGTCGAAAACTGCGAGATTTCGTCAATATTTTAGTGAAATATTAACGAAATCTCGCAGTTTTGATTAATTGACATTAATATTTCAGTGAAATATTAACTCTAAAGAGGAGAGAGGGTAATTTATCCGGTTGCTGAAAACAAATAGTTAGATAGCAATTGTGCCTCATAAGGGACGTCAATAATGACACTGCTTAACTTTATCTTTGAACCGTAAGTATAGTTATGAGAAGTGTTTCTGGCAGGATATTTATTTTTAAAATCTTTGTCCCGATTTAGAGTAGGAAAACCAAAAATCATTACTTACTATTAAAAACGTGTCCACGAGATATTAACTTCAATGGTAAGATTGGCTGAAATTTGATCATTTTTGGCACTTTTTAATGAAATGTATAAATATAATCTTATTTCCTATACCAGATGGGATATGGGTTAAAAAGTGTTTTTCAAAATGGCGACTGAATCACATCACGCACCAATTTTTTGAATTCCCAGAAACGAGCCTCAAACTAATTTGAATCATAACATTTCATCGGTAGTTTTGCGTCAGGAAAAAGGCTGTGTTGGAATTAAGTGAAGGAGGTGGTGTGTTAGTGCGTAGCAATTATTTTAGAAAGTACTTTCGTTGGTAATCCTCTTTTTTATTTTGTACACAAAATAACTCAAGTTTGGAGATACTATGTATCTTCATGTTCAAAAAAAATTCAGTGCACATTAGGTGTCCCGTACGGTAGCTACCTGGGTCCTCTCCTTTTTATAATTTTCATTAATGATATTGTATGGATCTTTAAATATTGTGAATGCCCATTATATGCAGACGATATGAAACTATTTTTAAAGTTTTCGAGTTTAAATAATTTTCAATTTATTCAATATCACATTGATTTTCTGCCAAATTGGTGTCAAATCAATGGCCTTAAAATGAATATCAAAAAGTGTAAAACGATTTCTTTTCCCAGAAAATCTCAATGTCTGCTTTTCCACTATGCTTTTGAATCTGAAGCTTTGGATAGAGTCTCAACTATAAAAGACTTAGGTGTTATTCTTCATTCCCCACTTCCTTTTAAAAGATATTTTAATTATTTGGTCCGTAAGGCCAGCTCGTCAAAAGTTTTAATTTAACGAAATGGAAAAGACTTAAGAGATGCCTTCGTCTTATTATTCTTGTTTACATCACTCGTTTGATCACTTTTGGAAAACGCAAAATAAAATAAAATTAAAATAAAATAAACATAAGAACATGACGGCTCATAGAGAGCCTAAACCTCAACCATTTATGTGTGCTTGTTTGGAGAAATTGAGGTAATCTACAATTTTGTACCGATTCCGAACAGCAAATGTGCAGTATTTTTCATGACAAGAGATTCTTTTGGAGGATTTGTCAATTCCTCGCAAGACGTATTACACCCCGGGAAAACTTTTTTGCAGCGTCTGAGAATCGAACCCAAGGCCCAATCATTGACAGCCCAATGCACTACCCAGATGGTTACATTATCAGAACACCCTCACATAACTCTGTAATAATTATAAACACCCAAGATAATGAAGAAAGATACAAAGTATCTTTCAATACATATAGTAAAATATCTTTCAATAAAAATGGTATCTTTCTATAAACAAAATGTAATGCTCACACAATGATTCATAATTTCATCTCATAGCAAATGATGATATCTGATATTATAAATATAAAACTGCATATCAGCACATTTTGCCTTCACTAACTTGTGTGCCCAAAGCATCTTTAAGAATTTCAATAAAATTCTTGTGTCAGCAATTTTAATAAGACAAAGAAAAGCAAACGATCTTCAGTCGAAAATAGATTTGCTGTATAAACATTTAAAATGTATAAACTTTTTAAAAAAAGTTCGTTCCACTCATATTTGGCTTAGAAAGTTTTTTTTTAGAAAAAATATATTGAAAAAAAATATATTACAGTGGCAACACTGCTCCAAATGCCAAAACCCATTACCTTATCACATGCATTACTCATTCCACTTAATTGACTGGTCATCATCGTATGTGTATGTATTTTGTACATCCAGACCGGTAACAGGTACGTCCATTTTAGTTCACCTCACATGTGAGTAATTTGACAGTATTGTCAAAACATCTAATGGCCAACAATTGAATTTACACATAACCTTTATTTGATTTTTAAGAGAATAATGATTCATTTTTCGTTTCTTTTTTCCCGCAGCCAATTACCTACCAAGACTTCTTATAAGGTTTTTTTTTCGATTTAAGGAAAACAAGTAAATTGGGTGTGATTTTACAGGCTTATTGTTATCCGGCATTTGAATGGAATCAAAAGATGATGCCGACAAAGGTTAAAAGTTGATCTTGTTATAAGAAGATATACATATATGTTAGGTACCTGATTAATTTTTGAGTTCTTTTTTTTTATAATAAGTACTTAAGTCTTTTTTTTTTTTTTGATTCTTACCTAAGATTTTATTTCGGTGAATGAATAAAGTACCAACTAATTGATCTTTAAATTGGAAAGAAGATTCAGGTTTAGGTGATGGTGATTTTTGATTCAACTGGTGGTGTTCTTCTTTTGGGACTGCAGCCCACGGTGGTGAAACTGGAATCCAAAAAACCTTACTTTACGTCGCTCTGCTCGTTCTCTTTAACGGATAACTACAACTTTCGCACATCAAGTCGAATGAGGTCCTTATTGTTTTGGTCACTTGCTTGAGGTGTAGTATTCCACTCATGCGCCCTTCTCACTGAAGACAATGCTTTGCAAAATAACCTTCAGGCTGAAAGACGATTCCACTTCAGACGCACTTTTGGTCAAAAAGATTGAACTGGTAGACTAAACATTCTATCTTGATTATAAATTCTCTTTGTTACCTGACCTCATAAGTCTTAATACCTACTCAAGAACATTATCATAGCTGCATATTGTATCAGCGGGAGGCCACATCAACATGTTAACCAGACTAGACATAACCATATATCCTTATCCTACGCATGTCCAACTCACAACTTTCCTACCCCCACAAGCAAACAAAATCTTATTTAAAAGACTGCTTTTTAATCTTATTGGATCAGAGACAGTTATTCATTAAGTAGTAATCGTTTCGATTGCAAATCCGGACATAAAATGTCTAATTTATCTCGGTTTTGTCGAAAGACCACAGGAATGTTAATTTCAATTCCTCTGGCTCTGGCTGATATTAAATACCACACGACAAGACGGCACATGGAAGTATCCCGTTTGACGTTTAAGTAAAAAGTATTGACAATGAAATTAAATAAATTTGCCTATAGTTAGTTGAGCTGGTCAGCCAACTAAATTAATAAAAATGTGCATTTTATTGTTGAATAAGCAGTTGGTAGTCTTGCATATACTCGTACAGCTATTTAAAATTTCAAAATTTAAATAAATATTATATCCATTTGCATGTAAGACGTTCGCCAAAATTGAGCGGATTATGGAAATTAGCTTCTTGGTGTTTCTTCTTATTAAATGTTTTGTAATCAACTTTAATGAAAATAATCTGATTATTATATGTTCATACTTTATTATTTTTGCTGTACTTACTTCAGATGTTGAAACATTCTATATAACTATTTCCTTATAATATTCAAGTCTTAACATAACTCAAATCTTTAAATTTTAAATAAAGTACTTGAAATTAATTAGAACTTCAATTCGAAATACGACAGGTCAGGAAGAACCAAGCTCTAGTGAATTACAATCTAATGGCAGGGTCTCACATGGATTTCTGCAACACTGGGCATGCTAGCTTCCACCTGTCGTTGCTCGTCATATTACTGATGTTCTTGTGCACCAACACTATTGTTGATGTCAAAAATTGTGTTATTTGGAAACCGAAAAGTGTTAATAAAGCTTCTTTAGATTCATAGTTTTCTCAATTATTGGTAGTACATTGGACTGCAATGTAGAGGGCCCTGAATTTGATTTGATAAACATATTTTTGAGGGGTGAACTGCCCAGGGCCGTAGCTAGAGTTGAATTTAAGGTAGGGCATCGGTGATAACATGTAGAGCGGAAGTAAAAATTATACTTGATATGAAATATGATCTGATCTATTAAAGGTGGTACTCAAATATCGGGAGGGGTGATAGATACGGATAAGTGCTAAACATTCATTTATATTATGGTTTATATTATTATTTCTCTTAACATATTATATTTAGTATACCAACATAGATAACAATACAAAGTTCTTTCATTAAAATAATTGAATTCTTTGATTCGCCATATATTAAAAATACGAAGGACTTCATCCAGATCAACTGAGTTGATTCATTTCTTTTCAAAGGCCAGAATTACCATGTCTGCCTTTCTTTCGTGACTCATTGATAGCCTCTGAGGCCTATTGATTGCATTCTAAAGTTGAAAACGTAGATTCACACACAGAAGTTGTACATCCTATGGTTGCCACATATGCAAAAAGTTCAAATGTATCTTTGAACGCCTCTCGCTGGTACAAAACATCAATTTGTTTTCCTTTTTATTCTTGAGGTGACTTAAAAAAGCTTTTACTAGCAGACCTAAAAAATCAGTTTTAACGCATTGCATTTTTCCAACAAAAATGACTTAGACCCGTTTGCTTAATCGAAAATTAAAGTTCTATAAGTTCAATCTTCATTAAAAACTTTTTTGAGACATAAGCGTTTGAGTTGAAAATAAATATTTATGTTTCTTTTCAGTAAATGGGTCTTGGGAATTTTGTTATGACAAAGCATGTTTTTTTTTTTTTTTTTATAATCTACTCACGCTCAAGGGATTATGATTACCCTTTTAATGTTTCAACACAGCGAGGGCGTGAAGTTACGGAAGAGAAAGAAGGATAGGAAAGATGTGTGGCACGATGTTCTGAGACTGAAGGTGGTTGTCTCAGATTTTTTATCTCCAGGAATGGCGGCTGAACTAAAGCGGAGAATTGCCGTGTCTTATTTCTATGTCCCTTATAATTCGCATTATTTTATTCGTTTTTCATCCTTGTTGGGCATACTACGAGTAGTTTAACTCAATCACATGTTGTTAGTGTTATGCCTGAACAACATGTAATGAGTATTTATTTACTGTCGTATAAAGAGGAGCAATCAAAAAGACTTGATTTTTTTGCAGTAACATATGGCCAGTTGCACCAAGGGCCTATTGCACCATCTTACAAAATTGTGATTACAAGCATTTTTTCAAAAAATTTGTAAAAAATCGAATTTTTTTCATATGTAATTTTTTTAAATCACAAATTTGTACTTGTAATTTGTAGTTGGTGCAATAGGCACCAAATTGCAATTAAATGGGTTTTCGCTAAAAAGTTTTAAAGTTTGTTGACCTAATAAATTTATCTTTTAGAATTCAAAGTGGCTTGGTGAAATTGTACATTTTGCAAATAGTTTTGTTTTCTCACAATTACTTAAGCTTTTCAACGCTACCATTTTGTCTACATCCAACTCATCTATCGAATTTAGTAGATCGTCGTTGTCCGAAAATCTCCTTTGTATTAATTTAGCTATTAGTGCATAATGTCCAACGTTTCGAAATATTCAGACTTAAATGGCTGAGCGTTCTGATGTTCTATATTTTGTCTCGCAGAGGAACTAAAAGGACCATACACCAAGTAGTCATCCATCCGATTTGATTTTTTTATTTAATGTCTTTTGAGTATGAGTCGTATTTTCGGAATTGCCGCTTGTCATAGACTTTGCTTCTTCCAAAATTTGATAATACATTTCTGATCTAAGTTTCCTTATTGTATGTTGGGTGAGTTTAATGATTGTTATGGCGTCTTTCAAAGCTGCACCTGCAGGCTAGAGCATGGATAATATTTTTTTGGCCACAATCAAGGCCATTCGGAATTCCAAATTGAGCATCACTTTTTTAATGTCCACACGTCATCGCTCTTAAATCTATCATTTCTAATTTCATCCAATAATTTCATCAAATAATTATCATGTACAACTTTTGCTACGGCCAAGTGTCCTGACCAAATGTTCTAGGAGCCGGGAAATCTTTTTTCCACCATACAAGGCAGCTATTTTTCCATGCTGAAAAAATTCATGTAACATGATGCATTATTGATCAAAAAATAAACGAATGAAAGTCATTTCCGAGATACGAGTAACTCTAATGATTACCAAAAGAGATAGCTAAAGCAGTGGACGTAAGGGATTTTTCGGCCCAATTTATTTTCTATTCTGGTTGCAACTCCCAAAACTTTCCCACTCATTACACTTGCGCCATTATAAAGCATTGGCTTAGCATACAAGAGGGGTCAATGTTATTTAATGTTAATTCCGTAAAATTTGCTGCATCAAGATTTTCAGTAGTAGTAACTGTCAGCAACGACTCATTGACAATTGCATATTTAACGTAGCGTATTGCTATTGCAATATTTTCGCGGTTATTTTTCTTTCATTATACATAGTAAACCAGCTTAGGTGCGATTCATTAATATATTTAACAATGGAACTTCGTACTGCTATAATCATTGCTTGAATTATTTGATTTTGAATTTGATGTAAACGATATGTTGCAATTTGGGTATAAGAGTAAGAGACTCTTTCAAATTTGGATTTTTCATGAAGTTGTATTCAAACAAATTCTGAAATAATCCGTGTTCTTTTTCTTCCTCCAAAATATAATTTTCACGCAAAGCTAATTCGTTGACAAATTGTATAATCTCAATAATAGATCTAACGTAGAACCTATATGCATCTCTAAAGCTTTTTGATGTACCAATGTTTCAACACTGCTAGTTGCAGATACTCTATTTAATTTGTCCTGCCACATCGCCATAGCTTGGGTATGGGAAATATATTTTTCTTGTTTTAGAAAAGCAATTTTTGAATCAGTGGCATTACGATACGATAGTTAATTTTTTAAGGTAAGGCATTGGAGATTTCAAGGTAGGGCACTTCCCCCTAATTACCCCCCTGGCTACGGCCATTGCTCTGCCTCTTGCAAGAAATGACAAATCCTGAAAGAGTATCTCTTGTCATGCATGAAAACTGCTGCTCATCTTAGCCGTTCGGAGTTCGGATTATTGTAGATTCCTTCCATTCCTGGTAAAACGCACATAGGATTGGTTGAGAATTGATTGTGACTTCAAGTTGTTGCACCATTACAAATTAAATTATTATTGAGAAGATAATGTTGTAGGTATCTTCACCTTGCATCAAACGATCGATTATGTCCTCATGAACATAATAACCCCATACATATTCTTACACCCATTTGCATCAAGCCATGACTGCATGAATCCGGATACTCCCTCCCCCCCACCGGGAAAAATATCTTATGCTGACATTAACCTGAAGAGAATAAATTCTAGTAGTGTGTTTGTATAGTAGTACTTCCATCGTTGGACTTGCCCATCGAGCACACAATGAATTATTGTGTTTAATGTTGAGAGTTGTGTTGTAGATTTAAGACTTTTCATAGGACGTCAAATAGCGGCGGTGACACTGTGTTCTGAATAATTTTTTGTTTTTAAATTTTTTTTAGTTTGTATGCTCTACGGAAAACCTTTCGAAATGTAAGTGTTCCTTCTTATGAAGCTAGATGTATGCTTTTTGACATAAAACCTCTTGTTTCGAGAAGAAAATTAAATTCAGTAATTTTTGCTTTTGATATATTGAATTGCGTCATTGATTGTCCGGTTTTGTTATCAATGTTCAATATTTATGCACCTTCTCGTACATTGTGTCCGAGAAATGTTAAATGTTCCTTATCATAGTACTAGCTACGCTTGCCAAAATCCTGTCACTAGAGCTAGCATAGATTTGAATGAAAATACTTATGATCTTGGTATTGATTTTAATTTAAATAGATCTCAAATTAAAAGTACCTTAGTTAATTTTTTGTAATATTATTGATTGTTGAAATTATTGTATTTACAGATTTATAATTGTCCTTAAATGTAGTATATATTAAGTTTTGTAACTTTTAAGAACAATAAGTAAATAAATAAAGAAATGGAAAAACTCATAACGGATGGATCACGAATCGTACTACATTAAAAAATTTAAATAACTTTTTTTTAATGAATGCATTTCATTTATTTTTGTTTTTTTAATTGTATAGAAAATTTGATTTAATTTTATACATCTAATCGTTTTTGAAGATGATAGACCGTAAATTACCTCCCGCTCACTCGCGGATATGCGAGATCTTGCCAGGATATTATGCATTACGGCCTTAAAATTGAAGTCGGGATTAATTATTGTCTTAATCGACTGCTTTATTTCAGACAAATTTCTTGGTTTGGTTTTGTAAACATCTTGCTTGACATAACCCCATAAAAATAATCTGGTGCACTCAGGCCTTGAAGGCCAGAGGAAAGTGGACAGTAATTTGTTTCATAGTTTTCGTTACAGCTCCGCCATAGAGTCCACCATGATATATTGAAAGCTTAAATCTCGAAAGACAAAGTCTCGAAAAAACAAAATAGTGGCCCTCACATTCCTAACATTCCATTCAATGGCCTTTACCTAAGACTTTCATGCACTCTCCCTAGCATTGCTACCGGAATTTTTTGGATACGGATTCCAATATTTCGTTTGAGAGTGCTAGTGCTGGGACGATCACTTTATAAGATTTTTGGTGTCCCCACAGTAAAACATCGCTGAGGGCCAAATGAGGAAAGCGTACTTGCCATATTAAATCGACTTTTAGAGAGATTAGCCGTTTGGAGAATCTGTCTGGCAAGAAGTCTCTGCAAACTCTGGCTGTGTGGATCAATTCTGCTAAAAACATATCGAATCACCGAGCGGGAATTTGTAAAAGGGCTTTCACACAAAACACACGCTCTTCAACAGACCACTCTATCTTGAAAATGAAAACACAAAGTGCTGGTCCCTTCTTCAAATTTTATAATTTACGACCGTTTGAAAGGGAGTTATGATCAATTCAAATTCATCACTCAGTTGAATATGGAAATGATATCTTCTTCTTTTTACTTGCGACTTATTGGTACTATAAGGCAATTTATGTGTAAAGAATTCCTTACCGCGGGTGGGGGGAAATTCTTTACTGATTTTTAAATGAAAGGAAGAAGTCTTTGCTATTCAAAATCTTTATTGATACTCGAATTTCTTAAAACTATTTTACGCTATTTATACCATTTTTATAAAAAGATAAGGAAAATTTATGCACATTTTATTACCCAACAAACGAATACAAGCGGGACGATACTGCTTATCTCTTGCATGCTTATCGTGCATACACACAAGTGATAGACAAACAGCATCGTGATTGCATTCGTTTGTTTAGGTACATGGTGTTTAATATTTAAACATTATGCATTCGTAAAAAAAATCGAAGGCGAGATTTTGATCAAAGTTAACATTACGATGATAGCGAAGACCAAAAAAGTGGGTCTCGCAATTCTGTCTGTCTGTCTGTTCGACTACAGCTAAATGGCTCAGCCGATTTTCTTCAAACTTAGTTATATGGGTTTTAATTTTTTCCCCCCGGATGTTTTTTTCTTTTTTTTTAAGACCAAAAGTAACAGTACCTAACATACGATTTTTTATGGAAATCTTATAAATATTTTTTTTCTCAAAAACTGTCCCACAGATTTAAAAAAAAATTCAAAAATTTTTATTTAGTCAAGCCTAGGTAATATTTGAAAAAAATTTTCCAAAAAATTGTTATTTTTGGTAGCCCCGCTGGGTCCATTTTTATTTTTGTTTTTGATTTTCTCGAAAACGGTTCAACCGATTCAAATGATTTTTTTATGTTAAAGCTCCTTCAAAGTTTGAATATTATAACATATTCAAATTTTCAATTTTTAATTTTTAATTATTTTGGAAACTCAATATTTCGAAAACCCCATGCTCGATTTTTTTCAAACTTGTTAAATAAAAGTTTCTTAACCTAATCTACAAGATTTGAGAAAACAAATTTTGTTTTATCTAAAACTAACGGTACCTTCCATACAAATGTTAAAAAATGGTTTAGGAAAATCGTATTTTTCTCGAAAACGGTTCCGAGATTTTCGGTAAAATTTTTTTTCTTTTGATGAATTTTTACGATCTATAATTTAATAGAAAAAAAATTGAGCTATAGATATTACTGATTGTACGTACCAAAGAACAATTTTTTCGAATTTTCAATTTCTCATTATTGGCATAACGGATTTTAATGAATTTTTCTTATAGATAAGCTTCTAAAAAGTTTAAAAAACATTGTGTTTCAAAACTTAAAAAAAAAATATTTTTTGAAATTTTGAAAAAAAAAATCTATTTTTTTTTTGGAAAATTCAATACCTCGAAAACGGTTCAATACTTTTTTTTGTAAATTTAATTTTTATTCATACAATAATAAAAACTTCAAATTGGCGTACCAACATTTTTTCTTAAAAATGTTCTAAACTTTTCTTATATAAGATCTTATTTTTTTAAGAAACCACTACAAAGACATAATTTTTGTTCTTGCATAAATCTATATTTGCTTGAATCACATGGCATCCTATTCTTACCTTTAACTACAAAAGAAGTTTTTTTTAGTAATTTAAAAAATGAATTTTATATGCTTATGAACAGTTTCTCTAATAACATTCATTTTTTAAATTCTTAGTCTTTTACATAGGAGCAAGTTCGTGCGACCCAGTCGTGCAATTTATTTTTCGTATATAGATCGTAAGAATTAATCCAAAGAAACAAAATTTTATAAAAATCCTAGGTACTGTTTTCAAAATTTGAATACACAATACTATCCAAACTGTTGGGGTGCCTTAGCATACAAAAAAAATATCAACCCTTATTCAAGCCTTAACTAGATTTAACTAAATGAAATTTTGTTAAATATGTCGAGCAGTTTTAAAAAAAAAAATATTTTACAATATTTCGAAAAAAATCCGTATGGCAGGTACAGTTAATTTGGGTCTTAAAAAAAACGTGCGGGGGAATAAATTCATAATTATTGTTTAAAGAAAAAAAGATGATCCGTTTAGGCTGTAGTAAGACAGACAGACAGAATTGCGAGATCTTCTTTCTTCTTCTTCGCTATCATCGTAATGTCAACGTTGATCAAAATTGAGTTCGATTTTTTTTACGAATGAGCATACTTTCACATTCAAATTCATTTACATATATAAATTTGGAGTTGGGTGGTTTGGGACACCTACCCTTAAAGTAAGGCAAACAAAATACATATACAACTATTTGCAGTTGTGAATGTGTCTCTATACATAAATTCTTAATGACATTTGCAATGATTCGTCCCGTATTAATGTCATTTTGTTCACTTAAGCCCAGCATTCCACATCCATCATCGCCCTAATGAGTTTATAAATCATCTTCCAGGCCAACTTGCCCACACTTCTTAGTCCAGGTGATGACGATGATGCCATCGCATGTCGAGTACCAAATAATGCAACCGAACAACATTTTCACTCCTCCATCCCTATGATATGCCATCATCTTGATCTCACATCTTTGTCACGGTCAGTTCTCCTTTTCAAAAGACTCCAACCGAAGATGTCAGAATAAGGTGTGAAAGACATCACCTCTTCGTTGGTGAATGGTGGCACTCATGGTCGTGTTCGATGATGTTCATAACAATTGTTGGACCATTGTCGTGGGACAACTACAAACGATCGCCAACAAAAGTGTTTACTCATTGTTCCATCGCTACACGCAGGCGCATTGGGCATTGTTCCCAAGCCTTTTGTTACCCACTCAAGTTGCACACAAAAGCCTAAATAATCCTGAACTATGACCACAATGATGATGATGATGTATTCGATGGAAATTAGTCCTTTGCTGTATCTATCGTTTGTTCCTGCTCTGCAAGCAATGGCCTAGGATGCCGAGTCGAACAGAGGCTTCAAATTAAGTGGAACAAATCAATTCAAGAGAATAACATAACCGAAAATCTCTATTTACGAGAATTGAAGTGCCATTAGTTTTTGGGTGCGATCTCTATTACTCTGGATTAGCCGCTGTCTGGGTACTGATAGCTGGGCGGAAAAGTATGCATACAGGTCTAGACCGTGGAGTCGATTTAAATGCAGGTGCCCAGAGAAGTCGTGACTTGGAAAGGTTTCATATTTTAGCGACTCATAAATTCAAAGCGTCTGGCGTTGTCGTCAGTGATAAGTGGCCTCAAGGATCTACCCACGCATTATGCTTCTATCGCACTTTATGATGATCACTTAAGGGGGAGCCAAAAGTGTATGGCGTCTGTCTGCGTCGTCAATTGAAGTCTTCCATCGACAAAATCTCTTAAAATTAAATAGCGGCATTATGGACATTGCACTTGATTTGATTACTGTTTGTTTACCGTAAATATTCAATGTTTAGACGTAATTAAGGATAATTAGGACGAGTGCGTATACTTGAGATTCGTGTTTTTATGACAACGCGCGGTTTGTTTGACTTTAATCTAATGCCGGCGGCGCGGCGCAGCGGCTGCAGAGGTAGAAAAAGGATTGTTTAATACTTCGTTGATCTTTTACGTAATTGAGCAGATAATCTTTGGGTTTCTTTATTCAAATAAATTGCTACCCATTAGGGAAAGTTGATCTGGTTTGTATTGCTACTTAGTGTGTATATTGACGTCATTTCTGGCACTTGACTCGAAGATATTCAGTGAGTATTTGACTTTAAAGGCGGATGTTATGTTAGTTAAAATGATATCCCTCACTTGAATGCCTTTCATATGAGAATCCTTCCGTTCCATTTGTTGATGGCAGAGGGGTTATTTTCCATCTTTGGAATTTTAAATTTTCAGCAAACACCAAGAACAGCTCAATAATGTAGAGTTTCTTTTGGAGCGTTAATTTTTGAAAAAACAACTGAAAACGCGTGTGTCGTCTGCGAAAGATGATCCTCTACACGGTCTTTGGAAAACATCGACTTTATCGCATACAATGGAGATTTGCTTGGTAAAATTTCAACAAAGAACTTTCTTTTTAAAACTTTGAATAAGTTTAAGAATTTCAGATGAGGGATGATAATGAAGAAGGTGCAGACTCGGAGGAGTTTTGATGCGTTTTCTTGAATGAGTTATTGATTTGAATATGGTAATATTTAGCTCCAAGCAGGTTTTGAGACTTTAGACAAAAAAATTGTCGAGATCAAGTTGAAGAAGAGTCAAATAATATGTCGAAGAATGGTCTTGAAAAACTTGGTATCGTTGGCGTAGAATGAGATATGGGAATATTTAATGACAATTTCAATATCAATATGTTGACAAGGGGTAAAAAAAAGTCATGACAAGTATATTTTTGTATTTGAAAGGCCCATGTATGCCATTATATATCGTCGTCGTTCTATGAAAACTCCTTTAGTCCATTTTTATCAAAAATGTGATTTAATTCTTATTTAATTCATTTTAGATCAGCCATTTGCAAAAAAAAATTTATTGCACAATGGCTACGCGATATCATTCCAATGCCCGCCTCGGCTTCTTCGCATGACCTTTATGGCCAATTCGCGTCAACTCTGCGGGGGCTAACCGTACCCTCAAATCGTTCATACCGAATGTCGATCGGGTTGTCCACTGTGTGGCACGTAGCGCCATCCTGCTGAAACCCCATCTTGTTAAGTCCGTATGGCTCAATTTGGGCCATAAGAAATTGGTTATCACTGTTCTGTAGCGCTCGCAATTGATGGTGACCGCCTCACCAACGTCGTTTTCAAAATAGTACGGACCAATGATGCCGCCGGCCGCCGCCCCAAAATCCACATTAAATGGTAACTGTTTGAAGATGCAATGTCACCTGGTGAAACTCGTTTGGGTTTGTGTCGTTACCTGCCATTTTGCTTGTTAAATTGCTTTGTTTGTTTGCTTGTTTTTTGGATTAAATTGAGGTCCTCTTCCAAATACTCCGAAGCCCAACAAGCCAACAAACGGCGCTGTCTAGGGTCATGCATTTTAAGCCCCTGGGTCACTCGAATCTTGTTTAGGTGTAGGCCAAAGTCCCGACGCAAAATTCGCCAAGTTGAAATCTGCGAAAGGCCAAGGTCAAGTTCACGGCGAAGAATTGACTGCCTGGGTTTCTGCTAAACACTTTCAGGACCGTGGCGATGTTCTTGGACGATCTTGAGTTCCTATGACTTAAGAATATCGGTTGATTTATTATCAAACCGGTCGTCTCAAATTTGACAACCAAACTTTGAAGAGTCGACTTTGAAGGGCCAGCACGTCTACCGTAAATAGGCGCAACGCGTTCAACGTGTTTTTTTATTTTATGGTTTGAAAAAGATAATAGTTTATTTGATTCGGAGACTTCGAAGATATAACTCAGACCAAAGTGGCTCTGAAACATGTGTTTATTTTTAGTCTTCAAAATATCTAGCGGCAATAGAACACATCAAAGCGCACGGCAGTGCCCATCAGTGGCGATTCTTAATATTTAGTATTGGGTTAGCTCCTTGGTATGAGGAAGTTAAAAAAAAAAACAAATGGTAGTTTTTTTTTTTAATTTTATTAATAAGGACAAAAAACATAAACAATACTTTATAAATTAATAACATCAGATAAAAGGTTTAAAAATGTATCGACACATAAATTCGGTTCGTCCTTCAACGGTAGCAAAATTTTCACTGACTTGATTATTCAATTCATCACTTTCTTTAAACTCTTTCAAAAGAGCCTTTTCGATAGACACCTTGAGGACTTCGAAGTCACGTTTTTATCATCTTCAAAGCAGAAAGGAAGCGCTCTATAGCGTTTGGTCAGCTTGTAATTAGCTTTTTAATTACCTCTTCAGGAAAATTTGTTTTTTTTTTTTTTTGGCGATATTTAATAAATTTGTTCCCGTTCAGTAAATCGAAATATTTCGGTTGTCCAAAGGATAACCTCCTTTATTTTGTTTCATTTATATCAAATTGATCATTTCGAGCTTTTCGTTTTTCATCAACATGTGTTAAACAGCCTGCAAGGTTGATTTCCAAATTTCCTGAAACCCTTCGTTTCTTTGAAACTTAAGAAATTCATTTAGCTTTTTTATTTGGTCTGAATTGGCGTTTTAAGTCCCTTTTAGAGGATTATTTCAGTTTCAGTTGAGCTATCAGTTAAGCTTTCAGTTAAACTGATTTCTAAATGCAAAAACTGAAGCGTTTAACTGAGACTGAAACTGATGAAGTTCCCATAAGTTTTCAGTTCAGTTATCAGTTAAACTGATGTGTAAATACTTTTCAGCTCAGTTGTCAGTTCAGTCGTCATTTCAATTTTAGTTTGCGGTGATTTATTAAGCGACAAAACTATAGCTATTGCAATAAGGCTTTCATCGTCCATTACGCACTGTATTTCCTCTGATTTTCGACTGCTCACAAGTAAAATGAAAGCTCAACCGAACACTGGACTGACGTCTAAATACACTGCCTTCTTTAACTGAACTGACAACTGAACTGATAACTGAAGGAGCAACTGATCGTCTAAAATGGGCTTTAAAGTTTATTAAAAATCAGGCATACCTGAGTGTAAAAAAAGTTTTGAAAACATATTCAAAAGAAAAAGAGTTTTAAAGCTTTTCAGGAATTTACAGTCAACCGATGCAGCCATTCGATCATTGCTTTCCCATGTATTTTTTCATCAGTTTATATATACTTTCAAAATATTGTAGAATGCTTTCGGTGTAAGAGTATAATACATTGACAAGTCGTGAACTAACGCACCACGAAGTCGTAACTAACGATGGTATTTTTCTTTCTAAAAATTCTTTTAGAGCATGCCACAGTTGCAATCCCATTCAAAATGCTAACAAAATCTTGCACTCCTTGGGACAGCACCAAATTCAAGAGACGTGTGCATAACAGCTGACAAATTCAGCATTGGGACACACATTCTCAACTTATATTTGAAGTAAGTCTGGGCTATAACTTTATATTTAATATCATATTTTCCCAATAGAGCTGTAACTAATTGAAACAAATCTTCTGCTGTTAGCCCAGAGCTTGCATCAATTAGTCCAACGAAAGTTGTATGGATTTTCTTATTAAAGTAATACAGAAACACAACGGATAATTGAGTAAGAAGACTCATCAAGCATAATAGCAACAAAATCTGACTGTTTGATTTTTTTGATGTATGACTGTAAGCTCAGTTACCTTTGATCAAATCATTTCGCCTTTGAGGTACCTTTAAAACCCGTTGCCGTTTCATCAATATAGTTTCCTCGGTTTAAAGACGAAACAGATTAATTTTGGCCTCTAAATGGAAAGCAATAAAATTTAAAAACATCAATATAAGGACCACCCTAAGATACATAGATAGATACAAATAAAAATAAATAAGCAAGATCACAATCTCGTACTTCGTACCTATATTTACTCAAATTCAAAATCCACGCAAATACAAAATACTTAATTATTTTCACATTGATCTTAGATCTTAAGACTCGATATCAATGTTAAATGCTCAAATGTTTATGTTTATTTCACACTAAACTTTTGGGATTTAATATCTAACCAAATATCGTTAGATATTAAATCCCAATCAAATACATAACAAGCAGACGCATTATTTGTTCTTTCTACTGCATACAAAACAAGTATTCAAAAAAGAGAACGCACACAAAATGTACCTGCTTACTATACCTACTCTTTCATTCAACCTGATGTGTCTTGTTTTATCGCATGATTTTGCGCTAACGCTTTCATATTATTCACCTGGGCGCTGGGCTTTGCATAGGACATGTTCAAGTCAAACGCTCTTGTATTGTATTAATTGTGGGGAATTTGGTAGTGCAAATTTTCATGCTATAAATGCTTCAATGGAGACATTTTTGTATGAGAGTTTGCGTTTGTGTAAGAAAAATATGATTTGAGGATAGGAATGTGGGTAGGTTAGGTGGTTTTGTGTATTTATGTCAATGCTGTTATACTGTATGGAATTTGGTATCACAAATTTTAACGCTAAGGTATACTTTTTGTATGGTAGTTTTGTGTTGTGTTTAGGAAAGAATGATTTGAAAGTTGCGTTTTCAATACAAAATGTTCATCATAGTATTTATTCATTTAAATTGTTGGTTTAGCGGCGATAAACCTGCTAACTGAGAGGAATCGCCCTGGTGCCCATCCAAGCTCGCGGCACTACATCATTTTTACAACAAGCTCAGCGAATTTCGACCACATTCTAACTTCAATGGTGCCTCACAAGTTTCAACTCATTAGCACTAGTGGTTCTTGAGATATTATACTGAAGTAACCGTCTCCCGATCCATGATGGGTTTCTGCCTGAGACACGGCAGCTTTTCAAACTTTGCATTGCTTCCAGTCACCTAAGCCAAGCGCTCTGGCATCCGCGATGGCTTGGTCTTTGAATGGGAGGTTTCGGTCTTCTTTGACGCCGTGAACCTGGAGCCTCGGATTCGAAGACTCTCTTAGCTGGAGCATTGTTGTCCATTCGCTCAATGTGGCCGAGCCAATGTATTCGGCGTGTGTGGGCTTTCTGGACTTCATCCACATCTTGATACAGCTGATAGAGTTCGTGGTTATATGTTCTCCTCCATGTGCCCTCCTCGCACACAGGACAAAATATTCGTGTTTCTTTCTTAACACTCGGCACCGTAAAGTAGGACTGGTAGTATAAGGGTTTTGTATAGCGTGCGCTTCGTCTTAAGAGTGAGGAGTTTTGAACCCTTTTGTTTTGCTGTACCCAAGTAGCAGCGGTTTCCCAGGGTAATTCTTCGTCGAATCTCATCTCTCATAAGGAATCATTCGTGAGTTAATATTAACTCCCAGGTTGATGAACTCCTAGACTACCTACCTCGAAGTTTTTGCTAACAAAAGTGACGTTTTGCCCTAATCGGTAAACAGATGTTTTTCTTTTTGTTGATAGCATATACTTGGTCCTGTCCTTATTTACTTCAAGATAAACAAGTCTCGCCTGATGTTCAAAAGTCATGAAGGACTCTATTACAGAACTTTGGGAATGGCCTATAATGTCGATATCGTCCGAATATACCAATAGTTGGAGAGATTTGTGTTCGTATTTAAAAATCTACACCACTAGCTTCACTGATGTCTTTCGAAACGTTCAGCTGATAAGTTAAAATCTTTGGAAAAAGGAGTCATGAATACCTAATAAAACCTAGCGAAAAATTGGTCTATCTCCGAGGTCCGACGCCATTGTTCATTGTCCACCAAAACATCATGAATGACCCTTGAAGTCTTGTAACATTTTTGTAAAACTAACAACATTCATGCAAATGTGTTGTACAATGTCAAACGAATAAACAACGTGCTCCGTGTGCTCCGCCGAATTTTCTAATTTTTCTTGATTTATTTCGCTAAAAGTTATTGAAATTATCAAAACCTTTCGAATAAAGTACTGTTTATAGAAAAAGTTATAATAAAAATAAATAATATCTAATAATTGAGCCAATTTTGCTTTATAATCATTTTATTATTACACCTCCATGAATAAAATTTTATTATCTCAACAAGTGCTTTTAAATCCTCTCTTATAAATCTCCCAGTACTCTCTTAAATTACATACATACATACTGTATTTTTAAATCTCTCATCTGTGGCCCCTGCAGTGTAGTGCCGGTTAATTTCCGTTAATAAATTTATAATAAAAAGAACTCATCTCTCTTTCAATATGTCAAACTGTGTGGGCTGTAAATCAATTCTAATAAATCCTACTGATGACCCTACTCTTCTGTGTCAAAGTTGCTCTATCTCAGACTCTCCTGGCATGATATCAAAACAATTTAATCACATGTTCAAACTGTTTACTCAAATGAATTTGCGCTTGAACACGGTTGCTGAGGATATAAAAAAAGAATTATCTGAGATTGTGTCTATTGAAGTCGCAGACCAGTTGGAAAAAAAAATGGTTTTTGTAAATAACGAGTTATCGCATATGAAATTTCAATTAAATTCTTTTAATAAAACTGAAAGTTGTAAATGTTCTGAAATGTTAGAATTTACAAACAAAAGACTGGATATTTTAGTGTCGGGCTGCCCAGAGATTGAAACGGATATTTTTGGCTTTGCAGTTAAGCTTTGTGCTTATCTTAACGTTAATATAAGGGTTGAAGATTTTTCAAAAGTGCTAAGACTTTCCAGTGACAAAAATATCTTACTTATTAAGTTTTTGTCGGTAACAACAAGAGACCGCGTCATGAAAAATTATTTTGCACTCTCGCCACCGCTGACTCTTAACAAAATTTGTCCTGTTTTGGGTATTGAGTCTAGACTTTTCCTTAATGACAATTTAACCAAAAAAATGTACAATGTTCGTAAGATTTGTGTCGATCTTTTGAAAAAAGGCAAAATAAAATCCTTCAGCGCCGGGCAAAAATTTTTTAAAATTGTTAATATTGATGGATCCATTAAATCTATATTCTGTGAATCCGACATGACAAGTTACATTTCTCTTGCTGAAAATGTCCAAAAGGAATCTTCTAATAATCTTGTCACTGAAAAAGTATTACCGGAGCAAGATGTCATCTTTACGAAAGAAAGTAGAAATCTAAAAGAACTGTCTGGTGCTAAATTGAAGACACCAAAGAACTTATCTAACCAAAAATCTACACTTGGAGTCAGTGTTAGCAACACAAAACGTACAACACGCCGTGGAATTTGTTGATTTATCTTACCTTTCAATAATTATATTTTTCTGTTTTATTTTGTTCGCATAAATGATTGTTAATTTCATTATTTTTTCTTATATTTTTTTCTTTTATTTTACTATGAATTTCTTACTTTTCTTTTCTTTCTAAAAAAGGCGAGCATACATTTTTGCCATTTATGAATTAAAAACTATTATAAATAATTAATAATCAAATTGAATATAATTTTTTTTTCTTGTTATATAAAAAGTTTTTTTGGCTATTAAATAAAACTCTTCTTATAGTATTTTTTTTATTAAATATTTTTCATATACATAATAATCTTTTATTTAAACACTATAAAATGAATAATTCAATTATGGGAGCACAGTCAAGTGATTCCAATTATCTCAGAGACAGGCTTAAGAATCGGAAAAATTTGTTTAATATTGGTCATTTTAACTGCCAAAGTTTTTGTCTCAACAACAAAAGTTCCAAGTTTAATGAAGTTAAATCCATCCTTAGTGGCCACTATTTAGACTTAATTGGTGTCTCTGAAACATGGCTAAAAAGCTATCAGAGTGATATGGCTGTAGAAGTTCCTGGCTATAAAGTTTATAGAATGGACAGACCGCGAGCGAGGGGTGGTGGTGTTGCATTGTACATTGACAAACAAATTCGACCCTCTAAAATACTGAAAGGTTCTGAACCTGGTATCGAGTTTATATTCGCGGAAATCTCATCTGGTCTTAATAAAATTCTAGTGGGTGTTATCTATCTTCCTAAGGGTGAAATTTCTAAAGTTGAGTCCATTTTGACCGATCTTACACAAAAATATTGTAACGTTTTCATAATGGGTGATTTCAATTTTAATCTTTTGGATAGAAATAAAAGAACAACTTGTGATAATTTGTTGGGTAGATGTAATTTTCACACAATACACAACAATATTCCAACACATTTTGATAATTTCCATTCGAATACTTCTTTATTGGATTTTATGGTTGTAAATGATCCTAACGTAGTTCAATACAATGATCAGTTCTGGATACCGGGTATCTCTAAACATGCTTTTATATTTGCTTCTCTTGATATAATTCCTGAAATAGTTGACCTTGAAATTAAAATAAGGGATTTCAGAGCAATAAATTTTGATCAATTATGGAGCAGCTTCTCGCGGATTAATTTTGATATCCTTTACAGTACAAATGATTCTAATTGCCAAGTTAATTTCTTAAATGCTCAATTAAAACATTTGTATGATGTTTATGTGCCTCTTAAAATTCTTAAACCTAGGAAAAAAGTAAATCCTCTTACTTCTCCTCGTGTGACCAGGGCTATTAATTTAAGGGATCTGTCTTTTAGGGCATATCGAAGCAGTGCCTCTGAAAACACCTGGAAAACATATTGTAAGTACAGAAATAAGGTTAAAAGTGAAATTAAGGCATTGAAAATGGAATATGGGATTCATAAATTTGAGGGTATTCAGTCCAGCAAAGATCTCTGGAAAAAAATTAACGCTATTGGTCTAAGTAATAAAAAATCGGACTATGCAAATCTTGATCCGTCGATTTTAAATGCACATTTCTCGCAAAATCAAAGTCACCCAGGGAGTGTCAGTGATGATGAATTTGTTCCCGAAATCGAAAATGCGTTTTCTTTTCGTTGCATTTCTCTTACGGAGCTTCACAATGCATTGTTCTCTATTAAATCGAATGCTATTGGTTTTGATGAAATTCCAATTAAATTCATCAAGATACTTTTTCCTTTATTATCTTACCATTTATTACATGTAATAAATACAATCCTCACTACTTCTTCATATCCTCAAGCTTGGAAAGTTGCCAAAATCATACCAATTGGTAAAAAATCTAACCCTCAAGAACCTTCTGATTTTAGACCCATTAGCCTGCTACCGGCTACTTCGAAAATCTTGGAAATTTTGATGAAGAGCCAAATCAATGATTTTATTACTAGTAAGAAGTTATTATTTTGCAACCAATCTGGTTTTCGAAAGAACCATAATACAACTTCAACCTTAATTGATCTAACTGACACAATCAAGATGAACATGGATCGCAATTATGTTTCCCTATTATTACTTTTGGATTTCAGCAAGGCCTTTGATAGCGTTAACCATGGTCGTCTTTGTTTCAAACTTAAAAGATATTTTTCTTTCTCTAATAGTGCCTGTAATCTGATTTTGTCATACCTATCGCAGCGCTTTCAATATGTCTGTATTGGAGAAAATAAATCTGATTTTATCGAAATCATTTCTGGAGTCCCTCAAGGATCTATATTAGGACCAATTCTGTTTTCTTTATTTATAAATGACCTCCACAATGCAACATCTTTTTCGCTTGTCCATCTTTTTGCTGACGATGTGCAGCTACTCTTTTCTTGTCCAATAATTGAAGTTTCCTCCTTCATCACATCCGTTAATGCTGACCTTTTTTCTGTTAACTCATGGGCTTCACTTAATAACTTGAAATTGAATCCGGATAAATCGCAAGCAATAGCGTTTTATTTTAGGCCAGTTAATAATATTTTGGATCCGGTTGTGTTAAATAATGTTATTATCCCATACCAAAGTAAGGTTAAAAGTTTGGGTTTTATACTTGATGAAACTTTATCTTGGGAAGCTCATGTAAATAGTCTTATAAGTCGGATTAATTTTATATTGCGCAAGTTCTATAATATAAATGACTATTTGCCGCTCCATATAAAAATTAAGCTTGCCAGGACTCTTCTGCTGCCTCACTTCTTGTATGGTGCTGAAATGTTTTCTGGTGCTACTGGTATAGTGCTTTCAAGATTGAGGGTATGTTTTAATGATGTGGTCAGATTTATTTATTCAATAAAGAGGAGAGATCACATTTCTGGTTTTGTTAAATCTTTTCTGGGGATGTCGTTTCCAGCCCTTTTAGAGCTAAGAGTTCTTACAACTCTCCATAAAATAATTTTTAAGTCGATCCCTGAGTACCTTTTTAGAAAAATTGTGTTTTTAAGGAATACAAATTCTTCTAATAGGATTTCTATTCCAAGACACAGAAGTACTAGGGCTTCATCGTCGTTTTTAATTCGGGGGATTAAACTTTGGAATGGCCTTTCGAGACAAGTGCGATCTACACACAATTTTCATAAGTTCAAGCGTTTAATATCTGCTACATTTGCATAAAATACTTTCGATTCTTGTGCTTCTTTGATTTAGTTTGAAGTCACATAAAATATTTGTTGTGTCTCCATGTTTATGTTTATTTAAATATGTTTATTTAAATAAGTTTATTAAAAAGTTTAAGTAATGACTTACTATAATTTTAAATTTTTAATTGATATTCTTTTAATTTTGCTGTAAATTAACAAAAATTATCTTATCGTTGTTCATTAATTTTTCATTATTTTTTTCATTTTTTCATGTAACTAAGCATATAAATAAGGGACAATGTCCTACAATATGTAATATTAGAAACAAATAAATAAATAAATAAATAAATAAATGTATGCCTTCAAGGCACAATCGCTGTGTGTAGGACAAACATTGCACAAAGGTACAATCAATTTTTTGGGTGGGCGAAAAAGTCTGTATAAAATTGGTCACGTATCAGTGTAGAATATTTTTAAATATGTCAAAAACTCTCATAAATACCGCCAAAAGTCAAATAAACTATAAAATTGTTAAAGGTCTTATTCTGTGGTGTCATTTCATAACCTCAAAACACTTCAAAAATTTTGTTAAAAATTCCCAAGACTATATAATGAAGTCTCCACTCCGAAATGAGCCACACCACAAAATCCTATAAAACATACACTAAATGAGAATACGAAATTTACAATAATACGAGAGTATTAAAGCGAGTCTTCCTGCCCCTGTCAGCAGAATGCTTCCTTTTTGTAATTTTATTTTTTTTTTTTTTGGTGTTGTGTATGAATTCATCCTTAAAATGTAAATCTTTTGAAGGAACAAATCCCGCGGACCTCGAACAGCTCTTTGATCACATTTTAATGATGATGACCATTATTGTTCCATTCGATTTTGTGGGTTTCCTTTTCAATTTTTCTTGGTCCTCCACCCGCCCCGCATCGCCCCGTATCGTGTGTCCCTGTGTCGCGTATAATATAGTAGAATCGACGCAAAACAACAAGTCTAAAAGACCGGCGCAGCGCACATTAAGATGATGAAGTAGAGAATAAATACCGGTCCTCTAAAGAAGCTTGTATTTATAAGTCCCATGGTATATATCGATCGGTCTCGAAGGAGCGGCGGGAACCGGAAAGTCTTGGTTGTGAGTTGCGCACCCCAAACTATCAAGCTTGAGTATTTTGTGCTGGTCGAGTGTGTTCGTCATCAATGGCAATGGGTATCGTGGTCATTAGGGGCTATTGGTGGAGTGCGAGCCATGAGCGGAGGGTGAGTGTAGCGTTAGCGTATAGTGAGCGCCATCTCGTTTAATCTACCTTTCGAGGCGTGGCTACAGTATTTTATAGGCTGTGATCAAAGGATGCCGCCACTTTGTAGAACACCGACACTTTGTTAAAAATATTGCTCATATAAAGTTCTCGTTTGTTTTTTTTTTTTTTTGAAAATTTAAGTGAAGGAAGAAAAAAATAAGGAGTTAATGGTTGAGAAAGTGTGTGTGTGTGAGCTTAAATACTTTTGATGCATTTATGCCCAATGATGATGATTTGTGTTAGTGGATGTTTCGTGGTCCTGTGGTCAAGTCAGGTTATAATGAATAGGAAAGGAGATTTTAAAGTAAGGAACTTAACTTCAGACGAATAGAAAGTTTGATTCGTATTAGGCATACTTTTGAAATTTGACTTACATTATTTTCCCGTCAAGTTAAGTTAATTGATATTGTATTGTAAGCCGCACCAGTGGCTTGTTCTTGTAGGAAAAATGATCATGGTATAATTTAAGTGTACTTGTCAATCATATTATTTTCAGATTCTTCTGTTCCGAACTTTTATTAAAGGCCGAATGCGAAAACGAATTGAGTATTAAAATTTTTTGGTGAGAACCAAAACTTCGAAAACCAGAAGCCCGATAATTTTAAACTTTACAATAATTAATATTATCTTAATACTACCTACAAGTTATGGCACATTTTTTAATTTTATCTAAAAATGACGGTACCCACCATAAAAATGTTAAAAAATGGTTTTCGAAAACCTTCTTTTTTTTTCAAAGTTTGTTTGAAGGACAGAATATGGGGCTCAAAGTTTTTTGTCGTCCTTACATTTGTCATATATGGGCTTATCCCTGTAAATTTTAACTTCTTGAGTTTGAAAAAAATAAAATGCACGATTGGATCGCACGAACTTGCTCTTATGTAAAAGTACTTTGGAATTTAAGATATATTTTATAAATAAAAAACATGGATTTAATGAGATAAAAATGTTCAAATGCATAAAATTGCCGTCTGGTTTCCGGAAAAGTATGAATTTATGCACATAAACTTTAAAAAATCTTTTATTATTAAATAATTTTTTATACATATAAGAAATTTTTTATACATATAAGAAATTTCTCTAAAATTTTTCAAGAAAAAAATGTGGGATGCGAATTTTAAGTATTAAATAATATTGATTTTAGGAAATAATTTCAAAAAATAATCGTTCATAGGTTTTGAAGATATTGATTTAAAAATTTTTTTTTTTTTAAATCCGAACAAATATTTTTATATACAATATTATTTTAAACTTAAGGGGACTCCTGCTGAAAATTTTGGGTTAAAATTCTTAGAGCCGTTAATGAGAAAGTCGAAAATCAAAAAAAAAAAAAACGGGTCTATGGCAGGTACCCCTAATAACATTTTGCACCAAAATGTTTTTTGACCAAAATGTAGCCTATGTTCATAATATCACACCTATTTTTTTTAATCAAAATCGTTAGAGCCGTTTTCGAGATAAATAAGATTTTGCATTACGGGTGTATGGGGGGTACCGTTAGTTTTGGAGCTAAAAACAAAATTTCAATTTCTCCTCTAGGGAATCACCGAAGACCCTTAAGTACCGAGATTGAAAGAAATAGGTCCAGTGGTTTAGGCTGTACTTCGAGGTACAGACATACAGACACACTGGAACATGTTTTTTGTGTACTAAATTTTCCTTAAAATTTTTATAAAAAAAAATTGATATGCAAATTGTTAGTACTTAATAAAATACATTTTAAAACGTAATTTAAAAATTTATTCGTGCATCGGTTTTCAAAATATTGAATTTTCAAAAAAAAAATTGTATTATTTTTTTAAAAATCCAAAAACTATTTTTTCGAAAAAATTTTTAGTTTATACTTTTTCAAATGCAAAGCAGCTGCGGCATAAAAATTTTGGTTAAAATCGTTAGAGCCGTTGGTGAGAAATTCGAAAATCAAAAAAACCATTCTATGACAGGTACCCCTAATAACATTTCCCCCCAAATTTTTTTTTTGACCAAAATATAGTCCATGTCCATAGTATCACACTTTATTTTTTTTATCAAAATCGTTAGAGCCGTTTTCGAGATAAATAAGATTTTGCATTACGGGTGTATGGGGGGTACCCTTAGTTTTGGAGCTAAAAAAAAATTTTCAATTTTTCCTCTAGGGAATCACCGAAGACCCTTAACTACCGAGATTGAAAGAAATAGGTCCAAGGGTTTAGGCTGTAGTGAGAGGTACAGACATACAGACACACTGAAACATGTTTTTTGTGTACTAAATTTTCCTTAACATTTTTATAAAAAAAATTGATATGCAAATTGTTATTATTTAATAAAATACATTTTCAAACGTAATTTAAAAATTTCATCGTGTATCGGTTTTCAAGATATTGAATTTTCAAAAAAAAAGTTGTATTATTTTTTTAAAAATCCAAAAACTATTTTTTCGAAAAAATTTTTAGTTTATATTTTTTCAAATGCAAAGCAGCTCTTGCATAAAAATTTTGGTTAAAATCGTTAGAGCCGTTGGTGAGAAATTCGAAAATCAAAAAAACCGTTCTATGACAAGTACCCCTAATAACATTTCCCCCCAAAATGTTTTTTCACCAAAATATAGTCCATGTCCATAATATCACACTAAATTTTTTTTATCGAAATCGTTAGAGCCGTTTTCGAGATAAATAAGATTTTGCATTACGGGTGTATGGGGGGTACCCTTAGTTTTGGAGCTAAAAAAAAAAATTCAATTTCTCCTTTAGGGAATTACCGAAGACCCTTAACTACCGAGTTTGAAGAAAATACCTCCGGTAGTTTAGGCTGTAGTTCGAGGTACAGACATACAGACATACAGACATACAGACATACAGAGATACAGACAGACAGACGGAATTGTCGGACCCACTTTTTTCGTCTTCGCTATCATCGTAATGTCAACTTTGATCAAAATCTCGAGTTCGATTTTTTTCCGAATGCATAACTTATCATATAATGTAGTACCTATAAGTCGCAAGTAAAAAAACTAAAACTACATTTTGGTAAAAAAAAAAATAAGAAATAAAATGCACGACTGGATCGCACGAACTTGCTCTTATGTAAAAGTACTTTGGAATTTAAGATACATTTCATAAATATAAAACATGAATTTAAAATAAAATTGCCGTCTGATTTCTGGAAAAGTATGAATTTATGCAAACAAACTGTAAAAAATCGTTATATTATTAAATAAATAATTTTTTTATATAAGAAATTTCTTTAAAATCTTTCAAGAAAAAAATGTGGGATGCGAATTTTAAGTATTTAATAATATTGATTTTTGGAAATAATTTCAAAAAATAATCGTTCATAGGTTTTGAAAAGATATTGATTTTTCAAAAAAAATTTTTTTTCAAAAAAAAACCCAAGAAATAATTTTTCGAATATTTTTATATACAATATTATTTTAAACTTAGGGGGACTCCTGCTGAAAATTTTTGGTTAAAATCGTTAGAGCCGTTAATGAGAAAGTCGAAAATCAAAAAAACGGTTCTATGACAGGTACCGTTAATAACATTTTGCCCCAAATTTTTTTTTTACCAAAATGTAGTCCATGTCCATAATATCACACCTAATTTTTTTTTATCAAAATCGTTAGAGCCGTTTTCGAGATAAATAAGATTTTGCATTACGGGTGTATGGGGGGTACCGTTAGTTTTAGAGCTAAAAAAAAAATTTCAATTTCCCCTCTAGGGAATCACCGAAGACCCATAACTACCGAGTTTGAAGAAAATAGGTCCAGTGGGTAAGGCTGTAGAGAGAGGTACAGACATACAGACAGACAGACAGACGGAATTGCCGGACCCACTTTTTTCGTCTTCGCTATCATCGTAATGTCAACTTTGATCAAAATCTCGAGTTCGATTTTTTTTCCAAATGCAGAACTTGCCCTATAGTACCTACATATATCGCAAGTAAAAATGTTACTAACGGTACGTGCCATAGATCCGTTTTCTGATTTTGGAAAAAAATTGAAAAATAATATTGCAAATACAATTATTGTAAAAAATATTTTTTTCGTTTAAAAAAAAAAATACAAATTTTTGTTTGAAAAATCAATATCTTGAAAACGACTGAACGAATAGTTTTTGACTGTGTGCCATTAAGTCCGAGGAACCGCAGATAAACAGCGGATCTTTGCAGAGTCAGGGAGAAGACCCCGACAAAGCTGATGACAACGTCGAGATCGGCAAGGTCATTGGCGATGTCAAGATTACCGATGTTTACCGAGAGTTTTCAATAAATTAAAAATGCTCTGCAAGTCATCCAGATCAATCTGAAGCACTGTAAATGTGTTCCGATAATCTAGGAGTTTTCTTGAGGAAGAAAAATATTAATGTAGCTGCTATACAAGAACCGTGGCCTCCAAGACCACTAATATGACCTGATTTATAAAACCACACGCCCAGACAAAGGTAAGTCTAGAACTTGTATTTTAGCTAAGAATCACTTGAAAGCTTTTTTGTGTCCTTTTCTTAACACAACTGACAGTTGTTATTGTTAGGCTTGAGGACAAAAATGGAGAATATCAATATCAATATTTTCAGTCTTTATTGAAGACATTGTAAGTATTGTGCCAGGAGGTATTGAATATGCAGGAATCCTTATCAAAGGTCTCCTTTTTGCAGACGATATTATTGTTTTGCATAGCTTACTCGCCTAAATCGCTCCAGCTAATGATAGTCGAGGGTCATGATATTAAAAAGAAGCGGAGCTAGATTGAGTTCAGTAGAAAATGGACAAATAATAATGAAAATATTGAAGTCATCAAGGACTACCTATAAATATCTAGGAATATTCATAACAAAGAATATTATTATGGAACAACATTTCACTGAAAAATTATCGAAGGTGAAAACTGCGTTTAATATAGTATGGAAAGAAACCTTCAGCAACATGCATATTTCACATATAGTCTTAAATACAAAGTCTTCGAATCGGTGTCAGAGTCCACATTTTTGTATGCTGCTCAAGTATGGGGACGGAAGAGATATGAAACTGTTGAAGAACTCCTTGGATTTTATCTGAAATGCATATTTCGGTTCCTCCCTAATACGAAAAGTTACATGATTATGTTGGAGACAGGAATCTTCCAATTGTTTATAAAAACATTAAAACTTCATGTGGATTACATAATTGAGGTATAGAATAAGACTGATTTTCGCCTTCCAAAAAATCAGCTCTTTATGCGATTCGTAGCAGATCTGGATGATTTAAGGGGATACATGATATACCCAAAATATAAAATAGAATTTTTAGTGAACATTTTTGGACAAGAACTCGAACTTAATTTTGTTTAGAAATTTCGTAATTAATATAATTGTCAATTTGGTAAATGCCATGCTTATATATTTATAAATTACTTTATAACCAATAATTTTAATAGGATAATAAATAGAATCACTATATATTACTATTACCATCAATATCCTAGTCAACTTTAACATAGTTTTCTTGGTTCTTTTCAAATCTTTAGCCGGTACCATTCTTATTATCAGTCTCATATCCCGTATCGCTTAACCTCTCCCATTACCTTGTTTCAGTGTACGTTTTGAGAAGTGGCACTTTTTCTAGCCTCTATATTAAAAACATCTCTTATTTGAATCTAGTAATAATTTTGCAATTTATTTTAAATTATGCAGTAAAACTTTCTTGTCGTTATAACCAGGATCCCGTAAGCCTTGTTTCTTATAATCGACACATTTTCACAGTATTTTGTGTGCAACAGTTCGCACAACAAAATATACATAAAACCTCCAATGAGTTTTAATTCGCTATATAAATTAATTTAATGCAACACTTTAAATCGATTAGCTACTAAACGTTTATTGATTAAAATATACCCATTTATTGCCAAAAACATTTAAAAAGCCCATAAATAATAACATCGCCTGTGGTGTTTGGTGGTCCTTTCGTGTTTTGTTATTTTTTTTTTTCTCGTTTCGACCAACAAAATCGATCATTAATATGCGTAACACATCCAAAGGCGAAATGGGTACTTGAGAGGAGCCAGCTTTGTCATAAAGGGTATGTGCAATGTGCATTTCATAATAAAATGCAACGACTCGATCGCACTAACTTGCTCACAAATGAAAAATATAACAACACACTACCTATATGTGTTAATGGTTCCATAATGTGTTGATATTGTAAACAAGAAAGTGTTTATAAAAAAATAAAGTACTTAAATAAAGAATTTTACTAAATTTTTATTATTTTTAAATATGTACATACAATGTATGATATTTTTGAAATTATTAATATCAACCAGAATATGAAATAATGACAACAAAAAAAAGTCAAATTTCTTTAGAAAAACCGCCAAAGCCGTATTCCCATTATGCGAATTTATATGCAAAAGCTATTAGGTTGAGAAAAGTCAGTTTCCACCCTTCTCTTACAAAACTAACCCAACTGAGCAAAGTCAAGTCAGACACCATCCTGTAATGTCCCAAACTTTTCTTCATCTATTGCATTGAATCCAGAGAAGAGCGTTAAAAGTGATTGGAAACAGAACTCATTGAATCATTACCATCTCTTGAACAGAAGGAATGATTCATGTCTTTTCTATTTTATCCCTTCTTTCACAAGCAAGGACCACTCGAAATAGCCAGTTGCACTTCTCTCCTCAATCAGTTCACCCGTGATAACTATGTCAATAGGAATGCTGATCAATTAACCCTTGAGCATTATTTTGGATGTGCCGTTAAATACCGTGTTTTAGTCGAACAACACGATTATGGAATAATCTACCCGGCATGGTTTTTCCTTGCCATTTCAGTTTGCTCGATACCTCATTTCTCTCATTCATCCGTCCCTTATTTCCTTAAAGCTCGTGCTATCTTTATGTTCAAAATTATGAGAGCCTCACAATATATCCTTGAGCGCTTGTGAATTATAAAAATGTTCTTTAAGAGTGATTCATTTGATTGCGATTTGAAATAATTTCCTAAGAAATCGGGTACACATTTTCTGAGCTAAATCTAAATATTAAGCACAGAAAAACAAGGAATCAACTTTCACAATACCTATTAATATATGGTCTTCAGACCAGTTCCAGTAATAAGTTGAAGTACATATTTTGGAGGCTAAAACCAGAACTTAAGAAGGTGGGTCCCTGAAAAATGAAATAAGGAACACTCTCTCTCAACAAATTCTCCTTTTAGCTCGATGCACTTTATTCAACTTTTCTCCAAATGTTTGATTCCTCAAAGTAATACGGATTCTGGAGCCCTTCAAAATGGGTATTTGATTCAACGATGGCTTTTCATTCGATCCAAAATTCTTACCTCCGAGCCATTTTATTAATGTTTGGAGATAATAATTAGTCGCATGAGGCTAAATCTTAAGAGGATGCTGGATGTAGGAGGCGGAGGGGTTTGTAACCTAACTCTAGAAATTTTGCCATCTTGACTGCGTAATGTGAATAAGACTATGTGAATAAGACTATGACTTTCTTTGATGACAAACTCACCTTGGTCGTCTTTGGCTTCCGTTCACGATGAGACGTTAATAGTTTCTACTGTTCCTTGATCTCATGTGTTTTGTGGTGAATTCATGTTTCAACCAAAGTTCATGTCAATTTAAAACAACCAAAGTTCCTAAACGGAGCAAAGCTCGCTCAAATTTTTCTTGAACATCGCTAAGCAATCTTTTGAAGATGTCGAACGATTGTGTGTGTGTTCTCTATTGTGACTGATTGCGGCACCCATCTTGTAAAAAGCCTTTTCATTTTCAAATAATTATGGATAACCAAAATCACTGATCCATGTGATAAACCTCTTCAAGATCCCGCCCATTCACTAGCCGATCGCCCATCATCAAACCATGGATTTTATCGACGATATGACGAAAACCATTTTTTTTTTTGGAATTTCTCCATCATCGTTATGTTAAGTTTGATCAAAACTTCGATTTTGATTTTGACAAGAAATAAATACTTTTCCTTATCTCTATAGACAAAATTAAAAATCGATTTCAAGATTTTAATAATATCAATTTAAATTTTTTCCCCCACACGTTTATTTCTTTTTTTTTACACCACAAATAACGGTTACCTGTCATACGATTTTTTTTCGAAATTTTAAAAATATTTTTTTTTTCTAAAAACTTTATTTAGTTAGAGCTAGTGGTTGAAAAAAAAATTCCAAAAAATGGTTATTAATGGTAACCCCATGGAACCATTTTTTTTAATTTTTAATTTTTTTTAAAATCAGTACAACCGATTTCGATCATTTTTTTTTATGCTAAATCTTCCCAAAAAATTTGAAAAGTAATGTATATTAACATTTTCAAATTTTCTTTTTGGATTTAAAAAAAAAATTAAATTTTTTTAACATTGGCTATTAGGTATATGATGTTCTTGAAAATTAAGTGAACCCTTTTGTGTGGTCTATAAAAAATTGTAGTTTCTCAATTTTATTTCATTTTTTAAACTCAAGACCTTATCGATTTTTTTTATAATTCGTACGCGTTCAAGAGTATGTTAAGAGACCCTTATAGCAATGCTTGTGAAATATAAAAGAAGGAAATACATGAAACATTCCGACCGTGTTCAAGAGATATAGGCATGCATCCATGATAGTTCTGTTTCCTTTCAGTTTTTATCAGCAATGTTTTCAAAATGAACATTTAAAAAACATCGATTTTCACTAAATCCACCGAAAAATTTAAATTAAATTAAATTTTATGTGGTCAAACGGTCCCAAAGATGTTGAATATGAATACATTTTACCCCGAAAAAATAACCCCAGTAGATTAAATTCTATGACGTCCGTCAAGAATTTGCAATTTTGGGCAGTGAAAACTTTCCAACAAAAAAATTCCCATCACAAAATAATATGTTAGAATCGAGATCAACATACAAAAACAACAGAGTTACCTAATATTGTTCTGCAAAACCCGATCGCAAACTGTGTATATTGCGTCAGATCCAAAGTTAAGAACCGAATAAGTTAAATGGGCTCGGACTTTATGAGATCTTTTTGTTGTTGTTGATAATTTAATACCCATCGCGTTGTCCAGAAGCTGCAAAGTATAATCAAAAACTAATTTTAATCCTGCTCCTCTAATACCATCCGGTCAGACCGTTCGTCCATCCATCCGTCCGTCGTTTTGGCTAAGCTCTAAAAAAAAACAACATCCCCATCTTACAGTGGGGCAGTGTGCATGATAATTTAGGAATATTTATATTTCCATAAATTCGCTTTTTTGAATCTACCTTCAATTGAATCTAAAATGTTTTGAAAATAGTTAAGATTGATAAGGTATTAGCTCCGAAACATAATTTTAAAATTATCTTAGTTTACTAGCTTCCCTTACTGCTGCTCTTATATTCCATCCTCAAATATCTTCAAATATTCGAAGTCTACAAAAGTCTACAAAATTTGTTTAATTATTCGTTAAATCTTTAAATAAAAAAAAATATAAAAAAAAATGTTTTGTACAATAAACTGTACAAAAAATGAAATATTGTTGACAGAAAGTTCGACACATCTTGATTTTTGACAAAGCAAAATGTCAAAATTGGAGCTTTGTGTCAAGCTTAAAAATACATTTGAATTGATTGGCAAATTTGCAGGTTTATAAATAATTTATTTTGATTATTTCTATGTTTAAGATTTTCAGCCCCACTGTACTTCGTTTGTTTGGCTACACAGTTGGTCTCTACACAGCCATATAGCCCCCACTGGCTGGACTCGAAATTCACATTTACACTTTTTTTTTTATTTTTAAGGAGCCTCAAGCAGTCTTACCACTTCAAAGCCTTCAAGCCGAATTTGTGTTATTATTTTGAATGTTATATGCGATGCCCACATTCTTGTACATATTTAAAAAAAACTTCACCTTCAATAAGATGCGGCATACCTTTTGTTGTGGCTTTCCGAAGACGAAACGGAAAGTGAAATAAAAATTAAAAACAAAGACGCAGCGCGAACAAGATGAATGAGAAATGAGGAATGGGTAGTAGCACCTTCCGAAGCTGTTAGCTCATCTGTGGTCCAGAGCTATCAAAAGTTAATTAGGGAGATGTAAATTTGGTCCGCAGAGGGAGAGTTGATAGATCCAAGATTCATAAGTTGTTTTCGGTACGTTTCTCGCGACTGTCAAAGACTTTAGTTTGACGCGCTTAATCCGGTTGGGTAGAAAAATCAAACTTTTGAAGTTGGAGCCCAGACAGATCAACTGGCCATATATCGCCCTGGGAATTAGTGTCGTGCCGCACTCATCCAGAAGCTGAAACAGTCTATGGGTATGATTAGAGAGCAGCATTCCTGGTGGGCTCAATCAAATTCCCATTTAGAGTGACCGTAGTGTGATAATTGAGTCTTAAGATGGACTCCCGAACTGCAACACAAAGCAGCGATAAAAATGTTTGGTGATGCGGTGGTGGCGACTCAAAAACTCTCCTAATAAACGAATACACACACACAAACTTAAAAGCGATGCCGCACTAGCAGCCGTGTGAATCAGATCCGGCTCGGATTAGATCACAGAATAGCAAGAGACCTTTTCTAAATTAGTCCTCAGTTTGATGGAGCAAATTCTGAAAGAGATCGTCAGCCATGGCATATTACCATAATTGATTCCGATCCATTTGATTGGAACTCAAATTGACAAGCTGCCTTAGCGTTAGCTGAAGAGATACACTTCCAACCAGATTAGATGAATACTTGTATGCGGCATGAATACAAACAGTGACGCTTCTTGTCAGAAGTGAGCTTGCTAATGGGCCGAAGGTCTCTCCAAAATACAGAAACTCAAATTAATTACAGTTAATTTATTTTCCTTTGTACTTTGCCATGTTCGTTTTCGGCTTAGGCCAGTTTTATGGTTATTGCTTCTATTTTATTGGAATTTCGGACTCGGAATCACAGTGGCAACATTTCTTGATTCTGGGTAATTATGAATATTCAAGTGGGAAGATACTTTGTGTGTCATCTGAATGTGCTGTCAAACTCTGATGTTAGGTTAATGATTTTGCACTCAAATTGGAAGTTTATGGAGAGTTTTTTTTTTTTTATTTATTTGAAAAAGTTGATTGCTTGTTTTGAAATGTAAATAAAGCCCCATTCTATTTACGATTCTGTAGAAAAGCGATCTCGTTTGGAAATTGGCGAATATATCGTGGTCATAATTTAGTCGACTGTCTGACCACTCAAATGTGAGCCATTCAAGTTTTTTATGTCTGCTTCTATTAACATACCTGTGACGGAAGTTGTTTTCGTTAATGAGGTTTAATGGGAATCAAGTTGCTGATATGCCGCTATATCTAATTGACGAGGTGGTAATCTAAATTTTAACTTAATTGGTTTAGTTTTTACGATCGAACTTATTTATGGCTTTTAAATTGAACTGATCAAGTTTTAAGGAATTAACTATGCTTAAAATAATGATAACGTAATACAGGGTGGTATATTTTCAAGTGGCTCAAACCAGATCAACTCATAAATTATTATTAAGCAAAAATGGGGCAAGAAACTTATTTGTTAAAATATTTTGATTAACGAGGGCATATCAGAGAAGTCTTAAAAATTGCTCCTAATGTTCTTCAAGTTCATTTGTGTCTATCGCCTACGATATATTCTACGTCTACGTGTTTTATTTATCTGTCCGAACGTCACTAAACAGAAGTTGTATTAGATTTATATAAAATGCGGAGATTTGTTTAAGTTGAATAGTTTATTGGTAACATTCTTATGTATCAAGTCTGTACTTAATTTGCACTGGTGATCTGATGGCGTCTCACAGAAGAGTGGAACAGATCTTTACGTTGTCTTGTAGAAGTAACATTATTGCGCATGATATTTCTAAAGCATTTAGTAGAGTTTGGCAACAAGCTCTTCTATCAAAAATATGTGAGTTTGGTATCAATGAAACGCTTGAATATTGAGAGGGATTTACACTGCGATATAAAGATCAATTGTGACCCCATCCAGAGCTAAATGAGTTGCCTATCTTACGATCTTGGTTATAGTTTCCAAGATTTTTTTTTCTGCCTCAGTTTTGGGAATTCTTTCCAGTTTTTTTTTTTTTTGATATTTTAACCTACTCGTCAATTTTGATTTTGCTTTTTAACTCTGTTTGCTCCACAGCAGGGCACTGACCCCATTAGAGGAGTCCTTGCGCCTAGTCTGTCAGGGAGTCTGTCTGGACACCTACATGTCCACATGTCCAATGAAGTGAGACATGATTGTTCTTGCCAGGTTTGTTTAGACTTATTCTTTGGATTAGAAATTACCTTCTGGATCTTTCAATACGAGTAGGATGTATTATATTGGTCGGTTTCAAGACTGATCTTTACAAAATTAATACTGGTATGTCCCACTGATCCGTTTTGTTTCCGAATCTATGCCTCGTTTTATGATCTCTTGTCAGGAAATTCTAACCCATTTCATTGTTTTTCCGACGACTCTACTCTCAGCTTTTCATAATCGTTCTCAAATTCACGTCCAACTCCTTTCGAAGTAGAATTGTAACAGTACAGTATTATGAGATCATTAAACTCCAATCTTTACAGCTTTGTCAAATGGGGTATACAAAAATCGTGTGGAGTTTAATACGCCGAAAACTCAATACTGTCTTTTGCCGGTGAACCATAATGTTCCTCTTGTGCCTTGGTCCTAAAATGGCACTTGATTCGAAGAAGTCGGAAATTTCTCAATACACGGTATGTGTGCCGACGACGATCTTCATTGGAATGACCACATTCTCGAGACCGGCAAAAAAGCTGGTAAATGCTTAGGATTTCTTTATCGATGAAAGACAATCTTCACCCCTCTGATCTGGCTGCAATTTATAAGGTGTTTATATGTCCAAAATTCGAGTACAACTTACATCTTTGGGCAAATACAACTCAAATTTCTCTTAATTTGTTGGAAAGAATCCAGAAAGGGCGTTTAAACTGATAGGAAACAGAACTATCATTGAATCGTTCCCATCTCTTGAATACCGTCGGAATCCTTCATGTCTGTTCTTGCCTTATAGCCTATTTCACAAGCAATGCTCCTCGAAAAAGACAATTTGCATTCCTCCCTTCAATCTACTCCTTCTTTCCCTTCCTTCCTAATTTCCTCATCGGTCGTGCTATTTTTTTTTTTTTATAATCTACACGCGCTTAAGGGATTAGGATTTTAGGATTACCCTTTAAATGTTTGAACACAGCACGGGCGTGAAGTTAAGGAAGAGAAAGAAGAATAGGAAAGATGTGTGGCACGATGTTCTAAGACTGAAGGTTGTTGTCTCAGATATTTTATCTCCAGGGATGGCGGCTGAGCTAAAGCGGAGAATGCCGTGTCTTATTTCTATGTCACTTATAATTCATATTATTTTATTCGTATTCATCCTTGTTGGACATACTAGTTTAACTCAATCACATGTTGTTAGTGTTATGCCTGAACAACATGTAATGAGTAAACCAGCAACCCATTGATGACAATTTTAGAAGAGGTTTTTAATGTTTCTGTTCAACTTTATAAGGGTCTCGCAATAAGACATTTAGCGCGTGTAAATTATAAAAAAAGAAACTTATAGGCAACTTATAAACTAAGAAAAATTTTGTTCATGGGAACTTCCTTCAGGAGGTAAACCACTCCATTTTCCCCATTTAATGTAATATTATTTCGTCCTATTAATTATTATCATATATTAGCATCTATTGCTTACTTCTGGTTGCTTACCAAATCTTTATTCTAGGACATGGATTACGTCGACTATATTGTAATAATGACCTCAGGGATACTTCTTCCTATTCTGTACGAATTGGACCGGAAGCAGCCGACTAAACCTGCTGTTACAGTTATTACATTAATGGGACACTACTAAATATTATTGGTACGGAAGAAATAACATGATATATGGTATTTAATCGTTTACGTAGCTGACTAAAAAATATTCATGAAAGAAGCATAAATATTCTACACTTGTAGTAGACATTTTGATTAAAGATGGGGACTATTCATTGGATTTACTCAGTCATAAGGTCAATTCTGTCAGCTTCAATAAATCAACAAAACATGAAAAATATGTATCCTTTTTGTGGGTCAATAGAACCTCCAAATGTTTGCAGTATCTCCAGACAGAAGTGCTATAGTAGTCTGTGAGTTTGCAGAACATCTTGCCACCTGTTAAATAGTCAATAGGAATATCATCGATATTTGTATAGATAACCAAGAGGCAATCAAATCTATTTCTTCAATATTCATAACATCCAAATTTTGATACTGTTCCCGCTGATGATTCCTTTGATTTCTGCCATTCTGTCTGTCTGTTCAGTTATAGCCTCAACTGCACGGCCGATTTTTTTTAAACTTGGTAGATATCATTTTCAATTTTTTCCCCCCACATGTTTTTTTTTTTTCAATTGTCAATTGTCAATTGCTTGTGTCTGACTGTAGACATTTCTATTTCTTATTCCTTCGCTAAACGACCTACTTCGGTGGTTTAACTTAATCATAATTAGTAAACGTCACTTAACAGAAAATTTGTTTTATTAATGAAATTTCGCACTTAGTCCACTAAACCATCTTTATTAATATGGGTGTTTGTAAGTATAAAATATAATTAGTTAAAACGTTGTGATTTAAGAATTACCTAAGATAGCCGTGAACCTGCTTTTGTTGATTTTGCATGATTCTGGTGAGCTCACAAATAGCTGATGGAGCTATAGTTGTCCTCGACTGTCGCAAAATCATGCAGCCCCAACCCAAAAGTTTTGAAAAAGAAATAAGACTCAAGGTTAGTTTCCAGACCAAAAGTAACGGTACTTGGCAAACGAATTTCATAAAAAATTTAAGAATATATTTTTCCTATCACTTTTTCTTATTTGAATTTTTTTTAAGTAAATGCTAGGTTATGCTTGTTAAAAAATTTCCGGAAATTTCCTATAGAACCATGTTTTTGGTTTCGATTTTCTCAAAAACAGTTTAACTGATTTTGATTGAATAATATTGTGTATTCAAATTTCCAATGTTTTTTATTTAAAAAAAATTGTTTTGGAAACTCTATATTGCGAAAACTCTATTCTAAATTTTTTCGAATATTTACAATTAACAGTTTTTTAATACTGTCTACATGAAAAAATAAAATGCACGACTGGATCGCACGAACTTGCTCTTATGTAAAAGTACTTTGGAATTTAAAATACATTTTATAAATATAAAACATGGATTTAATGAGATAATAATGTTCAAATGCATAAAATTGCCGTCTGGTTTCCGGAAAAGTATGAATTTATGCAAATAAACTTTAAAAAAATCGTTTTATTATTAAATAAATTTTTTATATAAGAAATTTCTATAAAATTTTTCAAGAAAAAAATGTGGGATGCGAATTTTAAGTATTTAATTTCAAAAAATAATCGTTCATAGGTTTTGAAGATATTGATTTAAAATTTTTTTTTTTTTTTTTTTAAAACCCAATAAATGTTTTTTCGAATATTTTTATATACAATATTATTTTTAACTTAAGGGGACTCCTGCTAAAAATTTTGGGTTAAAATCCTTAGAGCCGTTAATGAGAAAGTCGAAAATTAAAAAAACGGGTCTATGGCAGGTACCCCTAACAACATTTTGCCCCAAAATTTTTTTTGACCAAAATGTAGTCCATGTCCATAATATCACACTTAATTTTTTTTATCAAAATCGTTAGAGCCGTTTTCGAGATAAATAAGATTTTGCATTACGGGTGTATGGGGGGTACCCTTAGTTTTGGAGCTAAAAAAAAAATTCAATTTTTCCTCTAGGGAATCACTGAAGACCCTTAACTACCGAGATTGAAAGAAATAGGTCCAAGGGTTTAGGCTGTAGTTCGAGGTACAGACATACAGACACACTGAAACATGTTTTTTGTGTACTAAATTTTCTTTAAAATTTTTATAAAAAAAAAATGATGTGCGAATTGTTAGTATTTAATAAAATACATTTTAAAATGTAATTTAAAAATTTAATCGTGTATTGGTTTTCAAGATATTGAATTTTCAAAAAAAAATTTGTATTATTTTTTTAAAAATCCAAAAACTATTTTTTCGAAAAAATTTTTAGTTTATATTTTTTCAAATGCAAAGCAGCTCCTGCATAAAAATATTGGTTAAAATCGTTGGAGCCGTTGGTGAGAAATTCGAAAATCAAAAAAACCGTTCTATGACAGGTACCCCTAATAACATTGCCCCCCAATTTTTTTTTTCACCAAAATATAGTCCATGTTCATAATATCAGACTTAATTTGTTTTATCAAAATCGTTAGAGCCGTTTTCGAGATAAATAAGATTTTGCATTACGGGTGTATGGGGGGCACCCTTAGTTTTGGAGCTAAAAAAAAAATTTCAATTTTTCCTCTAGGGAATCACTGAAGACCCTTAACTACCGAGTTTGAAGAAAATACCTCCGGTAGTTTAGGCTGTAGTTCGAGGTACAGACATACAGACATACAGACATACAGACATACAGACAGACAGACGGAATTGTCGGACCCACTTTTTTCGTCTTCGCTATCATCGTAATGTCAACTTTGATCAAAATCTCGAGTTCGATTTTTTTTCCAAATGCAGAACTTGCCCTATAGTACCTATATCGCAAGTAAAAATATTCTTTCGATTAATTCCTTTGACGAATTATTTGATACAAAAATATGAAATTAAGACAGTACTGATGTTAAAAAATACTCTGCAACCATGGTGAAAAAAATTATGAATTTCTTCTCAGACTTTTTCTTTAGAAACATTGTGGTTTTTGTTGTAAAATTTGGAATTAAATACTGAGGGTTTGGATTTGGGTTGAGGACCCCAAATTGGCCGAAAAGTCAAAAAAAAAAATTTACGAGGCAAATTTAAGCTTGAATTGGTGTTTTAACAAGCAAAACTGCTATATGAGCCGATATTAACAAGATTTTCACCAGGTGACAATGTATCCTGATAAAGTTTCCATTTGGTGTAGATCTTAAGCCAGCTTTGCTATTGGTTTGTACATGTTCGAAAGCGACCGACGTTAATGAAGCAGTCACTGTCAATTCCCACCGCTACAGAACGATGATAACCAATTTCTTATAGGTATCTCAAATTGACGAATATGGAACATGAACCTAGACTACACATGGTTTCAGCAGAACGTCGCTACGTGCCATACAGAGGATGATTTGAGAATAAGGCTATATCTTGCAGAGGTGGCGTGAATTGGCCACCAAGTTTATGCGATTTGATTCCGCTAGACTTTTTCTTGTAGGGTGTTCTGAAGTCGCAGGTCTGTGCGAATAAACCACCGATTGACTGATGCCCCTAAGGTGAACATAACACAGGCCATCCCCCGGCTTTATGCGGAAGAGTAATTGAAAATTGGAGCACTTGGATCCGTTTTACCATAAGAACCCCACCCGGACATTTAAACGATGTCATATTTCATACATAATGGCGTACATGGGTCTTTCAAATAAAAATAGAATTTTTTCAGAACCTCGTCCAGAGCCTGGTTTATTCTATTTCAACATCTACCCACCATTATTTACTTAAATTTATGAAGACGTTAACGAGATATATACGGAAAAAATAACGATTTTCTAAAAAAAAAACACAGATTCCATGTGGATTAATTAATGAAAATCGTTAGAGCTGTTTTCCAGAAAATCTAAAAAAAAATCTGTAAGACAGCTACCCGGTCACCAATCTAAAACAAAAATTCGAATTTTCTCCCTAAGAAAATCACAAAAAAAAAAAAAAAATATCCGTATTCCGTACCAAATTTGAAGTAAATCGGCTTTGGCATTTAAGATCTGTAACTCAAAGTATACAATGGACACTAACACACAAACAACGAGACATGGAAGTAATGCCAAAAACAGCTCTCTTGAACTTCCTTATCATTGCACAGTTAATTATGATTAAAACCACGAACTTTTGTACAACAAACTTGCCCTATAGACCGAGTGTACATATCAGATTATAGTTTATTAAAAGGTACATTCCCTAGTCCCATAAATCATGAAATTATAATTAAAATACAATCCTAATTAAATGAATCACGAATTAGTTACCTCTAGTTTTGTGATAAAAAAAAAAACTACTTTTTGGCGCTGAAAATGCTCCTTTTGGAAATACTCTAATCACACCCAAACTTATTTTACATCTTATTCCAATAAATTTACACTTTAATTACCAACGCAATTGTTTGCATACATATAAAACCCGAGCCTTCCCATGTGATGGATCCTTTCGAACTCAGTAAAGCACTAAATCTCAATTAAAATTGAATAATTCACGAATACTCGCACACATCAACTATATTTTCACCTCGGCATTATGACAAACGTGACTCGCCATCAGGTTCATGTCCTAATTAACTTTTCAAGATTATGAACAAACTAGGTATACTCGTATGTACATAATAATATTCATGTAAATTGTACAGGTAGGTACAAACATATGGGTGGGTGCTTCATTGTATATAAACTCAGTAACTTGGTTAGAATTAATAAATGGCCTAATGTATGCGGATACCACCGGGAACCAGCCCACCTATCAACCCCCATCAAGCTGGAGTGGAACTTGATGGATTACGAACGTAATTAGAAAATAATACGTGCCTCGGTGCCCAATTAGACACACACTTGACGTTGCCGCCAGTGTTGCCGTACATTGTTCGGCCTTTAACAAGCCTCCAATTCGAACCATCAGTTTGCTATACTACTTATATTCAAAGTCAAAGTCTTATTTGTAAGTAGGAGAGACCGGAGTACGAATGAACGCCTATTAAAAATCAGAAGAGTCATTTTCAGCCGACATAAATGTAGGTAGATGGCGTGTATATATCTTATTTGGACCTGGATCCGCAATGTGAAGCAACAATGGATCTAATATACAGAATTCTTTCTTCCATCACACTTAGAATATCACAGGTATGAAGTTTCATCAAAACTGTTAGAGTCGTTCTCGAAAAAATGTCGACATATATAAAGAGTTTTTCAATAAGGGTGGGTAGATGATGAAATAAAATAAAACAAGTTGTGTGTGAGATAGTAAAAGTATTCTTTTTTTTTTGAAAGGTCCTTGTATGGGCTTCCGCACGGATCCTAGTGGTCCAATGACACTTCCGGATAGATCCAGCTGAATTTTAGCAATGGCCTGTTATGCTCATCTTAGGGGCATGGGCCCAATGTGGTTTATTCGCAAAGACCTGCAAATTCAAGAAACCCCCAAACAACAATTTTGGATGAATAAAATCGCATGACCTTGCTGGCCAATTCACTTCACCTGTGAAAGACATAACCTTGCCATCAAATCGTTCATGCAGAATGTCAATAGTTCCGTTCGCTGTGTGGCACGTAGCCCCGTCTTGTTGGAACTACATGTCATGAAATTGGCCATGATCGTTCTGTAGTGCTTGTCATTGACTGTGACCGTCTCATCAACGTCGTTTTTAAAAAAAATACGGACCAATGATACAGCCGACTCAAAATTCACACCAAACAGTAACTTTTTGAGGATGCACTTGGTCACTTGGTGAACTTCGTGTGGGTTGGTGTCCTCACATAAATTTTGCTTGTTAACGCAGCCATTCTTCAAAAATGCTAAAGATAATTTTTGGGCCGAAATTGGGGTTCTCTTCCAAACGCTCTGAAGTCCAATCAGCGAACAAACGGAGTTGTCTATGGCCTTAAACTTTAAGCTTCAGGTTAAGTTGGATCTTGTACGGGTGTCGGCCCAAGTCCCCACGCATTTAATTTAATAATTCGTAATATAAAGTCTGCGAAAGGCCGAGTTCTTGTGCACAGCGTGGAATCCCCTGTCTCGAGTTCTGCTGTACACTTACACCTTTGCGAACCGGGACAAGGTTACCGGCTGATCTTGCGTTGGATCTTGTACGGGTGTACGCTCAAGTCATGACGCAAAATTCGGCAAGTTGAAGTCTGCAAAAGGCCGAGCATGGATCCGACTGTCTTGGGTTCTGCTGTACATTTTCGTGGACCACGGCGATTTTATTGGCTGATCTTGCGTTCCTTTGACGTACGAATGTTCGCTGATTGATAACGGAACCATTCGTATCTAATTTGGCTTCCAAGAACCTTGAAAAATCGACTGTGAAAGGCCACCACGTCTACTGTAGAATGGGTGCAAAGTGCGCAGCGTTTGCACTCACGAACACTTATTATGATAATTAAGTTTCATCATTTGCACGTGCTGTTCAATCGTGAAACTTGCCGAGGTGATTTAGATTCAGTAATTGAAACATAAACAACAGATTTAACAGATGTTATACCAAAAGAACATGGCTGCCAAAATCTACCCGCGCTAATTGAAAAGCCCTTTAGATGGCACACATTTTTATCATTAGGACATACTCGTAGATCCACAATGTGCTGCCTTAGTGGGTCAATACAAAACGTTCATTTTTAGGAATCTCGCTTTGAACACCACAGCTATGAAGTTTCATCAAAATTGATGAAGTCGTTTTCGAGAAAACTTAAAATAAAATAAGATTATGTAATTTTTCGTCAAGGAAACCACATAAAACTACTGTATACCAATTTTCAGGCAAATCGGTCCACCCGTTCAGGTTGTAGCTCGATGTACAGTGATCATGCGAACACGATCGATAAGGCGCACAGACGTACGAGCGTAAAGATCGACAGACGATATGCAGATTTCTCCATCATCGAAGTATTAAGTTTGGTTAAGACTTCAAACATTTTTTTCTACTATCTATAGACCAAGTAAAGTTAATTATGGTGGGAAGATCTTTGAAATTATAAATTTGCTCCATGTTAGAAGTGTGTCCCCTGTCTCCCCTAAGCCCAAGGAGAATAATAATTGTGTACAAGGCAATGCCGCTCACGCAACGCGTCACCTCTCCCAACATCAACTATACAATGAGTTGTTGAATTTATTAATTAATTAATTAAAAACAAATTTGCCTGAGGCACGATATACAATGTAAAGTACGCCATTTTTTTTTCGTTTTCATTTTTATCTTTTGTGTCTTTTTTGTGCGACACCAACGGATGACGGACGTGACTTGAGTTGAGGTATGATGCGGTCATGCATCGTTGGTTATCCTGCTTTGAAAAAAGATAAATGGACGACTGACCGCGCGGGTTCCTCATCATACACACAATACATTGTACAATGGTACCCCAGCAATGGAACGAAGCATTTGAATTGCAGAAACCAAAGTGCCATGCAAGCAAGAAAAATGGCTGTAAGGATATACGGAAATGGAAATTATATGTAATAATGTCGTCAGCGGATCTAATCATAGAGAGGTGTGTGGAGTTTTGTTGTCTGTCTGTGTGTTTTCAAATGAACGAACGAGGCTGACTTAACATGCGATTTGTTCTGGGATAATGGATATGTGTATGTATGAAGCGGAATAACACACTGCGTGTGCTATCATCTTGAGATCAAAAAAGAGTTGAGCTACTGTTTGGACACTTGGACGACGGACGACATGAATAAATGTAAAACTAAACTAGTTATGGCTGGTGTACGTGGAGCAGCATTAATTATGAACTTGGTGCTTTCAAGACATTGGGTTGGAAGTAATCAATTTCACCAACAAGCATTGTTAGCAAAGTGCTGGCAAGTAGTTTGTTTGTATTTAAATTTGCCAAAGTGGAAGGAAAGTATGAAAATTATTTCCAACACACACATTTGACAGGCGCATGAAATCCCGTCCTAGTTTGATGTTGACACGATGCGTGTTGGTGTTTCGAGAAAGTGTTTTGTTTTTAATTGGTAAAAAATTTTAGTATACTCGTACATAAAGGGTTTTCTATTAAGCGTTTTCTATCTTCTATCTTTGTAGATATTAAAAAAACTGCGAGTGAGGTATCATTGAAATTTTGTGTTTTCTTAAAAGACAAACCCCACGAACCCACCGTCAATTCACATCGCCTACCAGTAAAATAACCACATTCGGAAAATGCTTTTGCAAAATGTGCATTGTTAAAGAAGCTGTGTTTTTTTCTTGAGAGAAATAAGATTTGTTCTCTAGGGAACATGAATTTACTCTTCTTTTTATTTCTGTTCCCAATTCGTCCTATATTGTTTCATTCTTTTTTGTTAAGTAAAATTTGAAATTATAATCATATATAAATCCATATTGTAGTCCATCTGCTAAGAACAGGTTAGGTTTTTTCTGGATTCAACCCTAGGTTGGTTTTGGTCCATCATCCAATGTACTGTCACTTACTTAAAAGATCCAACCCGGGATTTTGATTAAATTTAGTATAACGATGATGCAATTCCGTTTTAAAGTCGTTATATCTATACTTACGTAAAGCCTAAACCGTTAGAGCTTGTCAAACTTGGTTCTAAATGAGTAGAAATTTAAATGTTTTGTTTAACTCAAAAAACATCCGTAGAACTGTTATGCAAAATCAAATTTATCTCTGAAACAGCCTTAAAGATTTTAATAAAAATAATGATGCGTTTTGTTGTTAATATGGTCTACGATTTAGTAGAAAGTTTTTTTTTTACGAAAAATCATATTATAGGAACTTATAAAAACGTTTTATAATTTTCGACTTTCTCATTAACGGCTCTGTAGGAATATTTCAGTCCAAAAATGTGTCTCATTGATATTATTATTCAGGATGTACTGATAAAACCCCCTCATACACTGATTATTTATGGATCACTGCCACGCTCATAGTTAATCCGCAACCGGGTAATCCGGCTCGAGGGACCAAATGCTCGACTTTAGTTTTATTTTAAAGAAATGGAAGACAAAAATTTATAAAATCAACCACTTTGTATGTATTTGTATTTTGTTTTTTTATTTTTCATGGTCAATTCCCAACTAATTTAAAAATGGCCGAGGTTATTAGCATATACTCGTACAAAAAAGGTGATAAGAAGTGTATAAAGAATAATAGACCTATTGCTCTCCTACCAGTTTTTTCTAAACCTTTGAGAAAGTTGTTAAATGTAAAGTTCAACATACATAAATATGCTCAAATTGATTTGGATTTAGAGCTGGTAAATCGACTAAAGATACTCTACTAAACCTTTGTACACACAGCTTTATGCAGCTTTATTTATCGATATAAAAAAAGCTTTTGATACCATAGACCAGAGATCACCAATTAGTTTCGCTCGGCGTCCGTTTTAAGAAATCAAATGAACATAGCGGTCCGCACAACATTTTATAGAAAAAAATATTTACTAAACAAAAGTAAATACGGAAGTAACAAAAGTATTTTGTTACATATCAATGAGAAAAATGACATTGTTGACTATCTGTCGGAATTTTGAAGTAAAATTGGTGCTATTGACATTAAATCCTGGATATGTTCATCAGTAAGTCGAGGTCGAAATTTATTCTCAATGAAGTTCATCTTCGAAAATGCTGCTTCAGAAATATACATACTCATATATTGACCCAAACAAAGTAAGCAGTTTCAAAGCTAATTTTTTAATTCTGGATATCTATTACCACATACAAATTTTATCTAAAACTCTTCAATGGAAACTTCCACATGTTTGTGTCTTAAAACTGTGTTTTCTTGAAAATCAATCATTTCCGTTTGCCGAAAACAATTGCCGCTTCATTACTCCATTCACCATCAGGATGCAAAGAGTAAATTCTGCTGAGGATGACTACAACATTCTCAATTTTCTTAAGATCTGCGAACCTTTTTTTAAACTCCGATTTAAGGTCCGCGATGTACGTCTTGTATTGTCCGACGTCAATTTCATTGCCACTTCTGACTATTTTGTTTAAACTGGGAAAGTGTAATTATTCATTATCAAGATCATTAATAAAGAGATCGAGGTTTAGCGAAAAACTTTTTACTTCTGACATGAGCTCCCATACAAGCTTTCCCTCGCCTTGAAGTTTAAGGTTCTGGTCATTGATATATTTAAAAATATCCGTCACGAATGCAATGGCAGCTACATTTTCTTTTTCGTTTAGAAAACTTAAGTAGGCGTTTGTTGAAGTCTGATCAATCTTGAAAAGATATGTCTTCCAATGTTCTAAAACGCTGAAAAATCTTTCTAAAACGCAGCCTTTACTTAACCATCTCACATTATCATACAATAGTACATCGTCATATTGTTCATCAACTTCTTCAAGAAATGATTTAAATTCACGATGTCGCGGCGATGAATTCGCACGAAGAAAATTTAGTATTTTCATCACTTCTGGCATTATACGCTCAAAATTATGATTGAGTTTACAGCAAAGCACTGTTTGGTGAATAATATAGTGGTAGAAAATCAAATTTTCATTACATTTTGCATTGCTACTCAACAGGTGAACTAGTCCTTTTTTACACCCAACCATTGTCAGTAGTTACCGATACAAGCTTTTTCAAGTCTAAATCATCTTTATCAAAATATTCCATCACTGCTTTGATCCTGTCTTCTCCTCGTGTTCTTCCAAAAAGAGGCAAAAGAGCCAATATCTCCTCAATTCATCCATAGTCAAGGCGTAATAGCTTGCATTATTTAACTGCTGCTTCACATCACAACGATTTTTTTCTGCCAAAACGTGTGTATTTCTGGTGCTAGTAGAAGCAGATAACGGAATCCGTCGTATCGTCTTAACAACATCCTTTTTGTTCTCAAATAAAGCATTATCCACCTGGAGAAAGCATTATTTAACTACGTCAGCATCAGTAAATGATTTCATATGCTTAGCATTTTCATTTAAATTTTCTATTCACGCCCAATACACTTTATCCATAAAAATATACAAAATCACAAAATTGTATGTGTGATTCTATGAGTCGGCCCCTTTACGAATTGACATCAACAAAGATATAATTTTAAATGCATTACGTACTCTGTAGTAGTTGCTGTGTTCTTGCGGTCCCCACAAAATGGTGAAAATTGGTGAGAAGTTAAGTGAAAGTCTTAATATAAATGTTGGAGTGCCCCAAGGCTCTGTCTTGGGTCCAATACTCTTTCTGATTTATATTAACTTTATATTTAGTCTGAATCTGAAAGGCAATATTGCTGGTTTTGCTGACGATATAGCCTATTCCAGCTTATCCGTTTTGAACTTGATTGCTGACATAAATTAGATGCTTTAAGACATTGGCTAGCAGTTCATAAACTTGTCGTTAGCGAAAAATCTAAAATAATATTTTTCAACTTACCTTTACTTCAAATTAGTCCTCCTCAACTAATTCATCATAGCTGTGATTGGATTGCAAAAATATATCGTTGAGTTTTTATACTTTTTCTGCATCTTGGGAACCTATAATTTTAAAACTGAAGTGGGCTGTTCAGCAAATGGTTTTCTTATTAAAAATGTTAGTGAATTGAAGTACCTTCGCTTCAGAATTATTTGGAAAAAAAGAAGACTCGCCGAATTTCCAGGGTCGCTCTGAAGAAAACAAGAAACTTCAGTAGGAAGATCTTTAAGACCTTATACAAAATCAATTAAAAGCTCAAGTGATCTCAACTCCAAGGTGAGTAAATATCGACCAATATTTACGTCTTAGAAGGGTACGGCAGCATCTAACTGATGAGCCCACTGTCGAAACGCACCTAGGAGTTGAGGTCACTTGAGCTTTTAATTGAATTCAATTCAATCACTCCACTTAAAAAGAAATTACTTTCTATCTTCACTGACTTATACAAAATCTTTATTGAAAACAAATTTTAAATTCATATAACAACTAAAACATTCTAGACTTCAATTCATTTACACCTTATATTGTGTATCTGGTAAACATCGGTTATTCTCCTTGTACTGTGCTCCTGTCGTTTTCCTTTAGAAAGCTCTATTCTTGCATCTGGTTTCTCATTAACTGGCATTCGTTATCGGGTTACTATTTCACAAGTACGGACTACGCTCTTGGCGCTTACAAGATTAGCAGGTTTGAGGCCCCTGGTGGCACTAGAGCAGCAGGTTCAAGGCCCCTGGTGTCATTAGATCAATGCATATGCACTGATAGATCAGCAGGAACCAAAGCTCCTGGTAGTAATTAAACTGAGGAACGAAATAGCTGGACAATTTCAGTTGCCTTGTGAGCTAAAATCGAGCTCGTCAGCTTCGACCGTGTCGCAAGCAAGTGACTTTTCTTCATGAAAGTAGGTCTTCTTGTTATATTTTCTGTATAAACTGCGTGTGAACTATATACAGGTCAAACGCAAATTACCAAATGTGTTCTTTCGGCTGTGACGTCATTAGCTTATAGTGACTGTGTATTATATTTGAGTATTGTATTAAATCCTTTATCTTGCTGAAGTGTTTCGGTCGTTGATAGCTGCAGCGTTGTACGGTGTCTTTGGTCGGTCGGTAGCTGCTGCATTGTAGGGTGTTGTCGGCTGTTGCGGCGGCGGCAGCGGAATCATGGTCGAACAATGATTTTATTTTATATATTGGTGGAAGCATGGAACGCTTCGTTACAAGACTTGAACATAGGTTTTCCTTATTTCTCAGCTTAAAAATTCTACCTTTAAAACATCTTTACTTTTATAAAGTTTTAAAAATCTTTTTTTTAAGAAGTGGTTATCTTTTTAATAGAAATTTATCTGCTTACTCTTTACGTAGCAGTGAGAGAGATCTTGCTTTTATTCCAGTCCACAATACTAAGCACTTTTTAAAATTTTACACATCAGTAGCTCCTGGATTGTATAATGCTCTTCCCTTTGAAATCCGTTCCATTCGTACTCAGAAAAAAACTGCGACCTAGATTTTAATAGCCCCGTATTAAAATTAAAAATGCATTCAGTTTTGAAAGACGCATTTGAATTTATTTAAAAATGATTTGTATCAAATACGAAAAGCTTTTACGAAATTAGGTAAATAACTAAGATTTTTGAATCCAAAACATGGCACCATTGATTTGAATACCCTCTATACTTTTGATGCATTAAAAAAGAATTATATTAAATTCAAACATGAAATTCAAACGATAAACTCACAAAATCAAAATATCTTGAAACAAAGTAGAAACGTAATGTAATTATACATAGGTCTCAATGTTTAAAGCAGCGTTAAAACATAACTCTCTAATATTCACTTATCGATATATTTGAACTTATTTTTAATCAAAGTGCGAGCATATTTGCACCAGTAAATTTTAATTATTGCGAGGTAGTTATCAATTATTTATATTCTTGCTTAAAAAATTGAATGCATTAAAATATGAAAACGCATTTAAAGTAAACCATAATGTTATTCCTTATGTGGAAGCTAACTGTTTGAAATTTTTATTATTTTTTTTATTTCATAGTTTATTTGTAAGTACATTATGTATTTATATTAAAGGGAAATCTTATTAAAAATAAATAAGAATGCGCATTAATTAAAGGAAACTAACGGAATCGTATCTAAGTTGTAAGATCAAAGTTAAAACGTATTTAAATCGAATAAGAACTTATTCCAAATGAACTGCATTCTTATTTTCGTTGTTTATGTTTATTAAGATCAAAATTAAAACGTATTTAAAACAAACAAGAAAAATATTCAACAAATGGAAGTTAACTGTATTTTCATTATATGAAGGTACTAGTTTACATTTTTGAATATTATTTCAGTCGCGTTGGTTTTTGGTTATTTGAAGATAATAAGTCGATTAAGAGTGATTGCTTGTGCCGTAAAGCTAATTTTTAAAATTTAAAATAATTTTTGAGGCAATAAGTTGTCAATATTAAAGCGAGTTTTTGTGCAAGAAAAGTAGAAATATTTGTTGGGTGTCATAAACAATGTGGGCATAAACATTAAGGCTATTTATTTTCATAAACCTTAAAATATAATACTTTCTTTAAAATCAGTACGTTACTAACCGTATAGCTTACAATATTTATCTAAAGAGGATACTTATATGAGATGCTATCACAAGTGTTGATTTAAGGGGAGAATTCAGGTAAAAGCTTTGTTTTTAGCGAAAACCCATACATTGTAGATCAGAAAATATCATTATTTCCCACTGAAAAATACGGTAACGTAAATGGAAACAAATTTAAATTTATTTATGCTATATTACTTTCACAAGCCCTATCACCTGAACTATCATTATCAATATCATTTTCAGGATTACTATTTTATTCCACGAAATAGACAAAAACATTCAAGTGGAAAATTATATTGAAAATAGCCGCTCGAAACGTTCAAAGTCAAGCGAATGATCTTCCATGTCCACTAACGAACCCTCTGAATCTGAACTCGATTGGTGTAGCTGTTAAAACAAGCTTAAGTTGGCATCGTTCGCATTGGGAACTTAGTTCAAGAGAGTTGGAAAAAACTTTTTCACTTCGGCATGCAGAAGGAATTAAATGAAGGCACCAACAAGGAATTTTTAAAATCTTGGCCGTTATTTTCGGACTCAGAGCTGGTATATTTTTTTTTAAACACTTATTAAATTATAAATCTTTAAAGCACTCAAATCCGAATTTAAAGATCTACTTATTACTCTTTTAATAAGCATAAGCTGCTTTTTTTTGAAAGTTTAAATCTATTTTAACTATTTACAAAAAAAAAGTAAATTGAAAACGGCTACCATTTGCGACTTTTTTAATAGATTAAATAAACACATGTCAAGGAAATAAATCTATTTAAGATTATATTTAAAAATAATTAACTTGTGTTGCTTATTTCTAAATAAACGAAATCATTATATTTGAGCTGCAAAATCGTTTTTTATTTTTCCTCGTATCTGTACGCTAAATAGGAACATTTACTCAAATACAATTTATGCAAAATAATAAACATAATTAAAATTTTACACTTTTGTCAACGGAGATGACATCGATTCCAAAACTTTAAAATTAAATATTTCCAAATCATTATATATTAAATATATTTTCAAAGCAGAAAATGTAATCAATTGTATGAATCAAGTCATTGATTTGAAAATTTTGACATTTAAATCCAAGCGGTATTGCTTTACATATATTTAAACTACTTATTTGTTTCTTTCAAAATAGAACCTTATTAAAATGTATTGCTTATTGGCTTTAATTTTAAGTCGAAACCCCTTTGATTTGAAAACATTTGGTTTGTATTCAAACTACTAATTTGTTTTATTCAAAGTAGAATCTTATTTAAATATAATAAATATTGACTTTAATTCACGATGAACAAACATTTGAAATAAACTCTAGCCTTACTTAAATCAAAGCTAAATGTGTTTAAAATAAAGGGAATATTTTAATAAAAATATTACGTCTTTTACTTTGATTTAAGTTCGTAAAGCACTTATTTTAAAGAGACTTTTGATTAAGTTTTTTTTTCAAAGATGTACTACTTTGATTTTAAAAATTCCGTGTTCGGTGCCAAATTGTTTCCATTTTACTTTGATTCAAAGTATTTTTTTTTGATTCTACAATGTTTTTTGGCTCAGTGGCGTACTATATTTTCTTTTAATGTAGTAGTTAAAGTTGGTCCAACTTTCCTAAAACGCTGGCACTGTGCTCAAACATTTTTTGGGTGGTCTGAATCACTTGAGTGCTTAACAGTTCTTAACAATTCTTTACCTTAACTGTATTGGAGGAACTGGGCATCAACCTATTTCGTTAAACGATACTAATTTAAATGATGACTAAATACCACCAAACTCGTACGCCTCCCTCTTACCTTGTCATTTCTTCCATTGAAATCAAACTTAAATCACTTTTAAGATTTTTGATTAACAACTCCTTTTATTCCATCACAACGACTCATCTTCCCATCGATCACTCATTCCCCCAAACATAAAAAAAAAGCAAACACCACAATCCGCATTCTTTGGTTCCATTGAAAAGCAATTAAAACTCTTTTGATCTTGGCCTGTCGATTGCGGCTGCGGCACCTTTGATTGATTTGGTCTACACTCTCTGCCTCTATGGACGACTATATGGACGACCAAAGGCAAATTAAATGCGAGCCATTAAAATTTTTAAATCCTGTTAACTTGTTTTCGTTTCGGACTTGGATTTGGAGGTCTTCTCCTGGGCGTATCAATAAATTTAACAACAATATAATTAGCACCTTTGATGTGATTTGTGATGGCATTGTGGTGATTGAAGATTTTAATGATAATTTTAATCAACTCAAAACAAATATCCTTGCCTTAGTCTTTCATCCATAAACGTTATGATTGATGGAGCTCTGAATTTTGTTCCTTTTTCTTCCAGATCAAAGGCATTTGGATCTCTTTGCCAGTCGACCACAGCCGAAGAAGAAGCGGAAATCCCGCACTGCATTCACAAATCATCAGATATTTGAGCTGGAGAAGAGATTCCTCTATCAGAAGTACTTGTCACCAGCCGATCGGGACGAAATTGCCTCGTCCTTGGGGCTCTCCAATGCCCAGGTGAGTATATTTAAATCGCTGCAGAACAATATTATGCTAACAACAGATGGTAACAACGGGTTTATGTTTTTACTCACAACGATGATGTAGGTCATTACCTGGTTCCAGAATCGCAGAGCCAAACTGAAGCGAGACATCGAAGAGCTAAAGAAGGACGTGGAGACCGTGAAGACACTGTCAGGACATAATTGCTTTTTAGAGAATGTTAATGACTTGAATATTTTAAAGAGACGACCAGATCGAGAGGAGGATGACACCATCATCAGGCGGCAGCGGTGGACGCCAGGACCAACGGAAGAAAGAAGCCAAGAATGACCTTGCGATGCTGAAACGGATGACATTGATGTACTATAGTAATAGCAAAGACGAGCTCGGTTAAATGATGACGCACATAATAATTTATAATAATTATTTTTCTTTTAATGTAAATATTTAATATTTTTCTTTTTTTTAGAGGTTAATATAAGGCAGTAGATAATATTCATTATTTAATAATATTCATAATTAAGAATTTGATGATATGAGATGAGGTGTGTTTGATCTACAGGGTGCTTCGCATAAGATTGGCATGAAAGGGTTTTGAGGCAAGAAATGTGAGTTGATTTGAGAGGAGAAAAAAATTCTTAAAGTGTTCCTGCTTTTGATTTCTTAAACCTTTCTTGAAGCTAAAATATCACATACAATGTTTTGTACTTATTCCATTGGGCATGTATTGGTTTGATATAAAAAATATCGGGTTTTGACTTTCTTGAGTTGAATTTTGTCTTCTGAAAAGTATAAGTTATATTGAACTTTGATTTTTGATGTCTTAATAAAAGCTTAAAATCGGCATTCAAAACTTTGTTCTTTAAAATGTTTTTAAAATTTAGAAAAAAATATTTGTTATAAAGAAACCTCTTTAACGATTTTTAAATTTTCAGTCGGTACGTTATTTCGGCTCAAATATTATAGGGAGTCATTTTAGGTTAGGTTAGTTTAGGTTGACGTGGCTGTCAGTAGGAGAATCGTCACATTCAGATCATGAGTTAGGCTATTGTGATACCACATTGAATCTTGGAGACTTTCTCCCTAATCGTTGAACTAATTGGAGCTCCTTATGAAGCGACTGAGATTACCTTTTTTTATAATCTACACGCACTCAAGGGATTATGATTACCCTTTAAATGTTTCAACACAGCTATCTATACCTATCTATATTTACCAGATCACTAAGATCATTGTAGTAGAAATGTCCCAGTTGGAGTCTACGTCTTTGGGATGAAGCAGGACATGTACCGAGAAGGTGAGGGATCGATTCCTCCTCTTCTTCGTCCATGCAGCTTCGGCAGAAATTGTTAAAATAGATTACAAGCCACGTTGCGTACTTGTCTATCAAACATTGTCCTATTGTAACACCTATTACGGAGCCTATGTGCGATATGCTTAAAGATATAAAATCTTTGGTGCGCTTCAGATCCAGCATTGGCCAAATCTGTTTGGTTGCCAAGCTGGTTGTGATATTGTTCCACCTATACTCTGTCCAACAAAAATATGCAGTGTGGGCAAGATAGGACGTTTACCTCGCATTCTGGCTACAGTGAATTGCATAAATCTGTTCTTCATTAAAGCTCTCGCAGGGTTATCGTAGTGTTGATTTTAAATGGACCCTTTTTTTAAAGCTCTAAAATCAAAAGCACCTCAACAGAAACCCAAGGAAAAAAAACTGAACAAGTTACGAAATGAACAAGGGTAACTCTGAACGCACATAAAAAGCTGTGTTTTATTTTCCCCGAGATCTGATCCGGATTGGATTTTGTTTTCAAAATAACATGTAAAACAACAAATATAAACAAAATAGGCCCTTGTGTTGTTTTTGTTATACATGTAATTTTAAATGAAGATCTTTCCCAATAAACAATTTTTGGTAAAAAAGCGGTTTATTAACCGGATTATTACCGCCGGTTATTAACCGGTAAAGTTAGAAATTGGTTCGAAAGACGTCTTAGAAGCGTTACAGAAACGTTCCCATTACCGATTTTGGTCAGTAACTTTGTAACCTGAGTTGTGTCGTGGTTATTTAAAATTGGTTAAAAAGCAGTTACTTCAAAACTACTTTTTGGAGTTCAAAACTAACCGTTTAAATATGGTACTTATTTAACGCTTCTTAAACGTTTTTTACAAACGTTATATTAACGCTTTTTAAAAACCATTTTGTTTTGGTTACCAGAAAACCTATATTTAAGGTTTTTATAAAACCAAAAAGAAACCCACGTAGGCTTTTTACTGGGTTCGGAAAAAACCCAGTATTTTGTTCCAAAACCAGTTAAAAAATTACTCTTTTCCAACAGTGTTATTATTGTTGTTGTTGTTAAATTATTTTCGTTTTCATCTCTGGAAAAGAAGAAAAAATCGTTTTAGAGAGTTTTACATATATTATTAAAATATGTACATGTGGCTTTATAATAGGTTTATAGCAATGTTTACAAAATTTTCATGCGAAACGGAGCCTGTTAAATGTAGGTTTCAAAAAATGTTGCAGCTTCGCCATTTGAGAAGAAAGCGTAGCGCTCCCTTACTGCCTCCGTTACTGCTCCGAAAATGTTTTTAAAGTTTTCAAATTTGGTTTGCTGTTGGTGCCGTGCCAATAATATTGTTTCAACAATTGATCTTCAAAAAGTAGCTTGGCAATCGTTCGAATTGTTTTTGAGGCATTTACACCTCCAAACGTGCTTAGTTTTCGAATCTGTTTAAATGAAAAGGAAAAAGAAGTTTTTAGAAAACTATGTATCTAAATATACATATTATATTTCTTTTACTGTTCAATAATTTAGGCATAGGTACAGAAGTAAAAAAGTTACCCAAACAACACAGCTTCAGTTATTTTTTTACTTGTGTCATTGTAGACACAAGTAAAAAAATAACTGAAGCTGTGTTATTAAGTTTATTTTTGTTGTTGTGTGGGTTGCTTTATATTTATGTCCATATGGACACATAATAACAAAAAGAATTTTATTTTACTTACCTTTTTTTCGATTATTATTTCTTAGACTTTAATTACATCTTATAACTTTTAATTTTTAGAACACTACAAACTTCTGAGACGACGCGCACTTACTGAAATCAAATCCACAACTAAGACTGGTTATGCACAAAAATGAAGAAGAGAAACAAAAGACATTCGCGGTCAGTGTTACCACTGCGATACAATACAGTAAAAATTGACACGATTTTTTAGTTTTTCTTAAAGACTCATAATTTTTAGATTTGACTCGTTTTTTTAATCATAAAAATAACCTTGATTTTCTTTACATTGTCCAAAATGCATCTGTACTCATACTAAATATTTTCATATTAATAATTGTCTTCAATGCTTTCAAACAATATCTTGAATTTTATCTATTGGGACTCAATTATTTCCAAAATACCTTAGTTTTTCATCATTTATTGAAACAATTTTAAATGAAACCAGTGGTAACACTTATTCGCGATGAAATAGAAATGGAAACCAATAAAGATTGAAGAAAAGAAGTTATTTTGAAACCAATATTAAGTTGGAAAAATAATAAGTTATTTTATAACCAGGAAACTGAGTTATTTTGAAACCAAAACTAAAACCGGTTACATATTTTGCAACTAAGAAAACAAGTTATTTTGAAACCAATATTTAGTTGGCAAAATAATTGGTTATATTGTAGCTTACAATTATAGGTATTTAACAACCAATTTCTAACTTGGTTTGCTTTTAACCACTTAAACAAGTTATTTCAGAACATATTTCAAACTTAAATAGTAAAATACGTTATTTTTTTACCGGAAAATTAATTAAAAGTTACTTTGCGGTAAAAAATAATCTAATTTTGAACCACGGTTTCAAAAAAAGTTTTTTTAGAGCCAAATTCTAACTGAAACTCAAAATTTACCACATTTTAAGGATATATTTATTTTTACCTGAATTCAACTAAGGCTTAAATTTAGACTTTTTTATACTGGAAAATAGCTCCAGTTAAAATATTAACCAATTACAGACCACTTTATGACCGAGGTTATTTTAAGTAATATTATAACCGCGGTCATTTTGTAACTCAGGTTATAAATTGTTAATTGGGTATCTGGATCAGATCTCGGGGAAAATAAAACACAGCTAATATTTAATGGGGGTTGAAATTGAATAGCACCAGACCTACAGCCATAGACCACAGCAATTTAGTGCACACTCAGATGTCAATAGGATGTTGGGTCTGCGTCAGATGCAATCGAAAATTTATGGGCGCACAAACACTTTTTTATGGAGGAGTTCTTTCAATTTAGTATGGTGCAAAAATATAGCACGCTACTGATTTTGAAAAAGCTCTCCCAAAAGACGTGTACTGCATATTTTTGTTGGATGAAGTATAGGGTTTGTTCTCTGCGTAGCATCTTGTTTTAGATTAAGTTTATACATATGTAGCGATAAGAATACCTATATATGTCTTATCTGGCAATAAGAGTTCGTCAGCTTTGCCATTTCCTGAAGTGTCCCTGTGGCCCGGCACCTAGCAGATGTGAATGTGTAACTGCTATGCCATCTACATCAGGAACCATCGATAGAAAAGGGCTGTTATTGAGTTGGTAGAGACAGAATCAAGAGATTTATTGGCTGCTTGGTTGTCCTATAAAATGCGGATATCTTTGCTTGATATTACATTTTCCTTAAGCCAAGACAGGACTTCTTTAATCTCTAAAAGTTCCGTCTGGAACACACTTCAGTGATTGGGCAAATTAAAAGAGAGACATACATTTTGTCTGTCTTAGGCTAGGACCGCACTTGCGATTTCAATCGCACGATTTTTAAGTCGCAAAAATAGAACACATGAATTTCAATGAGAATGAACGCACTTGCTACCAACAAATTACGACGATTTAAAAGTCGCAATTTGTTTCATTTTTCTTGCGATGCTATTGTCGTAAACTTAAATGAAACACATGTACTCAAATGGATATGCCCACACTTGCGATTTAAATTACTACGACTTAAAAATCGTAGTCGCAAAGAGAAATTGGCATGCACGCACTTGCGATTTTTAATCCACGATTTCTTAGCCGAAATGAATAAGACACATGGTGTTAAATGTGAATGCACGCACATGCGACTTAAAAATCGTAGCGATTATAAAAATGAAACAAGGACCGCACTTGTGATTTTTCATCGAGGTGATTAAAAAGTCGTAGTCGCTATAAATTATTGTCATTCACGCACTTGTGATTTTTTTGCCGCGCGATTATTTAATCGCAAAAAATAAAACACACTACTTTTAATGTGAGTGCACGCATTTGCCACAAATAAGTAGCGACAGAAAAATCGCTTGAAAAAATAGAACTTGTTTCATTTTTATAATCGCTACGATTTTTAAGTCGCATGTACGTGCATTCACATTTAACACCATGTGTCTTATTCATTTCCGCTAAGAAATCGTGGATTAAAAATCGCAAGTGCGTGCATGCCAATTTCTCTTTGCGACTACGATTTTTAAGTCGTAGTAATTTAAATCGCAAGTGTGGGCATATCAATTTGAGTACATGTGTTTCATTTAAGTTTACGACAATCGCATCGCAAGAAAAAAAAAATGAAACAAATTGCGACTTTTAAATCGTCGTAATTTGTTGGTAGCAAGTGCGTTCATTCTCATTTAAATTCATGTGTTCTATTTTTGCGACTAAAAAATCGTGCGATTGAAATCGCAAGTGCGGTCCTAGCCTGAGATATACACCTCCACAAACCGCGTCATTGATTTTTGATCCATGAGTGTAAAAATGGATTGAATCAATTTCCCAGATTTCTCTAAAAGGGATGGTTACCTGAAAGTTTTTATCAAATTGAATTTTATGAATTGTGTAAAATCGATGCTACTTGGAAGTGGACCGAATGAGTCCAGAATGATGGGTTGGCCAATTTCATTCTTGATCCACTGCGAGGTAGTTTCTATACCGAATATATAGAGGGGTGAAAGATGGAACAGTCCAGTCCCGCGGAAAGAGTCATGCAAAGTGCTCGGCCCATGCACAGACAACCTGTATGTTGGACCTTGCTTAGTATTAAACAATTAGTGTTTCTTTCAAGAGCTGATATCCATATTGCCACGCCACCGTACATTAGAATCGGTCTGATTATCAAAATTTATAGCCAGTGAGTGATGCGGGGTTGAAGCCCATTTTATACCGAATGGATTTTTTGCATGAGAAGAGTGTAACTGTGAAATGCAAGGTTTCCAACTTAACAAGAGCCAATTGTTATAGTATTTTGCTTGTGATATCTTGTGAGGGTATAATACCTATTCCCCGATCAGCCTAGTTTGTAAGCTTGAGTAAGACATATTGTAAGAGATCTTTTAGGGTGTTAAGATGCTTTCCAGTTACAGCAATCAAGGAAGGCTACGGCTATCATAGTGTACTCTGACTCTCTATGATGGAGAGAATATAACTGTTTCCACCGATTTCCCTTTACAGAACGCGTGCCGAGACTTAGACAAAAGTCTATAGTATCAATGATTGTTCTTAAATGGACATCAATCGGTCGCTTAAAAAGTTTGAGAATAGAAGGAATGATGAAGGACTGATAGGTCTGAGATATTTTGGTTGTACATGGGAACAGTTGTCCGCGTTTGAAGTCGTTTAAGCGAATTGAAAATTTCGTACTTATAGGTTACAACCATGTCTAAAATTCCAAGTTTATACCCAATGTATAAGAGAAAGTACGTGCCAATCGGTTATGCATTACCTGGTGAGTCAATATTTCCCGCTAAGCTATTATATTTACATTTACCAATATTCAAGTATGTCTACATATTTGTTCAACACAATAAGGTGCACATTACTTATAAAATGTTGATTCTTTGGCAGAATGATAAGTACATTTAACCGCCGCGCCGCACCGGAGGTCTGAGTTCAATTCACGCAGTACTGCGTAGGAAGTGGCAAATCCTCCAGGCCTATTCCTTGTCTTAAAAAATAATTTTCATCTTAGCCGTTCGGACTTCGCTTATAATAACATATACAACAAGAACACAGGATTGATTGAGAGTTGTAAGTCATTAGGTTTTGATTCTCCACTAGTTGTTTTATTGTTTGCATTTATTTCCAAACCCATATACTCGATTTTTTCTAAATTGTTTTACAATACTTTCTGTAAAAAAAAAACAAATTGTAACACCATACAAATGGTAAAAAATGGTTTATCGATATTTTTTTCTGTTTCTCTTCATTTTTACGATCTAATTTCATTAAAAAATCAAATAACACCTGGGTCTCACGAACTTCCTCTCATGTAATAGACTTTAGAATTTTAAAAATGAATGTTATTAGAGACAAATATCCATATTCATGAAATTCTTTTTTTAAAGGGCTAAACAACTCCTTAGTAGTTGGAGCTGAGAACAGAATACCATCACCAAGAATAAAAATTAAAAATCGTTTTAGCGGTTTTTTAGTTGCGACTTATAGGTACTATAAGGCAAGTTATGCATTCGTAAAAAAAATCGAACTCGAGATTTTGATCAAAGTTGACATTACGATGATAGCGAAGACCAAAAAAGTGGGTCTCGCAATTCTGTCTGTCTGTCTGTCTGTCTGTCTGTCTGTCTGTCGGTTCGACTACAGCCTAAACGGCTCGGCCGATTTTCTTCAAACTTGGTAGATATGGGTTTTAATTTTTTACCCCCGGACGTTTTTTTCTATTTTTTTTTAAGACCAAAAATAACGGTACCTGCCATACGATTTTTTTTCGAAATTTTATAAATATTTTTTTTTCTCAAAAACTGTCCCACAGAATTTTTTAAAAAAAATTCCAAAAATATCATTTGGTAAAAACTAGCTAATGGTTGAAAAAAATTTTACAAAAAATTGTTATTTTCGGTAGCCCCCCTGGGTCCATTTTTTTTGTTTTTGATTTTCTCGAAAACGGTACAGCCGATTTTAATAATTTTTTTTATGCCAAAGCTCCTCCAAAGTTTGAATATTATTACATATTCAAATTTTCAATTTTTAATTTTTTGGATTTTTAAAAAAAAATTCAAAATTTTTTTTTGGAATCTCAATATTTCGAAAACCCCATGCTCGATTTTTTTCAAACTTGGCAAATAAAAGTTTCTTAATATAATCTACAAGATTTGAGAAAAAAAAATTTGTTTTATTTAAAACTAACGGTACCTTCCATACAAATTTTAAAAAATGGTTTTCGAAAATCGCATTTTTCTCGAAAACGGTTCCGAGAATTTTGCTAATTTTTTTTTTCTTTTGATTAATCTTTACAATTTATAATTTAATAAAAAAAAAATTTAAATCTAGATATTACTGACTGTACCTACCATAGAACGATTTTTTCGAATTTCGAATTTCTCATTATCGACTTAACGGATTTTAATGAAATTTTTTATAAAAAAGCTCCTAAAAAGTTTAAAAAACATTGCATTTAAAAACTTAAGAAAAAATATTTTTTCAATTTTTAGAAAAAAAAGTAATTTTTTTTTTTGAAAAATTCGATATCTCAAGAACGGCTTAGTATTTTTTTTGGAAATTAGACTTTTATTCGTACATTAATAAAAACTTAAGGTTGGCGTACCAAAATTTTTTCTTAAAAATGTTTTAAACATTTTGTACATAAAAGCTTATTTTTTTAAGGAACCACTACAAAGACTTATAATTTTTGTTCCTGCATAAATTCATATTTGCATATCATTCTGTTTTTATCTCTTACTACTTAAAGAATTAAAAAAAAATTCATTTTATGCTTATGAACAGTTTTCTCTAATAACATTCGTTTTTAAAATTCCTAGTCTATTACATAGGAGCAAGTTCGTGCGACCCAGTCGTGCATTTTATTTTTAAAGATTTTATATAAAAATTTGTTAAAATATTTTCAAGAAAAAAATTTGATACGCCAACTTGTACAAAGCTATCAACAAAAAATATTGAACCGCTTTTGAGATATCGAATTTTCAAAACAAATTGATTTTTCTCTTAAATTTAAGAAAAAAACATTTTTTTAAGTTCTTATATGCAATAAAGAAATTTAGAAACTTCTGTATAAGAAGTAAAATTTTGAAAAAAATGATTCTATCGAATAAGCGAAAGAAAAAAATGTTTATCAAAATTCTAGATGCCGTTTTCGAGGAAACTAAGATTTTTAATGAAATTTTTTTTTAAATTTGAAATTTGTAGACAGAATAAGAAACTGTCGAAAATTGTAAGGTTTTGAAAATATCGAAAAAGTAGTTTTCGAAATAAACATTTTTTTTTGGATAATAAGATTTTGGAAACACATCAAATATTTTAAATATTTTACGAATTTCAGCATTAAAAATTTAATTAAAAGCAGTTGTATTGTTTTTGAGAAAATTAAAAACAAAAATGGGGTACGAAGGGTTAACAACCATTTTCCGAAAAAAATTTCAACCAGGTTTTAAGAAATAAAATTTTTGGAATTTTTTTTTGAATATCTACGAAAAATATCTGTGGAAGAGTGTTTGGAAAAAAAATGATTCCTAAAATTTCGGAAAAAGAAATTATGTAAATGTATGGCAGATACCATTATCTTAGGTCTTAAATTTAAAAATTCTATCTACAAAGTTTAAAGAAAATCGGGATATAAGCTTCTAGAAAGTCTAAAAAAACATCGCATATCAAAATTAACAAAAAAAAAAAAATATTTTTAAATACGAGGAATTTCATGCCAGTCAGTTTTTATTTACTCAACAAACCAGAAAACGACAACACATTAATTTTGTCCATTGTTTGAGCTTACGAATATATTCAATCGAGGTCTTAAGGCGTGAGAGTTTTTTTAAACGTTAAGGATTGTAAGAAATTTTGTATTTTAATTCGAAAAATTAGCAATTTCCACACACACCTGGGGCCTGTTTCTCAGATCATACACATCATACATTTCATACAACAAACAACATTTTCATACAACATACATATCATACAATTTTCTGTTTCTCAGATTTCATTGGAAATGTTGTATGAAATTTGTTTTGTTGTATGATGTGTATGATTCTGACATTTCATTATTATTTGAGTGTTCAACTTGAAATAAAAAAGTTAATTGTGAGATAAAAAAAAGATAAAGTTTTACTAATTTAAAAGTAATATGGGTGATAATTATGGAACTATGGAATTACTATACAATAGTATAAACCATTTTCTTTGATTAATAATTGTAATCAATTGTAATAGTTGATTACAAAATTAAAATTTTAAATATAAGGCTAAATTAATCATTCTTGGATTTTTAATGGAATATCGACGCTCCAAACTTTTCCATAAGACATTTGATCAAAAATTAATTGGTCCGTTTTGGAAGAATCAGAAAAATGGTTCTAAGGTTCTATTTAATTATATTATTATTTATTAATAAGGCTGGGGGTTCTATTTATTTTGAGTCTTCTATGTGGATTTCACTTCAAACATAAGATTCTTTTGAAAAACTACAAGATAATTTTCCGTTCTTTGGACGACTGTAGAAAAGAAAACAATGAAAATTAATTCAAAATTGTTTTAATTTTATTAACTCAAAAAATACTTACTTTTCTTTATTTCCTTTTCATGTTGTTTCATGTGCAGCAGCCAATTACAGCAAAATTTTGTGCTGTATAAAATGTATGAAAAAATGTAGGTTAATTTGCTGTATGATGTGTATGATAAATTTCTGAGAAACAGAATCATACAACATTCCAACATTTCCAGTGTAATCTTCGGTCATACATTGTTGTATGACAGCAGATCATACAACAAATTTGAGAAACAGAAATCATACAGCAGAAATGTCAATATCATACAATGTATGATGTGTATGATTTGAGAAACAGGCCCCTGGTCTTATATAAAGAAATTCTGGTATGTGGTTGAAGATACCCCTAAGTTTATGGAAAATCAAGAAATTTCAAAGAAAATGAATGTACTCTAATCCGCTGAAATAACTTACCCTATCCCCAATGACTTTATAAAAGGATATTTATTTATTTTAAATAAAAACCGTTCTGTATAGTTTTTAGAACTGGTATCAATTATCTATTTAAAATCAGGTGCTTTTAAGCAAAAGATCGGTAAAATCTTTGGAGTCATTATCGATAAATTCAGGAATGCAATTTTTAGCTTGAAATGCAGTATTTTTGAAATTGATAATAACGACATTGAATTCGATAAAATATATATATAAAAAAAAAACAAATGTATGTAAAGTAGCTAAAAGTTTTTAGTAAGTTAATCCTAAAAAACAAACCATGAAACTGACCTCCATACAATTCCTTTTTTTAGGACAACTCTATAATTTACAACCACAAAATGTTGTTATTTACACGAAACCAATACTTGCCATCAAATACTTTCGAGGAGTAAAAAATAGAGACGAAGTAACCCATTCTTAAATAACGTCTTCTAAACCTTTTTAAGTTAGGTATCTTATGCGAATCGACCAGTTTTATTAACTAAGTTTTAACAAATTATTGTGATTTATAATTTTAAGTTTTATCTTTTTTTTGTCATTTTAAAAATTTTTAAATTAAGCTCTATATTTAAAAATTTAATAAAAATGTAATAATCATAAACGACAATAGACTTGTTTTATTTCATTTAATTTGCGTGTCTAGAAATAAATATAAAAAAACATAAGGAATTGTATTTTTTTAAGAAATTTTTCATAACTTTCAAAGAACTTGATGGAATTTATGCTAAGTTGACATTAAGAAAAATTATTTAAAAACTGAAGAAAAAAAACGTCCGCCACATCTATTTAAAAAAACCAACACTCAAAGAGGACAGTGCCATCTAGAAGCCAAGACTTTCGGTGTATAACAGTTTTATTTATGCAGTTATCTTAGACACAAACCGAGAAATAAAAATTGAGATTTCTATTCGTGTCGTGGAGATGTGAAATCAAAAATATAGTTTCACCTATTTGTCGCTTTGGGAAAAGTAGAGACTTATAAAGAGAAATTAGAACAAAAGTGCATTTGTTACTCGTTTTTGAAATGCAGCACATTGCATCGATTGTTTTGCTATAAAACACGTTTATGGCAATAAATGGCTTAAGGACTATTCACATTAGAGCGACCAACGACCGGCGAATAAAAGAATAAATGGGATTTAAAACATTTTAGTTTAAATTGTTCAAAAAAAAAATGGTAGAATACGAAATGAAATAAATTTGTATATGCTTAAATAAGAGAAATTTGAAAAGAAAACAAAAATGAATTACCATCCATGAATTCCAATCTGATTGCTACGAACTATTTGTCTATTCGCGTTCCACATACCAACCACATTGCAACGAATGAATTGTTGACGCGCGAATAACCCGGAAATCATTCATCTTTTTGTTCATTTGAATGTTTTAAACGTCATTCGCGACGAATAGAAAAGTAAAAATAGACGAATTTTCGTTAATTCGTCGGTCGTTAGTCGCTCTCATATGAATACTCCTTTAAAAAACACACAAATAATTATAGACCGAGAGCCCACAGCAATTTTTGGGTGTGATGGATAACAAAAAATAATTAGCATAATTAAATAGGCCTTCTATATAGTTATTTATAAATGTGAACGTCTTGCATACTCTAGTAGGCGCAATAGTGCATTATAGTGCATCAAGTATGCAGTTCTTTCCAAAGTCAAACAAATTGGGATACAAAATTTGGCATAAGTTCAAAATGAAGAGCTAAGTGCCCTGATTGCAAATATCGAGGTCCAAGTAAAGAACTGCATACTTGATGCACTATTATGCACTTTTGCTCCCACTAGAGTATGCAACACTTTCACATTTGTAAATAACTTTAAAGGGCCTATCTAATTATGTTTATTATTTTTTGTTATCAATCAAACCCAAAAATTGCTGTGGGCTCTTAGTCTATTAGTAAAGTTATATCTTCTTCGTTTTTCTTATAATATTACAATAATAAATACACTGGCGCAAAATTTTAAACGACCTAGTATTAAGATGTTAGTATCGTTCTACTAAACAATTTGCTAACTTTAAGGAAGGTTACTAACTTAATGTTAATTTTGAACATTTTATAAATTGTAACAAACGTGCCAGGGCTATGTTTAAATTGCTTCTTGACAATTCATGAAAACAACTAAATAAAGTGACCTGTTTTGACGTTTTTAAATGTTAAAGAATCATATAAAGTTAGTACTTTACTATGAGAAAAATAAAATAGGTCCTCGATGATTTTTTAAGACTAGAGAAAGTATGATGCTTTATTCGTTTTAAACTAGTTTCATACTAAAATAGCTTTGAAATCCTACTGATTCAACTAAAGTTTTAGGAATGAATCACATGTCTGTCAGGATATACCACGGTAATACATTTAATTTTACATATAATATATGGGTGCGCCATCTAGTGGTTTCTTTTAAAATAATAAGTTATTTTGACACTGACACCTGTTATTCCGGCTCGAAATCTTGAAAGAAAGTTATAGTCATTGACTTATTATATATATGGACTGCTAATTGTGTATAATTCTCATACAAAATTTGCAACCAAAATGGTCCAACGGATACAATCGAAACTAGCCCTCGTGCCGACACTAGTGGCAAAAATAAACAACATATTTAACGCCATCTCTTGTTCTACTAGTGCCAACAGAAATGTTTACTCATAGAAACTAAGGACATCTATTGACAATGCTTTGAAGAAACGGTGCTAGTCTATGGTTAGAGAGATAGACGGCTGAGAATAGTGCTAAGGGATCTCGAAAAAAAATCCCCTTTAAAATATTTTATGAATCATTTTGGTTTACTTAATGATTTTATGTCCGCGCAGGTGCATATAATTATATGTTACACAAAATAGCGAACTCATTTTAGGCAATCGTTTAGTTTGTGTCAAAACACAAACTTTTTAGTTGCTCGAACCAAGCAGTTGAGAAACTAAAAATTTTATGGCAAGGTAGTGTAAGCTATAATATAAAGAAAAAAAACAAGACATAATTTAAAATTTACAAACCCAAGGATAAAAAAGAACGGACTTATAACACTGCTGTCACTAAGATCCGTATCGTTTTATTTTCAAAGGAAGATCCAGATCCGGATCCAGATAGATTTGTGAATAATAAAAAGCACCTAAAGAAAGTTTTTTGTAAATTTGATACAAATTGTAGGATTGGTTTTTCTCTAAAGTGAGTTGTTAATTTAAATCAAAATTAGGATATATTTGCATAACTAATTTTTTTGCAAATATTTTCGCTCTAGCCAAAAAGATCTTAGCTTATCTCTTGATTTCTAGTATAAAAATTAAAATTATTTGTAAAAGTGAAACTAATTGCTTTAATAAAAGTATTTTTACAAACAATAATAATATTTGTTAATAGATAATACAAGTAAATGCAACGAAAACTGTGTTGCAGTATATATTTATACGTTGAAAACAAAACTGAAAAAGGGAAATTTAAAAAGGGAAATTTTCAGATTTCGCAATTGGACTATTTGCACATTAGCCCCTTTAGCACTGGTTCCATTTCGTAGTACTCAAATTTTCCGTCAGTGTCGGCACGAGGGCTAGTGTCGTTTGGTAATCCGTTGGACCATTCTGTAATCAGCTACTAGCAGTCCATATCTAGTATGTCAATGGCATTGACGTATTATATATGGACTGCTAGTCGTATGAAATTTCTATACAAACATTTCAATGAAATGGTTCCACCTCTCCCTACCGACATTAGAGCTCTTGGTGCAAAAGTGGTAAAAATAAATATTAATTCCAGAGGCCATCTCTTGGCTCCTGGCCTGAACTACGATTTTTGCCATAGAAACTATAGCCATCTATCTCAATTTGAACTTTACATTTTAACGTTATCCAAGACAAAATATTAACAATAATATAAAGGGTGTTCAGCGAAATTTGTGAACACGCGAGAGCAAAGCATTTAGTTTAATGAAAACTGCGTTACGGCGGATATTGTCTTCTAGGGCCTGAGTTGCGTGGCGATTGTTGCTGTAAGGTTTTGACAGGTGACCTAATAAAAAGGTAGAACCGGTTCTTCGTAAATTTATATTTATATTTTAAAATGGAAATGGCATTTTTGTCATTATATTTATCTAACTATAAGTGAATTTGCTATTATTTCAAAAAAATCTACTGTCTACATAAATATAAGTAGAACAATATGAACTTTTTAATTTATCTTTTCATGTTGAATCGCATCCATTTTTTACTAGATAGTTTTCATCATGATTTGAACACAATGTTCACAATAAATTGAAATGAAATTTTGATTTGTGTTAAACAATAATGTGTTTACAAATTGATATAAGTAATGCTCTTCTCCTGTCTATAATAAATGCTATTATGACTCTTAAATCGGCAAATAAAGCATGAAAATAGCCCTCAAGTTTTTATTTAATAATAAACTTAAACAATTCCCGCTCAACACCCTTTACAAACTCAATTATGTCAAAAATTGATATATCAAATACCAAAACCAAAAGTTACACTATGTTTTCCGAGTTTGCACCAAGAGCGCTAGTTCCGTATAGTTTTAGGTTGAACCATCGTGAAGTTGGGCTCTGGCAGTCCATGTATAATAAGTCAATGGTCAATGGTTATAGTATTGTTGTGAACAGACCTTTATACTACTACAGCGCCATCTATTGGAAAATTGTATATCTAATTTATGGAAGAAACAAAAAGCTCTTTTCCAATGTCAAATGTATTTCCCCTTATTCCAACCATCTCGAACATTCCAAGACAAGAACTTTCGAGAAAAACTAATTTGAGTATATAAGGGAGTATTCACGGTGAGCGAGAGATAGTTGATTTTGGATTATGAAAGTGTGCAAAAGTATTGCTTATTGGATTGTGTTATTAAACAAGTTTGATTTAAATTTGAATAAAAGTATTTGAGTTGTTTATAAATTGAGATTTACTGTTTTGAATTGGAAAGTGTGAATAAAGAAGAAATACTAAAAAGAGTAATAAGTTTTATTTAAAGAACCTAGCAAAAATATTACAGTATCATACCTCTGCAGAACGAAATGAGTCACTTTACGCTTGAACAACGTTAGGAAATATTGAATATTCAATATTGCCTGATGCACGCAAGTTTGTACAAAAAATTCGTGAGACTGATATACTAGTGGACAACACTCATAGTCCCCGTCATCGCACGGTGTGCACAGTTGAGAATGTGGCTGCTGTAGAAGAGAGTGTGAGACTTAATTCATGAACATCAACAAGCCATCGATCTCAATAGCTCAACATTTCACGCACTAGCCTGAGGAGAATGCTGTCCAAAGATCTCGGATTATTCGCTTACAAGTTCTGATTGACTCAGTAATTAATACGAGTAGCACACGACCATTCGCTTAAACGACGTTGTGTTCCATATTTAATGGAAATGTTTGCTCTTACTAATAAGGCCATAATATATGGAAAAAATTAAATGTTGTTCATTTTATTGAATTTTTAAAAAGAAACTTGTATTTGGCCTACCCTTTACATTTCTCGTGAACTAATTATATTTTTAAGTCACTTTTATTAAGGATTAAAAAGTATCACTATATAATTTTTACAACTTCCATATTTTGTGTTTTTCTAATGGAAATCCTAAACTTATTCTACTAAAATTTTAAACGGTAATGAAATTGATAAAGAGCTCATTAAGGCCGGTATTCACCGAGCGCTCATAACTTAAGAAGCTCATAAACGTATTCACCAAGCAATATTAGTGAAGATCTACGAGCGCTCTTAAAAGTTAGGAGTGGTCCCGACCACTCCTAACTTACGAGCGCTCTCTTCGAAAGTTTGTTTGCTTGTGCGTGTGCCACGCACGCATTTGACTCGAATCCATGTGAGCAATGCCAAGTAGAAGAGTATCCATTTGCTGTCAAGACCAACATTCCACAACATTTCACAGTTTGGGTATGCCTGAACAAGAGAGAGTGGCTCTCATTTTCGAACTTCGAAAAACACTTGCGAGTGGTTGGTGAATACCCCACAGAAATTTCAAGTTAAGAGCCTCGTAAAGTTAAGAGCCGTTTAGGAGCGCTCGGTGAATACGAGCCTAAATCAAATAACTAATCACATAAACATTTTTGTTTTAATTTCCAAAGTTTTTTGTTTATTAAATTGAAAATAACTAAAAAATAAATTAAATAATTGCCATTAGGCTCATAATTAACCATAACCTAACCTAATGACTAAGGACTCTCAACCATTAATGAATTATAAGAATGGAGTGAGGATAACAACAATTCTCTGCCGATTCTAAATGGCTAAAAAGCAGAATCTTTCATTTTAGAAGATGGTCTTGTGGGTTTTATCACTTCCTCGCAAGAAGTTATGCATTCCTAAAGAACATTATTTACAGCGGACGAGAATCAAACTCCTGCGTGACAGTCCAACGCACTGAGCATTTTTATCTATAGGTACCTACAAAATTAAAAATAACTGCTCATTTCAAAATACAACTAATCTATTTAAGAGTCACCTACTTTACGATAGCTTTAATAAATTGTAAGAAAATCAAACATGCTAATAGATGGCGCACTATAAAAAAGTGATGGTTTAGGTCTTTACTCGGATTGCAATTTTGTCGATAGGTGGCAAGCTGACCAGTAAATAGAAGAATTTGGAAAATAATTTTAAAACGGAAGTACTAGGGTTTCGAAAATTTAAATTTAGTAGAACGAGAATTAATGTCCGCGTTCTAATACATAGTTTAGCTACGAGTACCTGGATTGGTTTGTTTTTTGTAATGCTTTGTTAAAACACAACTGATGTCAAAATAACTATTTAGATGCCTACATATACCTGAAAATTATTGGATAATCAGATAGCTGATCCGGTAGCCACTCAATGCACTCTCGACTGACAGTCATTTTATTTTTGAGAACATATTCAGATTTGTGTACTGTTCCTATGACTAGCTTTTAAAGTTCAAGTTGCTTGGTCTTAAACATTTTATTTATAAACACAAGGAAGTATGTAAATACAGTGAAAGCTCTAATAAGCGGTCCACCAATTTTTGTCCGGTTATGGGAACTGTCCGGTTAAGGGAAAGCAATAGAAAAAACTTTTTTTTTTAACTTCATATTATTTCTGGTTAATATTGGATCCATCTTGCCATTTTCCACGAACATCTTCTTTATTTCGTGAAATCTCTGCAGCTTGTGTTTTTTCAATATTAAATTTAAAAAACTTTGAATAGATAAAATATTTCATGTCGTGACTGAAAAAAAATCAAACCTTTTTGCCAAAGTGCGAACGGATAAGTTTTTGTTGTCCAATGCATTGGCAATTTACATCTTTTCTTTTAAAGAAAGCAATCTTTTTTTGTTGCCATTATGCAACCCGCTTCTCTTGGCATCACGAGAAAAGAAATAACATGTGCAAAAACGAAACGCGATGGGAAAAGGAAACCCTCTCACTCTCAAAATTAGACCAACTACAAACAGTAACTAACTCGGGAAATCCCCTAATAACTTTTCAACATAACATCGCACTGTCCAGTTATCAGAGCTTCGCGTCCGGTTATCGGAGATTTTCTATAGATTTACTTACGTTTTAAACATAAAACAGAAACTGTACCTAGAACAGACCTTCTGTTCTTTTCCGTTATCCCTAAATAAAATAATGTGTCCCCGTATGGGAGGTTTTCTATCTAAAATGGGCAAGAAAACGTGTCCGCGTCCGTTTATGAGAGTGTCCGTTTATAGGAAAGTTATTTATATGAGATTTTCGAAAAAGAAGTTTGTTCCCGAAAATGTGTCCGTTTAAGGGAACTGTCCGCTTATTGGAGCTGTCCGCAAGTAGAGCTTTCACTCTATAGGAAAAGTAGGTCCCCACTAAAAAGCAAGAATTTCGTTTTCGAAAAGAAAGAAAATCAGTTGGATTTGAATAAAAAAACTGCAGTTTTTTTTTTAAATTGGTTTATGAAAGTTGATCTTCTGGTCCAGAAATATTTCGCATTCTTCGCCAATTTTATGGTCGTCATAATCGGCCTTTCGAGAATCGAGAGGGTTATTCACAACTTGGTGGATAAATTTTAATGAACAATCCGACTCTTAACAACACCCGTAAGTAAACGAAGCGCATGGTCTCCCGAAAATATCAGCGCTGTCCATGAGAGAGTGCAGGAGAATCCGAAGCATAGGCAACTAACTTCGTACCGCGCACAAGAACTCAGCCTTTCGCAGAACACAACTTGGCTCCTTTTGCGTCATGACTTCAGCCTACATCCGAACAAACTTCAACATTATAAATAACCAACTTTTTCAATGACATTGGTCAAATGCGGCCTCATCAATGGAAAATTAGACGTTTCGAATGCGCAACACCCAACGAAATCGCGGTTGAATTTGATAATTGAATTTTGTTATATCCCGAACATAATGGCATAATTGTTTATTTGTTTTTGAACTCATTTATTTAATTATTTGCACATGTTATTGAATGCTGTGAATCTCTTTTTTCATTTGCAGGACAGACTAAGTACATTACAGCCAATTTGACAAATGTAGATTCAACAATATGGACGCAATCATAGTTCAGAAATAACTATCGGATAATTAATATAATTAGTTGATAGGTTCTACTGAACTAAATCAACAAACTAGAAGACTTAGCACTTTTTAAATTGTATTGAATTTATTGAATTAAAACAGTTTTTTACCTTTTACAGTTCTCGAGAATCAGCTTTTTTCGGTGATCTCACTTGGACTTCAGTTGACTATAGTGAGAAACAGGTTAGTTTTGTTAAGTTCCGGTCATTCCAAATTTAAAGAACCTCCTTTATACATTTTTTTGATCAAAATGTCTTTATTATTAAATATATTTTGCCATGAGGTAGGTATTTATAAGACTTTTACTGCCCCTAGTTTCTTTTCCTAATGGGGCTTCATTTTTGACTGCCAGGACGCATTTTTAGTTTGGACCAAACTAAATTGCTTTTTTTGTACTACATATTACGATTTTCTAAGTTAACGGTAAGATTCTAGATTTTACAGTAATTACTTCAATAGTTTGTCATCAGTTGCAAGTTATGAGGAGACTGATATAGCAATACTAACAGACATTCAATGGCGAGTACAAGTATAGTCAAGTCAAGTACCTTGGCATCTGGTGGGATCAGTATTTGTATTTCGACAGACATATAAATCCTGCTCTGACCAGGACTAGGGGAGCCTTTTCCCTGACCAAACGGATGTATTACAGCAGCCGACTTGACGGCAGGGTGAAGGTGATTTGCTAAATGGCCCTCATCCGGCCGATAAATGCCTGTTCGTGTCCGGTGTGGTTCAACGTTGCCCCATCTTAATATATGAGAGGCAGTGTGTTAGACGTTGCCTTGGATTATACAGAACACCAGAATTGAAGTACCTATACACTTTATTAATCTAACCAGGTTTTATACAACGGGGCCAACATAAGCAGAATTGATAATTTTTTGATAAAGCTGATTCAATGGGCCTTACTAATAATCAAATTTAGTGTTAAGGTTAAAAAAAAAATCTCCAGATTTTGGAAAATACTAATAACTTATTTAATCTCCAGTTTAGTCTATAGTTATATGTCAAAATTTAATACACAGAAATCCATGATTAAAGTCGAACACTAAATAAAAAGTGTTGCCATAGTGCTGCTTTATCGTACCTAAATTTGTATTTAACACTTAAATCTACTCCCAAAATCAATTGACGTACTATAAGTACTTCAATGCTTTCTGTTAAAAAAGAGTACGGCAATACTTAACTTTGAAGGTATAGAGCAAATTATGACAGCTCCTGAACTTTGAAAGACCTTGGTGAAAATTCTGACAGTTCATTACTTTTTTTTCTCAATTGTTGTAGATTTTGTAATAGACTTAATAGAAACTCTGAAAACTAGTTAGTTACCCCGGTTACAAGAGAAGATTGAGGAATCGAATCGAATCCGAATTGAGATTTCGATCCAGGTATATGGTGGCACTGGATCGAGAGATCGAATTAAAATAGGATCGAAATGATAATATGGTTTTGTAAACACACTCGATTCTTCGATTCCTCAATTCTGGTATACAAGCATATTTTCGATTCGATTCAGCTCGTTTAGTGGGATCGGATCGAGAAATCCTATTTCAATCCGATCCAGGTATACACGGAAGTAAATCCTGATTCAATTACGATTCAATTCTCCATATAAACGTAGTAAGTGAAAGGATTAAATTGTTTATTGGTAGCATTTTGTTAAAGATCAGAATTTTGTCTTAACCTTCCAGTTAACTTATAGTCAACATTAGCGTTTGATTATTAGTAAGGCCCAATGTCACATTGGAAAAGCGATGTTCTATATTTTAGCAGCCTAATTTTTGGGAACTACTACCCTAATGACGATTATTATGAGAGTGTGCGTCTAAGCGACTTCATCCCTCCCGGAACATTTCTCTACTTAAACAGTCGAAACGTCCTGGCACAAGACGGTTCATTAGGACTGTGTCCGATCTGGACTGGAAGGACAGGGTAAGACAGGAGAACTAGTGGTCGTTGTCTGATGATGATAGAGAAAGTTGACACAGAATTGTATGTCTTGGCAGACCTATGTACATAGCTTTAAATGTGTTTTAGGTAGCGACATGCAGGGTGGTACAAAAAAAACTTGCTGCTGTGGCTGTTCTAGTTTTAAGTAGTTTTAGTTTACTTTAAGTAGCTTTAAGTAGTCTTAGGTACTTTAATTAGTTTTAGTTTATTTTGTAAGTAAATGGAACAATAAAAATGAAATGCAAACAGTTTACCCCTTAGTCGAACTTGGGACACACTGTTAAATTTAGAGATTCTCTCTTTAACTGCACTACACGAATGTGAAAAGCCTTATCCGACTCAATATTTCCCCTTCCATTACGATGTTCAGACATTCAAAACCAATATGCATCGGTATCTCATCTTAAATCCACTTCAACTTTCAACGTTCGCACTGGTGCTCAAAAATTTTAAGGGTATTCATAATCCGTTTAGTACGAACAAATTATAAAAAATTGCCGTATTTTGCTATCGCTAATGATCATCAAATGAGAATAAAATGTTACGATACCAGACAGACAGTAATGTTACACTATACAAAGTACAGTATTGACACCATTAGCAAATTTAAATAACCATCTATACGTCAGAGTAAGAACTAAATTCTGGAATATGAAACGTGATCACGTCTTGTTGTTGTGATGCATGTTTTTTTTAACAATCTCCAATCCACTAATATGAATCATATCTGATAATAAGAAACGGCTATATGTAAGTATTGTAAAGTAAGAAACAAAAAAGACAATATACAATAAATTGAATGAACAATAATTGTTAATTAAAAGTACTCTTGACGATACTTTTAACTCTTATTGAATGGAATATAATAAAGGGTCATTGTGCTTGAGCCAAAGGAATAGCATTAACTTGGCGCACTCTCACTTCAAGACCGCACACTTCCCAGATGTTGTTGTCTGTTTATCATTTATGCTCATATAAAACCGCAAACGACGACACTCACATTTGGATTATGAGTTTTTAATTTTCCTGCTTCTTGTTAACATATCAAAGCATTGAAAATCTTAAAGAAAAACATTTGTGTATGTTTTCTAAGAGCGAATAAATAATAAACCACTGCGCATCGCAGTGTAAACATCAGCGCACATGTGAGCCAACCGAAAGGAAATTTTGATTTGAAGTTTTAGTCTTTTTAGTGTTAGGGCAGCACAGAAGTGAAAGGGAGCAATTTACAACAAGTACAAAAAGTAGTGTGAATGTGTAAGGGCGCCGCGGCCAACTTCACGATCCTTCATTCGCTTCCTCTTAGATATAATGAGTATGTAAGTCTGCGGTAAAGAGGTCAGGGGCTGCTGTAATGCGTGCGGGCTACTTACTTCTCCCATCCTTAGGGACTGATTACTTTTTTTATTTTGATCTAATAACTATAGCTCCGGCAGAGAATGAAATCACACCACCTCCATGGTTGCTGGTCGCCATAAATACCGCACTAGAGTTGTAAATATTTAACGTTTTCTGAGCTAAACAAAATCGTTTGTGTGGCAATGAGACAGGGAGACTGCCGAACCGAGATAGAGACCATGAATTCACGATCAAGAAACTTTCGTGATTTCCTATCTACTAACGGAGTTGTGGAATTCTCTCTTACTTGGGTTTCATATAATGGACTTCATAATGTTGATGTTTTTGTTTGGTTTTCTAAAGCGTACGAAAGCAAATAAAATTAGAACATACGAGTATTGTCGGAAACAAGCGATTCCGGCGAAATTTGTGTGGCATTTTGTTAGGAGTGAATTAAGAAATATGGTGGCAAATCCGTTTCAAGGTTGCCAATTAATAGATACAGATACATCAGGCGTGTTTTGGTCGAAATCATAAACAGCACAGTAATTAAAAGTGAATGGAACGCTTATGCTCACTCTTAGTGACTTTTTTTATTTCACAATTATTGCCACATGCTAGGTTGCTATTTAAGGGATTTTGACACTAAATTTAGCGAAATTTCAACTCTGGTTTTCTACCTTTATGTACACAACAACCCAGGGTTTGGTGGTACACTATATTTATGTATATATCTACCAATTTGCTCTTGGTAAGACGACTCGGTAGGATGATACGGCAAAGCGGTGAGATAAGTAAGCCAAAGGCAACCCAGGGTTCGGAAGGATGTTACGGTGGTTGACTTAAAATGTAAGGGAGCATCGGTTGTGATATTTAGATCAGGTTTCGAGATGTATGAATATCCGTTTTAATGATTCGGCAAGCTGCGGCGGCGGTTTGAGGGTTTTTGGGCGGTAGGAGAAAAAGTGTTACGCTTTATCAAAAAATAACACGCAAATAAACTAATATACAAAGGACCAAACTTTAGCTGATATTGGAGAAAAATATGGGAACTTCGATTTGATTTTGTTTCTATATTTCCCTATAAATTTCTAAGTTTTTTGATAGTTTACTTTGACTTTGAAATTTCACCAAGGAGATAATGTTTTTGGAGCTTCTCTCTTCAATTTTTTGTTCTTACGACTTCTAGCGACTTTGCGTCTTCAGAAATTGTCTGCAAATGTCCTCGCAGTTCGTTCTGCACTTGTAGCCGGTGTCAGACAGCAACATCGGCCGTTCTGTACTTGAGAAGGTAAATATTTTTTTGGGCCAGGTATATTTCCGCATTGGTACAGATCCAAGGGCCCTTGGAGATCTTGATCAAATTCGTGGGTCCTGATTCTTTTCCATCACTTCTACTGTTCTGGAATCTTCCCTAGAAGATGAATGAATCTGTCCAGCCTGTCCCCAAAAAAGGCGACCCTTCCTCCCCCTCCTCCTATCGACCAACTGAACTTACGTTCCTTCTTTCCAAGGTCATGGAATCATTCATTATCAAGTCAAGAAATATCTCGAAGACCGAAAGCTTCTTAATGACCGGCAAAAGAGCTTCCGCAGCTATTGTTCCACTGGTGATCTAATGGAATGTCTCAGTGGCACAGATCTTTACAGTAATTTGGAGAAATTAAGATTATTATGCTTGATATTTCTAAGGCATTTGATAGAATTTGGCATCAGGCAAATGCGTGCGTTTGATATCAACAAAACTCTTATTCTTTAGACTAAAAATTACCTTCTGGATTGTTCAATACATGTTGTATTGTACGATTTCAAGTCCGATTTTCACAGTCTGATATTTTCATGGGCTCCGTTTTATCTCCGACCCTCTTCCTCATTTTTATATATGATCTCTTGTTTCAAGCTTGTTATCCACTACATTATTTTGTCAACGAATCTACACTCAGCTTTATATAATCGATCTCAAATTCACGTCCAACTTCTTCGGAAGTGGAATTGAAATGTAATTGTATGATAAGCTTATTAAACTCCGATGTTTACATTACGAAATTGGGTATAAAAAACATGTGGGGTTTTATGCTTCGTTGAAGCAAATGCACCATTATTTCCGAATGCCACTTTCATTGAAGAAACCGAAAAGCTATTAATACTCAGTTTAAGTATCAACGACGATCTTCGTCAGAATTATTACATTCTCGTGACCGCTAAAAACGTTGCTTAATGCTTCGGATTTATCTTTTCGGTGTAAGACATTTTTCACACCCTCTGATCTGGCTACAATTTATATGGCATTGATGTGTCCCAAACTCAAATAAAACTCACATCTTTGGGCAGGCGCTGACCAAACTTCTTTCCATTAACTGTATAAAATTTAGAAATACCTCACACATAACTTGTTTTATTTCATTTCAATATCAACCTGCCGTTATTGAAAAACATTTACCAATGTTATTTTAAGATTTTGTTAATTAAATAATTAAGTTCATTAATTTTATCGACGAAAACTATGTACTCAGGATACCCCGCAAATTTCTACTAGAGTTTCCTATGAAGAGTGTAAAGACCTTTTATGCATCCAAAGCATTAGTCGCAAAAGGATACTTTGGACTTTGGAGTTATGTTACTTCACGGAAAAACAATGGATAGGTACGAGTGTGATGGCTGTAGATAATTGCTCATATGTTTAGTTTGATTTCTTGGATTATCGAAACCCAGTCCTTGCCAGAAATACTGCCTCTTGTGAGGAAGTGACAAATCCTTCAAGAGTTTCCCTTTTCGTGAAAATGCATACTTGGCGACAAATTGTAAGTCCCCTCCAATCGAGCCAGTAATCCGCATAACTAAGGAATGCCTGAGAGTTGTAAATAGCTGGGTTCAAGTTCCACAAAGTGTCCGATCGGGCCATTTGGCCCATTGTTTTACATTTTGGCCCTTTGCCCAGGCCAATTAGAAATCGCCTTCGAATCTAAATTTTAGAAGATTTAACATCACATCATATCGTGCTCAATTCAAAATTTACAAAATTAAATATAAACCATCGCGATGCATCGCTCCTACAACTGCAGTTCATCAAACGAAAAAAAAAAATCTAAAAGGCGCAAAGAAATTCGAGTATTACGAACAGAATGGTTAGTTTTGTTTCCTTGGCTAGAAATAAAAGAAAACAAACCGTTTTGCAAATTCTGTAAGCAGTTCATAACTAAAAAGATGTATTATTTAAAAAAACACCAGGAAGGAAATCTCCACAAAATTAAATTGCAAAAATTCGCAAATAAAAAAAAAACCCGAGGGTGCTTTTGAAAAGTCTACCACGGCGAAAAAAAAATGCTTCAAACGTTGCAATTCTTACGTGCTTAGCTTTTATTACAGAGCACAATCTACCGATTTTACTTTTGTATCATCTTCCCGGTTTTCTTAGAAATATGCAGTTGCGGTCAATATAATAGTACGAGTAGTTTAAATAAAATCATTGTTTTTTTGAAGGAATATTCTGTAGTCAGACGAGTCCAAGATTGTGATTGTGGAAAGGGATCTCGTCAATAAGCCTCCAAGCACAGAATATAAGCCATGCTTCACAGCCAAGACAATAAAACATGGAGGATCCAGCATAATGGTTTGGGCATGTTTTTCCTTCTATGGTGTTGGTCCCATGTACCGGATTAAAGGCATTATGGATCAGCATCTTTATGTGAAGATCATGGAGAAAGTTATGTTCCCATATGCTGAGGATGAAATGCCACTGAAATGGGCCTTTCAACAAGACAACGATTCAAAGCATACAAGTAAATTTGCAAAGCAGTGGTTCCAAGAAAAGACGGTTAATGTCATGGGGTGGCCTGCCCAGACCTCAACCCTATAGAAAATCTTTGGTACAATGTCAAGAATTATGTTGCAAGTTGTAAGCCAACTACTAAGACAGCCCTGTGGGAAGCTATACAGCAGTCCTCCATACCTCCAGAAATATGTGAAAATTTTATTAATTGGATGCAACATCGTTGTGCTGCTGTTATTTTCTAACAAGGGACATGCAACTTACTCTATTAATTTAATAGAATTTAAATTGCCCAAAATTTAAAATGTGGAAGAACGAAAGCAAGCACTGTTTTGAAGGATGTTGTTGAACCTTTTTGCTGTGAGGAAATCGCGCAGAAGTTAAAACAAACGAATTTTTTTCTTATAGAAGATGAATCTACAGATGTTTCTATGACAAAATGTGTTGCAATTGTGGTGAGATCTTATGAAAACTCGATTAAAAAAATTGTGGAAAAAAAGATTGTGGATAGCTTTTTGTGTATTTTAGAAATAAAAGATTCTTCCGCTGAAGGTATTTTTACTAAAATTAAAGACTATTTAGATAAAATGAATGGACGAGCTAAAAGCTTTTCAAAAATGAATGAAATTACATTACATTACATATTACAATACTGAGTAGATAAATCTAGGAAGTAGAGACACAGAAAGCACTGGCAACTAAGACCATCAGCTTAGACATTCAGCCTTATTGTGAGTTTCACCCGAACAACATTCCACCCGGAAAAATTGACATTTCACTTTTCGCCTATTGTGAGTTTCACCCGAAAAATTATTCATGTTCGAAAAATTCCCCTTATTGTGAACAATCATTTCGGGCTGAATGACATGCCATTGACAGCCATAATTTTCACTTATTTTTATTAGGCGAACGAGAGCACAATAAGGCGGAAAATGTAAGTTATTTGTTTATTTTTTTAAGAAAATTTAAAATTCATGTTTTTTGTTATAATGCAGGAGCAAAACAATAAAAAAAATACCAAAGCGATATGCTGCTTAATAAAATGCAGGAGAATCCTGAAATTGTCAAAAGGGCTTCACTTAAATCAAATCGGGAGAAAGTGGCCGAATTTTGGAAGAAGTGAAGAGTGAGTTTGATTGTGCCAAACCAACATTGTGGTCTTTGTCAACTCCTTTTTAGTACCCACCCTCTGCAAAGAAACCCTCTGCCTGTAGTACTGATGAAATCTGAAAAAAAAATAAGGATTAATTCCTTTTCACACTCACGCATCTCCAAAGGATTAATGTGATCCCTCAAATTCCTTCGAAGTGCTCGCTCCTCAAACATTTGTTCTTCCTCAGTCATGCTATGCTATATTTATGATAATTTATTATCCTTTCTTTATTATAAAATAACAATTTAATTTTATATCCTGAAATTCTTATTTAACAATTGTCAAAACAAACATATGTTTGTTCAAACTCACAAGAAGGTCTGTTTATTTTCCGAACGCGATAAGTCCGCTGTTTTTAAAAATAGGGTGCAAATTATTCGTTTCAGTAATTTCGAAAATAATTGATACCCCAAATTCATTTATAGCACTATTTTAGTTAACAGAGAATTTGGAGGTTGCATTTCATTCTCCGTTTCCATCACAGTGGAGTGAGAATTTATTGCGGGCCTCATTTTTCTGAACGTGCCTATTTTTCAAACTGTCACTCCTGATTCGAAGTAAAATTTTTATTCGGGCGAAACTCATAATAGCTTTTAAAATTTCGGGGGAACAAAAATTTTTCGGGGGAAATGTTTTCCGGGCGAAACTCACAATAAGGCTGATTACAATAACAGAGATAGACACACAGAAAGAAAGAACAACAGAAGAAACACATGTCAACAGCACAAATACAAATATTAATAAATTGTAGTTTAATGTTTTAAGGACGGATTTGTAAGTAAAATTTTTGGCCTCAACTTTTGTCAAATGGCTCTTAAATAAATTTCGAAATGGCCCTCTCTGCTTTTTCCTTCGAGGCAAAGCTATAGGGAAGACTAAAAAAGTGGGTTTCGCAATTCTGACTGTCTGCCTGTTCGATTACAGCCTAAGCGCCTCGGTCGATTTTCTTTAAGCTTGGTGAATATCATTTTAAAATTTTTTCCTTCATAGGTTTTTGTCTTTTTTTAAGACCAAACATTTTTTCTGGAAAACTGTTCCCAGAATGTTAAAAAATAAAGTCCAAAAATTTAATTTAGTAAATCCTTGATACAAAATTCGATTTGCAAAGAAAAACTCTGAACTTCGAACTAGAACCGAGCCTATTAAAGAGATGGCCTCATTGTTTGCTGAGGTTCTGCAGCCAAATACTTTGCTTATAGCAAGCATTGTTGAATTGGAATCAGCTGTTTCAAAATTTTCTGCATTTTATGATGAGTTATTAGAAAAAGAACTTTTTTCTTAGAGATACCAAGGTTGAAAAGTCATTTGAAAGCGGCCAAAGTTATAATGTCTAATTGGTTATTTTTAAAATTCATCGTATATCGTGTAGGTATTAGTTGCGTCATGTGTGGGAAGTTTCAGTAAACTAAAATTAATAAAAAATTACTTGAGGTCAACAACAATGACTGAAATGAGGCTTAAAAATCTTGGCATTTTAGCGATTGAACATGTGGCAACACAGTATTGGTGGCGCCCATGCTGCTACGCCACTGGGTACATATACCAAAGAACTATACATGCTCCACATTTGTTTGTAGAAACAAGTTTTAATTTCTTAATTCCATCTGCAAAAATAGTACCCACCGTACAAATGTTGAAAAATGGTTTTCGAAAATGGTATATTTCTCGAAAATGGCACCTAAAGTTTTGTAAAAAAAAATTTCTGTTTCTCTTAATTTTTTCGATCTATGATTCAATAAAAAATAGAAATTTAGATGTCACAGATAGTACTTATCATAGAATTATTTTTAAGCTTTAAAAAAGTTTAAAAGCCATTGTAAATAAAAACCTAAAATAAATATTTTTAATGATTACATTTTTTATTTCAAATACGATATCCCGAAATCGGGTAAATAATATTGTTTTGAAATAATAAAAACTTAAAATATAAAATAAAAATATAAAAAAAAATATTTAAACGATTTACAATTGTTATTGTTGCATAAATTCATATTTGCTTATGGTATTCAGTTTTTAGCTCCAACTGCAAACAAAATAATGGGTGATTTTTTTGCTATTTTCTTTTTGGCAACACTGGTTTTGATAGCTCACGCACGTTTCGTGTTTTGTGTCACTGTCAAACATCTTCAGTTTGCTCTATAATTTGACCATGAATCGTCTTACAAACGAACAACGCTTGCAAATTATTGAATCTTATTATCAAAATGCGAGCTCTGTTAAGAAAGTTCATCGCGCGCTTCTTCCATTTTATGGTCAGTTTAATGACCTACTGAGTCGGCTATTCGGTATTTCGCACCATATTTACATTGTTGGACATTAAACCACCAACACGCTTATGTAGAGTGCAAACTGAGGAAAATATCGCAGTTGTATTGACCACTTTTAGTGATGACCGTGAATTATCAATTCGGCGCCATTCGCAGTAATTGGGACTCTGTTACTCCACTACGTGGAAAATTTTCCAGAAGGATTTAGGTGTGCAGCCTTTCAAAATACAGCTGGTGCAAGAATTGAAGCTGAACGACCTACCACAACGCCGAATTTTTGGTGAATGGGCTCCTGAAAAGTTTGCTACTTTTTTATCGAAAAATTGTGTTCAGCGACGAAGCTCATTTCTGGTTGAATGGAAACGTGTAGGGTGAAGAGCAGCCAGAAGCATGGCAAGGGCTACCAATGTACCCAGAAAAAGTCCCTGTTTGGTGTTGATTATGGGCTGGCGGAATAATTTGGCCGTATTTCTTCAAAGATGATGCGAATCGCAACGTTACTGTGAATGGTGAGCGCTTCCGTGCGATGATCACAAACTTTTTTTTTGCGCAAAATGGAAGAGCTTGACTTGTTTGACATGTGGTTTCAACAAGACGGTGTCACATGCCACACAGCACGCGTAACAATGGACCAATTGAGAGGCGAGTTCGGTGAACAGTTTATTTCACGTTTGGGGCCGGTCAATTATCCGCCTAGATCGTGAGATTTAACGCCTCTAGACTACTTTTTGTGGGGCTATGTTAAGGCTCATGTCTATAAAGACAAGCCCGCTTCGTTTGACGCCCTGCAAGCCAACATTGAAGCATTTATTCGTGAAATACCGGCCGAAATGTTAGAAAGAGTATGCCAAAATTAGACTAAGTGGATGGATGCTGGGCCTCAAATCCCAGCCGCGGTTAACATTTGCATAAAATAATCTTCAAACATTAAATAATATCGACCGTACTATCGATTCAATGAAGACCTTATGCATTTTTCTTCACTCTTTAGTTTCAGCTTTTAAAAACAAATTTTCTGCTTATGAACATTTTTCATTTATAACATTCATTTTTAAAATTGTTAGTATTTTAACTGTGCATTTTATTTTATAAGAAAACCTTTAAAAGCTTCTCTTTTTTCTTTGTTTAATTAACCACTTCAAGAATCGAATTGCTTTGGCCTTACCCCTTTCTAGTGAGTTTACATACCCTTATCTTGACACCTTAAATTACAGGCTTCCGAAGATAACCGAACCTTAACCAGATTATGTGCATATCGAAACTGTATATGTACATACATCCAATATAAATACTCAAAAGATTTCCTAAGTATTTTTGAGATATTCTAACTAACAAACTATTGTAAATTTCAAAAATAAGTCGTTTGAATTCAAACAAATTTAACCAAAAACGCGTTTTGTTTACTTTGATTAATTTATTACCTACTTTTGGAATTTTAATTTTCAAAAAAATTTAAAATTTATATTCACCAATGCAAACAAAACTTAAAATAGAGAAATTGATCATTTTCAAATACATTCTTTACGACTAGCTTGCTAACTCAAACTGAAAAATATCATTGCACTATTTTAAATATTTGATTACTCTGTGCGGCGCGCCGGCTGCCGAAAATATCCATCCACACCCACTTCACTTCCGCCGCCGACTTAATCACAATCAATCAAACAACAATCCAACTCAATTAAAACTTCACTTCGGAACGATTAGTAGCGTTTAATGGCCCAGAAGAATGCATCTTCAGATGCACATGGGTTGTTTAAACATCGATTTCTATAAACAAATCCCATCACTACGAACTGTGCTTGGTTTGTGTTAAAATAACACCAACATCGTAGACCCCATTCAAATTCAGTGCAGTCAAGCTATAATTTCCGAGTAGGTAGGTAGATACTTTTTATGGAAAATAGATCATAAAACAAGTGCACGCTGAGATTTCTGCTGTAGTGGCGGCTGCGGCAGTGGTATAGTAGGTAGGCATAGTACGTCCATTCCCTGGCGTGACAGCATCCTGCAGATGAAGAGCTGCTTATATGCGTCTCCGCTTTTTTGTAAATAAACAAATGAGCTCGGGTTTGTAACCCGAAGCCAGTTCAAGAATCCCAAAATGCTATTCCCTCTCATAAAACGAAATGCTCTGTGGAGTTGAAAGATCCTTCGTTGCCAAGTGATTCTTCGGTTGGTCGCTATAACTCTGCCACTATAGGTACCACAAAGACTCATCGGCTATAACACGGTTTTATAAACATTGGCGCTGATGACTGATTTACCAGAATAAAGGGAGCTCTGCCCAACGAAATATTTATGTCGTCTAGTGCGCCATTAGCGCAATTTTTTACTGTTGATTGTCAAATGTGTTTAAACCAAGAATAAAAGCTAAATACGAATTCGTGAAAAAAAAATCAACTGAGATTTACACAGAGCATGGAGTTTTGCGGATGAGGGAAAATTCTTTAGGAGTGGTAGCGATTTAAAGGCATTTAGCAGGTAATTCTTGAAGCATGTGTGTTTGAAATTTTTGTCAAAAGAAGCTATTCTGACTTAAATTTGATTTATTGTAGCTAAAATTTTTTTTAGTTACTCTACTTTACTTCAGACAGGTTTAACCATTTCCAATTATCGGTCTGGATAACGATAACTTAGGAACATCGTCTACAATTGTTTAATCTGGTGTTAAGAAGCCTTTATATAATGTAGACAAATTTGGGTTGGGTTCCTGCCTTTTCAGCAACAACTGTTCTAACATTTCAAAAAAGATATCCAGATAATACTTTGATAAAAAAGAGTAGGTATTTCTCAACAGTCGGTTTTGGCATCAATCCGTCATTTTCAATTCTGGAATCAGATGATAGCAAGTAGACTAGCCGAAATGTATTCAAGCTTTTGAATTTAATTTTTTAATTTTATGTAAAAATTATTTATTATTATTTTAAATAAAGAAAGTAAAATCCGCGTATGTTATATTAAAAATAGTGATGGTTCAAAAGTAATGGTTTTTGTCCATCAGCTTGGAGATGGCCAAAAAAATCGGTTAATCGAGATTTTACCACAAGATAGATACGAGTATGTAAATGAAAATGTATCTATATCGAAAAAGGTTACACCCGTAACTAATTGCATTATATCTATAAAGATTTGGCCCACCAATAAATTCCGAACACTTTATCTGATATGCAGACCCAGGCAGAACATAGCCAGGATCGTAGCTATCTGTAGTGGACACTGGCCAATAGGAGAGCATGCAGCGAAGCTACGTATTCCACAACACTCACTGTTATAGCTGTGGGGACCAGCCAGCGGGAAAAGAAAATAGTCCTCCATTAAATTTAGAGCACAATTATAAGAAACGGAATTATTTTGACGACCGACGTTGACGAACTTTCGGAAATGAAGATCAAAAGCCTAGTACGGAGATCGAGACAAGACAAATTTTATCTCTACAATTTTAATCTCTACAAAACGTTTCCAAATCTCGCGCAAAAGTTTGAATTTGGAGAGATAAAATCTAATTTAATGTGTTTTGTAGTCTATCCCTGGAGCGGGTTGGCTTACAAAAGTCGTTCATACCTTTTTGGAATCTCCTCTTGATGCTTTCAATAGAAGCATCAGCACATTTTACATAAAACCAGTTTTGACAAAAATCACTTTCGGAAATACCTACGGTGGCTGTCAAAATTTGTCCCACAAAATAATGCTTGTATCATTCTTTTTCCTGGCAAAATTTAGTGGAGACATTTTGTAGAGCAATTCATAATAGTATGCATTTTGCGCGCGAACTGCGTACTGCTAGGAAAAATATCCGAGACAAAATTTGTCCTAGGAAAAAAAATGTATGGGAGACAAAATTTTTCCCGATCTGCGTACTAGGCTAAAGACTTGATACCTTTTCTCAACGCGACGAAATGGCTTTAGAACGAACTTCGGTTACTTCTGTGCCGTGCTCTTCGTTTGACTCCCTAGATCCCGAGTTAGCAGACTAAGGGCTTTGACAGAGGTCCACTGTGTGGGGGACCGGATAATCACTTAATCGGATTTGCTACTTTTTCAGTACCAATCAAGAAACTGCCTAGCTTGACACAATGTAAATGATGTTGGATGAGTGTGGTGATCCGGTCGAGTTAGTAATAATTTCCGGGTGATGGTCAAAATCAAACACACAATAAGACACACCAAAACCTACTAGATCCATATTTTTAAACTTATCCGAACTGGATGACTCCGTTAGAATGTCTACAATTTCCCATATCGATGCCATCCACAGGTTCATACGAGTTAAAGCGCTAATTGGGCCACAGGGCTAGACTGCCGGTTGTTGATATTTCTACCTAAGAACCCACGCCCGTAAACAGCAACAGCACTTCACGGCGGCGTAGAGCCCGCTCAAACCAGAAAAACTCCGATTGGTTTTCGATGCTGCAGCTGCTGCCAATGGAGTGAACATTAATTCTGGTTTCGATTTCCTTAAGCAAAAAGAGAAATATTTGCTAGCGATGCTAATAAAGCCGCCTTTAGACAATACAGAGGTATTAAACCTGGTTTATTTCTACAACACACAAGTCGATATTTTTTAGTAAATTTCAATATATTTTCATCTTATCCGAAGCTTAAAAGAACCATGGCATATTTACCTCGTGCAAAATGCAAATTTCTGTCTAACAGTGGCTGAGTTCATCGAAGCTAAGAATCATCTCTGTAAGAAAGTAAAGTTCAATATACTCATTAAGCCCCTATCTTTATGAAAATGGATTTCTAAGGGTACAAGGTCGACTCCCATCACTAGCACTTTACTTACCATTTTAAGTCAGACCAAAACTCATCTATCATCTTTAACGAAGCTCGCCTCAAGTTTTAGTTTGCATAATTTAAGAATCTTTTCAAAGTCGTATATGACGCGCTGTTATGATCTCGATGTCGAGGGGATCATAACTCTCCCACGTATCTGCTTCACATTAGTGATCCGCCTGTGGGGTTCGCCGGGTTGACCTCAGAAATCGGCGGCAAGCCTCCCGGTTTTGTATTGTTCCATTTCTGAGGCCAACTGAATGCTGGTGTTTTTGCATTTGTTTGTACCAGAAGTGTTTAGGCCTACCTTTCTTTTTATTCCGAATTGGAACGTTGTATGATATTGCCTTTTTGACGGGGTTCTCAGGATCTCTCCTTTGAACATGGCAATACCAACTGAGTCGGTCGTGTTCAATTTTTTGGGAAATGGTATTCTTAACATGAAGGCTTCCTCGGATCTTCGTACTTCTAATTCGATCAAGCTTTGTAACTCCTGCTGTCATACGAAGCATCTTCATCTCAGCTGCCGTTAGCTTACTCTCATACTTTTTGTACATTGTCCAACATTGTGAACCGTATGTGAGTGCTGGACGCACAACTGAAGTGTAGAGCTTTCCTTTCAGATTAGGGGGCATTTTTCGGTCACAGAAGATAGCAGAATTTTCCCGCCACTTCATCCACCCTACGCTTACGCGATGATTGATATCTTCATCACAAGTATAGCTTCGTTATTTATCATAGACCCCAGATATTTAAACTTTTCACACTTGGGAAGCACTACTCCATTCAAATAAATGTCTGGAATAGGCCTGTGTGGATCAGAAAATGGGCAGCATAGGTATTCTGTCTTTTTCGCGCTTATGCGCAGACCCCTCTTTACAACTGGGCCCACTGGGCCCGGGCCCAGGGCCCCGCAATCACCAGGGGCCCCCAAATTGCTGAAACATCACTTAACTTCTATTGGTCTATTTTCAAGAAAAAAAAATATTTCGATACAATTTTAGATGCATAAAGAATGATCAGAATTCGTACTTTCTTTGCTGAACAACAACCTTTGCTGAACATTTTAAATCACATTCCCTGGGAAATTATATTCAAATTAAAACAGAAATATGAAGCACCTATAAACAATGCTCCGCTGTGAATAACTAACTAAGTGGCAATGCAGTTTGCTTTCTGACAGAAACAAAAAAAAACACACATTTGAATATCACTGTATGGCAAAATAAAGATAATGGCGCAAAATTTTAAACAGCCTATTATTGAGGTAATAGTATGATACTACTTAACAATTTGCTAACTTTAAAGTATGTAGCTTACTAACTCATTCTTAATTTTAAACATTTTCTAACTAGTATCGTTCGTACAAAAGCAATTGTCTTAATAAATTGCTTCTGAACACACGTAAAACAATGACAGCTCGTACAGAAAACTAAGTAAACAGACCTTTTGTGGAAGTTGTAAATAGCACGATACTAAATAAAATAAAATAGGTATTTGATGGTTTTAACTTTAATAAAAGGGTAGAGAAAGTATAATGCTATATTTGATTAAAATTTGCAAAATCGTTGTTTTAACCTAGTTTCATACTAAAATACTCGTAGCTTTAACATCGTACTAATTCAACTAAAATTTTGCGCCAATGGTGTTTCTATATTTGCAACGCGCATACAAGTTTGCATGAACGCAGTAACTCATACATATGCGATTTAACTATCCGTCGGATGAACGGCACTCAATTTCTTAAGATTTCAAGGTAAAGAAGTAAAGAGTTTTTGTTTTTGTGCATTCAATGAGATAGATGAAAGATTACGCTTCTCACTATTTGTTCTATAGGTCAATAGTAAAGAAAAGGATAATTGTATAGTCGAATCGTTTTTGCGCACGCGGAATTTTCAGATATACTCTGGTAGTATTAGCATTTTATATAAACTTTATAGTATTCTCATGAGGCAATTTTTTTTATTTACTTGTCCGCTCACTAGAATTGCTACAGAAGCACCAAAATGTTGCGAAGAAATTTGAGTAATATGACATTAGAGTGAGAGTGAAATAATTTTTAAAAAGTAACTAGAATGAAAGGTTTACTTATTGATTTCTATATCAGTACGGTGAAAAAGGGAGATGACAAATACAGCCATTTTCGTCATGAAGAGTGTTATACTATATGCCAAGAAAATACAGACATTTTGTTTTTTTTTAGTTTTTGTTGTTTTTTTTTGTGCACCTTCGACGTGTGTTGTTTGGATACACACACATACAATGAAAAAACTTTTCTACTCTGTCATAATTTGTTCTTCTACATTTTCACTCAACGATAGAAACATTGTATATAAACTTATAAAGTGACATTCCATTACTTGTCAGGGTGCCAGGTGGCGCTTCGATCGATCTGCCTCATGAGAATACTATAAAGTTTATATACAATGGTATTAGTGTGCGACTTTGCTCATTTGGTTTTTTACTTGCTACTTATAGGTACTATAAGGCAAGTTATGCATTCGTAAAAAAAATCGAACTCGAGATTTTGATTAAAGTTGACAATACGATGATAGCGAAGACTAAAAAAGTGTGTCTCGCAATTCTGTCTGTCTGTCTGTCTGTTCGACTACAGCCTAAACAGCTCGGCCAATTTTCTTTAAACTTGGTGGATATCATTTGTATTTTTTCCCCCACACGTTTTTTTCTTGTTTTTTTAAGACCAAAAATAACGGTACTTGCCATACGAATTTTTTTTTGAAATCTTACAAATATTTTTTTTCCTCAAAAACGGTACCACCGATTTTTATAATTTTTTTTTGCTAAAGCTTCCCAAGAACTTAAATAGAATTGTGTATCTATTCAAATTTTCGAAAAAAAAAAAAAATTTGGATTTTAAAAAAGGACTTCAAATTTTTTTTTTCAAAACTCAATATTTCGAAAATTCAATGCTAGTTTTTTTTTAAACTTAATAAATAAAAGTCTATTAATATAATCTACAAGATGTAAGAAACAAAAAATTATTTTACCTAAAACTAAAGGTATCCACCATACAAATGTAAAAAAAAAAATAAAAATGGTTTTCAAAAATCGTGTTTTTTCTCGAAAACGGCGCCTAGAATTTTTATAAATTTTTTTTCTTTCAATTAATTTTTATAATCTTTAATTTAATAAACAAAATTTGAAATTAAGATATTACAGCTTGTACCTACCTACCATAGAACCATTTTTTCGAATTTCGAATTTCTCATTAATGACATAACGGATCTTAATGAAATTTTTTATAGAGATGCTTCCAAAAAGTTTAAAAAACATTCAATTTCAAAACTTAAAAAAAAAAAATATTTTTTGAATTTGAAAAAAAAATGTTTTTTTTTTTTTTTGAAAATTCATTATCTCGAAAACGGCTCGATATAATATAATATATAATATAAAATTTAAATTGGCGTAACAAAATTTTTTCTTAAAAACATTTTAAAATTTTTTTATATAAAATTTTATTTTATTAAGAAACCACTACAACGGCTTATAATTTTTGTTCTTGCATAAATTCATATTTGCATAGCATTCTTTTTCTATCTCTTACTACTTAAAGAGTTTAAAAAATAAAATATACTATATTAAATCAAAATATGTCTAAATAATCATATGTAAGTGGATCCGAAAAAAGGAAAAAATGCTGCAATAATTATTTATCTTTTTAATGAATTAAAATATCGGGTCTTCACTTATGATGGCTCCTTCGTCAGCAAAGAATAACTGATGCACTTTTGGATCCGTCACTTTGCCTTCAAGCAGGTAATCAAGAACTGTAATAAAGAGCAGGGGACTCAAGACACTTCCCTGGTGTACACCTACTGTGATTTCGAATTCTTCGGTGACTCCAGCTGCGCATCTTACTTTAGTAACTGCTCCATCATACATGTCCATAATTATCCGCACATAGGTTTCTGGAACTCCTCGTTGCCTGAGGGCCACCCATATTAGATCTCGTGGTTGCCGATCGAATGCTTTTTCAAAATCAACCAATACGACATGCAAATCCTCCAAAGAATCCCGATGTTTTTCCATAATTATTCTTATACTCTGGATTGCATCCGTGGTTGACTTACCCCCGACAAACCCGCACTGGTCATCAGATAGCCTAATTATTTTTCGCAGTCGGCTACCCAAGACTCGCTCAACGATCTTCATGGTGTGTGACATCAGCTTAATCGAACGGTAATTATCACAGCTTCGAGTATCACCCTTTCCTTTATAAATTGGAAGAAGGTAACTTTCCTCCATTGATTAGGCATGCGATCACCTCGTATAAGTTTGGAGACAAGAATCATGAGCCATCTAAACCCGATGTCTCCCATCTTTTTCCAAAACTCTGAGGGTATTTCGTCTGGGCCAACAGCTTTTTCCTTTTTGGAGTATTTTACCGCCTCACTAACTTCTTCGACTGTGACGTCGGATACTTCTCTTAAGTTAGGTGAAGCTATTGGAAAGTATAGCCTTGGAAATTGTTCGTTTAGAAGTCCGTCACAATACTGTCGCCACCTGTGAAGAATTTCGTTGTCTTCCACAAGTAGTTGGCCTTGAGCATTGTTAATGAACTTTGGCGAACAAATCTCCTGGGCATTTCTTCTTCTTTGAGCGGCTATTTTGAAGATAGTTGCGCCCTTATTCGTGTTTTGCCGTAGCTCTTGAATAGCACCAGCTGTCGGGGTAGAAATTTCATCCAGCTCCCGATACAGGTTTTCTGTATTCTTTGCTTGAATTTGGGCGCACTTCTTCTTCGCTTCTTTCTTGCAGTTTCTATATTCCACTTCGAGGCGTGACTTTTGCTCTGCATTATTAGAGGGGCACTTCGACCAAGCCTTGAAAGCCATTTTCTTTTTACTTATAACTGATTTAGCTTCATCATTCCACCACCATGTTTCTTTGCCTTGTTGGTTGTGTCCTTTTGAAACCCCTAACAGTGTTTTGGCTTTTTTTTTGCAAGTTCTCTGTAGGAGATCCCACATACTTTGTGCTGTACTCTCTTCATTTCGAACTATATCGGTGTTGTTATACAGAACGTTTTGCATATTCGAAATAAAAGCTTCGCCTTTTTCCTTATCCAGATTATACCATTTGATCTTCCCAAAAGTTTTTGTATGTTTGTTGTCGTTCACTGTCTCCATACAAAATTCTGTCAGTAGGAGACGGTGTTGGTGGGCGAGCGCTTCTCCTAGTATCACTTTGCAATCTTTTACCCGGGGTTTCATAAAACTAGATACCAAATGGTAATCAATCTGGGTTTCATTTCCACCACTGCTGTAAGTGACCAGGTGTCGGCTTTGTTTGACGAACATGGTATTTAGTACGATAAGACCGTATGTTTTGCACATGCTCAGGATGTCTTCACCAGGAGGGTTCCTGGTGCCGCATCCGAGGCCTCCATGGCAATCTTCATAGTCTTCGTTTGTCTTCCCGACATGTCCGTTCAAATCTCCGCCCACGAACAAAAACTCTTCCTTTGGGATGTCCTTAAGTAGATTGTGAAAGTCTAGCCAAAATGCATCTTTTTGCACCTGCTCACATCCAATTTGGGGAGCATATGCAGTGACAATATTCCACAACTTTCCTTTAATCACCAATTTAAGGGACATCAAACGGTCGCTGGATTTCGAAATGGTCAATACGCTGCCTAATAGATGTTTTGCAAGGATGATTCCGATTCCGTTTTTACCCTTTTCCGTTCCATAGTAGAACATCTTATAGTTTTTTGTCCCCGTATCCAAGAAACGGGCCCTGTTTCCCGTGTTTCGCCATTTTGTTTCTTGAACACATGTCCACTCGCCTTCTTTTCATCATCTCTTCCAGCTCGAAGCTTCGACCTGTCATACTGCCAACGTTCCAACTCGCAACTCTCAGATTTTGTATAATCTGCGGCATTACTTTGCTAGCTCCCGGAATCCGTCTAGCTCTGACCCGAGCATTGCTGCTCGGTCCAGGATCAGTACCATGTGTAACAATGGTAGTGCCTGGCGGGGTAGTGTCATTTTGAACGAGTACTTCCATAATGCTTTAATTCACAAAATCCTGGTTGTAAGTATCGACGTGTGCATGCTCCAGTTTTGTATTTGATCTCTCTTTTACGGCACCGGTGATCTCCAGTCGTGCCAACCCAGGGACTGGCATGCACACTTTTGGGAAAGTTTATAGGTGTTACGTGTCGCTAGGTTCACCTTGCTGTTTGTGGCCTAGATGTATTTACTCCTTTAGTCGCCTTTTACGACAAGCGGGGAGGCGCTGCAGGAATATTCTAACCCGTCCCTGCACAGGGGGTACCCTAGACCGAATAAGAAGGGATAATGGTACCAACTTCATCAGAGCTCATCGCGAACTTAAAGATGCACAACATTTGTTCGCATCTAAAATACAAGTGCTTGTTGGTTTGCTGCGATTGCCTCACATGAATTTTTAAGCACCTAACGATGAAGGCAGTTTCACAACAGGCTCCAATCAAGAATCGTCCCGTGGAGGAAGATTCTCCTTTAACACCTACTCAGTTCCTATAAGGATATGTTAACTCATCTCAAAAAAGCCTTAACCAGTTGATGGAAAGCTATGTCTTAGGAAGAAATGAAGGATTGCATGGAATTTAAAAGACCGCCTATGGAGTTATTAAAACCACCCAAGTGGCATGATAAATGCAAAATGCAAATGAAAAAGTTCTTCAAGTTGGGTGTTTTCCACCAAGATTTGCCTATAGACGAGTCAATGGTGAAGTACTTTGGACTTTGGATGGTCACAAGTTTGGACGGATATGGATATTGTTACGCCTTCGACTTGTAATGCGGAACAGCTACTCTTATTTTTCACTGCAACATATTAACATATGCTTCTTGCTTCTCTGCTCATGCAAAAAAGCCATTCGGAATAAATGGTGGCTCCAACCCCGTATTACTCACTGGCTATACATACAACTCGGTAATCAGATTGCCTCCTCGCAGTGGATCGGTATAATAGGCCACTCCAAAATTCTGAACTCATTCGGTTTACTTCCAAGTAGCATTGATTACATTATGCCTCAAATTCAGTTTGATAATAACTTTCATCCCTTCTAGAGAAATCTGGGAGGATAAGGTATTCCTGGAAGATGATTCAATCCATTTTTCCACCCATGGATCAAAAATTAATGACGGAGTTGCTGGAAGTGTATAATCAGATAGACTACATTTAAGACTCTCATTTCGTTTAACCAAAAACTATAGCGTGTTCCAGGCGGATCTTTTGGCGATTAAAGAAGACCTGTCTTGACTCAAAACGTCATATCAACCAAAGGTATCCGCATTACCGCATCTTTTTGGACAGCCAAGCAGCCATTAAATCCCTTGATTCTTCTGTGCCAACTCAATAACAGCCCTTAACTGTCGATCTTCTCGACATTTCGGGAAATTGCAAAGCTGTCCAACTTGCCAAAAGTGGAACAATGATACCTTTATTGCCAGATATGGTAAATATAGATATTCCTATCGCTACGTACAAACTTATACTAACGCAAGTTGATATACAGTGAACAAGCCTTAGGTGTAACAAAATCAGCGCAGATCATCAGTTTTGGCCAGTTTTGAAAGCGCCCCAAAAGTTTAATATTTTTAAGCAGATCGCACAAAGGCTCCGTAATAGGCGTTATAACAGGATAATGTTTGATTGACAAGCACCAATGTGGCTTCTGACTATTTCTGCAGAAGCTGCATGGACGTAGAGGAGGAATCGATCCCTCACCTTCTCTGTATCTACAAGTCTCACTTTATCTTAAAGACGTAGACTCCATCTGGAAAATTTATACTAGATACATATTATAATGTTCTTAATGCTCTGGAAAATATAGGTACAGGCAATCTTGCTCGATTCATAAGGAACTCCAATTGGTTCAATAATTAGGGAGAAGGTCTCAAAAATTCAATGTGGTATCACAATGAACCAACTCGGCTCTCCTGCTGACAGCCACGTTGGTTCCAGTTAGCCCATTCCAAGATACCAATGATTATTGAGACGTTATTTTGTGTTCAGTAAAGTGAAATAACGCCCAGTATAGGACGAAACTTTCAATTCCCCAAAAATTATTAAATTGGACGTTGGCCATATTAGAATCAAGGTACAAATTTTGTTCATGCCTTAATTTTGGAACACCATTTTGTTTCACTTATGATAGTTTTCTTGCAACATATATTTCTCACATGGTAGTTTTTTCGCGCGAAAAAGTTTAAAAATATTTGTATCGTTTTTGATATACATTTTTCGCATAATAGTTTCCTTGGAATCTTATCCCTTCTCGAAAATTCTAAATATCCTGCAGCATTATAGCCAAAAAGATTTTTTTTTTTAATTATCATCCAGATTGAGGACGTTCAGATGTGTTCGAACTCTCAAGTACCAATTACCATATACGCTTCCAAATTACGCTCTACTATCTTATATTTTTTTTTTGATTTTGTTGAAATTTTTCAGCTGATTCATAAGAGCTAGAGCGTGCGATTGTGATATTTTTTTTCTTTTTCACATCATGGCCCGAATCAGAATTTTGATAAGTAATAAAAACAGTTTTTTTTTTGTGTTTATAATTAAAGTTTGAGATTTTCTAAAAATCACCGACGATAATCAAGATTTTTACGATCTATCAATTTAATCGGCTGGCCGGGCGCGGTGTTCTTGACGTTCGTGGGATGAATGTAGTGTACATTTTGCACATTATTATAAATAAGTTATTTTTCTAACTTATTCGCAAAATTTAATTTGAGAAAATAAACTTGAGGCAAAAATGCGTGTAAACAAGTGCGGTTAATAGCTTTAAGGATGTTTTGAGATATTTTAGAGGAAATTTACTTGTTGTCTGAACATTGTTATTTGAATAATAAACACGAATAATTTTCATTAAAGTTTAATTTTGTTTGACTTTTAAGATACTATTTTTTTTTTTAAATATTTCGTGGAGAATTATTTCCATTTACAGTCACATAAACTTTGACACTGAAAATGTTTATTAACCCCAGAAGGATTGTTGACACGATGACTTACTCGAAACTCGAGACAGATAGGTACTTGAACACATTCTTTATAATATCTGAAGGCCAAATTATGTGAACAAAATCACAACGACCAAAGTGAGTTTCTATTAGATACTTGAATCCAACGACAGCTTGTACGCCTAAGTGAAATATAAAAACCATTTAATAGAGAATAGCATCCTTCTAACATAACACCCTGAGAATATTCCTGATAATCATCAGTCCTTAAGTACGAATTAAACAACTTATAGCTTTAATGATTGAAAACAATGCCACCATTAATGATTAACCCCTTCAACTGACACACCAGTAGTTCTCAGCGGACCAACTTGAATTTTCCCTTCAAAAATCGTTCACTCTTTCTTTCTCCATTTCTCGAACCGAGACTATTAGAAAAGCAATCAAATAGTCCCCCTATATCAATTAACACTCCCATAATATAAGGTATCTCCTTCCCCAAAAATTTGAAAGAGGAGTCGCAGCCCTGGACTCAACTCTTTGAACCACTGACTACCACTCAGTGTTGCCATAAGATATTTTTTGAAATCGGGAGATTTCCACATCAGAAATCGGGGAAATCGGGGAATTAGAAGTTGAAATAATTTTACTTATTTAAAAAAAAAAATGTCTTCATCAATTTATTTGTGAAAAAGTTCTCTTAACATTAGTTGAAGAGCTTCTTAATGTTAATATCGATGAAATAAAGTTAGCCATCAATGGAAAGGCCAAACTTTGATTGCCCCTTTTGATTGAACAAACAATTTTTCAAAATATTTCAATTTTAATATGTAGTATCAAAGCTTTCATATATTAAGCTTTTAAAGTCAAGATTACTTATTTCTCTATATTCACAATCGATTCGCTGCAAATCAGAATAATGAATAATATTAGGAAATAAGTTAAAAAGATTACTTAGTGGATCAATTTTTTTATTTACAATTTGTTTTGGTTTTAATAAGGTCAAAGCCTGAAAATTTATATTTTTAAAATCAAACCTATGTAATATTTGCTTGCAAAGTTCAACGTAAAAGCTTATACAGTTGTTTTTAAATCGTTCAACTTCAGAGCTTGAAATAAGATTTTTGTCCAATCGCTCCCGAGGTACAAATTATCATTGCTTATTATATTGTAGGTACAGTCTGATTTTAACATTTCGCTAAAAGATAAAGAAAATGGATCAATATTTATATTAATAGTGTAATTGCAAATATTAATAAGAACTTAACTACCGACACGCACCGCCCCATACCAAATCAAACAAGATAAAGAAGAAGAAGAAATTTAATCTTGGTTGGGTATAGTTCACATTGTATTTTTGTCAAAAAATCGATGTAAGATGAAATTGAATTTAACAAAAATTGCGTGTTGACAAGGTCCTCACAGTCAGATGATGAGTCCATGTGAGATCGCCGGGACGAAACGCCAATTTTTGTGAACTAAAGGCCAAAAAAGCTATTTTGAAGAAGAAGAAAGACAATGACAACGACGTTAACAATAATTGCAAGGAATATGTTTTCATACAAAATTTAAAAATAATAAATTATGTTCATTCAAGAGCGGAGAAAATATCTTAACGTATTTTTAAATTGAAAATCGGGAGAAAGTGCACTATTTACATCAAAAATCGGTGTATCGGAAATAGGTCTAGAAATCGGGAGAAATACGATAAATCGGTGTTTCTGGCAACACTGCTACCACTTGACTTAAAGACATTTGACCTTTCACCAGATTGAAGTATATTTTTATTATTATTAAAAAAAAAAAAACGAGAAAATCCTCCTGGGATTCTTTAAAACAGCGATGTTGAATTTGGATACCTACTTGAAAATTGTGTGCTTGCGTTTGTGTAAACTACAATGTGGATAGAAAAACAGAAGCAATGGAATATAGGAATCCAAGAATTTAGTTTGTCAATCTCTGTCAGTTATTTATGACATAAACAAAAAGAACTTTTTGAAATAACAAAAGTAGATCCTTGCAATCGATAACATTTAAAACAAAATACCTTCGTCAAAAACTCTTGGCATATTAAAAATAATAGGGTAAATTGTCGGATGTTTCATTTATGAAGCGTTTGATAAATATATTTGAAGTGATTTCCTTAGTTTAGTACTTTTTTTTTTATAATCTACACGCGCTCAAGGGATTATGATTACCCTTAAAATGTTTGAACACAGCGCGGGCATGAAGTTAAGGAAGAGAAAGAAGGATAGGAAAGATGTGTGGCACGATGTTCTGAGACTGAAGGTTGTTGCCCAGATATTTTATCTTGTATAGTTAAGTTAAGTTTATTCATCAAACAAAGTTACAATTAGGTACTTTAGTAATTACTTGATACATTATATAAAGAAAAAAATAATAACATACAAAGTTATTTAAAATTAGCAAGAGATTTGTTTTGAATAAGTATCTACTTAGATTAAAGGCGATCAAGTCGAAAAAACTGTTTGTTTCTCTTAAATATTTAGATATTGGTTCATTGACAGTATAAACAGTTCTATGATATGGAACATTAAAAACAACCGGTTTTGAAGCATTCTCGCAGGAAAATTAAAGACAATTAAATATAAAATTGGAGAACATTCAATATGATCTGCTAAAATGTCCCAAATGAACATAACTGCTGAGAACTTCCTTCGTGTGTTTAGATTTAGAGGCGGAATGCCTAGTAAACTACATCTCGTTTCATAAGGGGGTACATCTTGTTACTACAGCTATTGTAAATCGTTTTTGAATGTTTTCAATTCTAGATGAGTGAGCTTCATACGCATGATTCCAGACTAAATTGCAATATTGAAGACTAGACCTTACAAAGGCAAAGTATAAGAACTTCAATTACATATTTGTTGCCTACCACTGATTTGCCATTAACAACAAAAAAATTTATGAGATTTAAAAAGTTTGTGTCTTTTGTTTAAAATTAAACCAAGATCTTTGTTTTTAAGGTAATTATGGACAATGCCTTGTGATTTGTTTTGTATGTTAAATCGATAAGCGAAACGTTGCGCCAAAACGTTAGACTTTGGCATTTGGAAATGTTTAGATTTAAAGAATTATTTATACACGAATTGGATAAATATCAACATCATCTTGCAAAAGTAAGCAAACCTGTTCAGATCTTATGCAACGAAAGACTTTTAAATCATCCGCATATATCAATCACTTTGGATTTAAAAATATGTCAGGAATTTCTTTATAAATAACAAAAAGAGAAGAGGGCCCAGGTGGCTGCCCTGTGGTACTCCCGAGGTAACATAAAGCGATTTCGATTTCTAAAATATGATTTCATCCAATCTAAAAAATTGGAGTGAAAATTTACTTTGTTTATCTTCATTAGTAAAGCAACATAATTATTTCGGTCAAATGCCTTTGAAAAGTCTGTGTAGACAACGTCATACTGAGAACCCTTCTCAAGTCCATTCAACACTTAATTACTGAAAAAAGTAAAGTTAGTAGCAGTAGATCTACCAGCTAGAAACCATGTTGGTAGGGAGAAATTATACGTTTAAGAGAAGACATTAAGCTAAGTGTACACGATTGGTAGATTTTACAATATAGTCCGACCCGGCAATGTCTTACAATTATCTACCATTGAGCTGTCAATTAAGTTTGTGTATATACACACTTGGTCGAAAATCTACCAATCTCTTACAATTTACTGTTAGAAGTTGGCTGAGAATTAATTTTCAGATAGCTGGCTAAATACCTACCAATTAATTGTAAGAGATTGGTAGATTTTTTACCAACCGTGTACACACACAACTAATTGTCAGTTTTTGTTGGTTATGGAAACAGCTTCATTTGAACGTTGGCTAAAAATTATCTGACAATGCAAAAATTGTATGATGCTAAAAAACGTACATCTTACAATTTCTTCATTATCAAAAATGTCAGACAACGATAAAAGCTGGCAAGTCTGACAATAAATTGTGTGCGTACATGATTGTCCATTTTAGCCTACCTAAGAATAATAACAAGTATTTTAACTGGATACTGCAAACTTAGAAGACACCTAGGTTAACTTGGTAAGGTAAGCAGTGCCACATGTTTATTCTGCAACATGCATGAAAAAACTCCGGACCACATATTAGAAAGATATTGTACACTCATGCACCATGTAGAACAATACCAGGTGAAAGAGGGCGACTTATCCTCTCTGAAGGTGCCCCAAATACTAAGATTCCTAAGACCATTAAATTTGGAAGAAGAATTATACGATGAGCAAGATCTACCATATTCAAATGGGGCCACAATAAATCTCCAGGTTGCAGTGCAATACCCGCAATACTCATAATATATAATACATAGCATTTACTTAATGAAATTTTGGGATTTCTTTTAAGATTCTGTGAAACAGTTTTTGAGAAAAAAATATTTTCTAAAATTTCAAAAAAAAATTAATTGGCAGGTAACGTTATTTTAGTTTTAAAAAAACGTGTTGGGTTTTAAAAATTCTTTCTAAAAAGTTAAAAAAAAAGAAGAAAAATCGAGTCCTTTATCCTGTAGTCAGACAGAATTGCAAGACCCACTTGCTGTTTAATATTAAGCCCCACTGGGAACAGTATTTATTTTGTAAATTTTGTCGAATTAAAGGTGTCTAGATCCCAGTGTAAATTTTGAAGGTGGGGGCTTCAGTCTATATTCGATTCATCGAATCAAAGACAAGAGATACTCGCAAATTTACTACCCCTGAAAAAAAAATGTTTATTATTTTAGGTGGCAGCAACTGGGAACCGAACCTTGACCTATGACATGACATTTCAACTCACTCACCATAATTCCAAAGTGTGCAGTTAAATCATAGTGGATACTCCATTCGGTTTTAATGCCGCAAACGCCTTGATTCATGCCGCGTCAAAGCTGGCCTCTAAATTCCTATAGAATAAATATAGAGAAGACATTCCACTCCGATACGTTAGAAGAAAAACTAACTTCACCAAGAAAACTTGGTACAGGTTAAAAGTTTCTTGTTAAAATTGGCATTGAAACTTCTACCACTTAACCGTTTTGTATGCACTTGAAAAGGTCGGTTAACTCATATTCAGCATCGGATAGTCATCCTTATTAATATGCAATTGTGTATGCTGTTGATTTTATCAGGTACAGAACAGTTCCAGAAGTTAGGGTCGTCAAAATTATTGTGCACCATTACTTCGTCCAAATTCAGCGATACAATGATGAGCGGAAGTTGAAAATAAACTTGGATCTTGCATAAATCAGACACTATTTTTAGGGTTTCTTCGTCTAGATTCTCAGGAAATACGATGAAGAAATGAGTCAAGCTAGTGATCGAAGGTTTAAATCGACACTCACTGGCGAGTAAAAGTAATAAAGTACGAAAGTATTACAAACCTTTTTCGATTGAGTGACACAATCCTCCAAGCTTAGGTATATCTCGCCATGTATTTCATCGTAGCTGTTTCCTTTCGGCTTACCTTAATGCTAGTACTTAAACCTTAAGTATTATAAAACCCAACGATTTCGGCTGTCCTGGCTAGTCAAAGCCTAGTCCCTCAAGCCATCTCGATTGAGTCTATTCCATCCCGATACGCATCTTAAAGGCTTCAGGCCAGCTGATCTATTGCATTCTAGGGCATGGTTTTCTACCATTCATCTACCGTCTACTGTTCTAAAAGGAGTTATGCCAGTTCAGACAGTGTATTATGTGTATATTATCTACGTGTAGTGCGGCTATTAAAAGAATCTCTGCATTAAACAGTACGTCCTAAGTTGGGCTCAAGTTATTATGGAAAGGAGACCTAATATACATGCTCTTATTACAAGTTCATTTTTTTTTAAGTTTTTGTATGACCTCCAATTTTTGTAAACGCTCGAGCTGTACTCAAACATTTTAAGGGTACTCATAATCCCTCTAGTGCGAGCAATATTACAAAAAAATAGTAAGATCTTCGGTTAGATGATGATACTTAACTATATTATTTTTAATTTTCGAATATAAAAAACTAACTCACAATTTACAAGAAGATACCTACATATGGACCTACACATCTTCAATTCTTCAATAATTTAGTCAAGTAAAATTAATTTTCATCAATATAACAAAGTCGATACTTACCGGTAAAATCAAGCACACCCTATAGAACTCATTTTTAAGGCAACATACATTTGTTTAACTCCCTTCGCATGATCTTCATCAAGCATAATAATAATGTTCATCTAACATTCGAGCAATTTTGATTTGATAAGCTGATGTCAGCTGCCATACACCATCGATCAGCAAATCCACAAAATCTTAAGTAAAACAATCAATGGCTGCAACACCAACAAACCAATGACCAATTCAAAATAATCATTAAATGCCTTCGGATAACAATATTCAGCCCCAACTCATCGCCAGATCATCAGGCTTCATGCCCCATCCATCAGTTCCGTGCACAGTGCAGTGCTAGTCCCGGAGTGGTAAGAAAATCAAACGTTAGCGAGATTAAGCAAATAAACATAATTGCAACATGTGTCTGAATGCGGAATGTTGCTAAATCTAAAATTGAAAAAAAAAAGAAAATTTAAATTTAAAATAAAAATAAAAAAAAGAAGAGAAAAGTCTTCCCCCATCGATCGTGTAGAGTCGGCTAAATATTTGGATGTCTTTCTTAGAGAGAGGAGACGTCTTCGTACCTAATTTTGAACAAAAAAAAAACAACAACAAAAATACACATAAATGCGTTTCTGAAATGTTTTCTCAATCACCTAAGATCTACTAAGGCCAACATCCGAAACGGAATAAAACAAAAATAGTTGCTTTTAAGTGTTGATTGTGAAATGTAAACAGAAATATTGTTAAAAATCGATTAATATTGTTTTTTAACTGCATCTGAAATGATGTCTGTTTTCCTTTATTTCCATAGAAACAAACAACAATTGGGACAATATTGTTATTTTTGAAAACATGATGATGCGGTACCTACCCAAATAGTCAGACGCACCGAATGTATCTCAGAGCTTTCGACTCATAAAAAGCGCTAAGTATGGATAAACAAACAAAAATAATTTTTCTTAATGGATTGCTCTTAATACTTAGCGTAAGTTAAACGTTTTTGTTTAGTGTCAAACGACTGACAAAAACATAAACAATTCAGATTTTTTTTATTTCGTTGAACTAAAGACATAAAAGTTTACACGAAAAAGTAAAATGTTTTCACGGCAACTCATAATACATTTTATGACGAAAAGGCATGAATGATTATTCTTTTATTTGGAAATAAAAAAAACATAGTTTTTCCAGCGCGGATGACGAATTTACCTGGCACCTAAAAGCTGTTGTGACCTTAGGATCGTAATACTTACATAATTTATGTATTTGCTTTGGAAAGTGGCTTTGATGCGAATCACGCACAGGTAATCACTTATCGGATAAAAGTCAATGGCGCAAAATTTTAAACATTTAAATCCGGCTCTATATCATTTTTAAAACGAGACCGACTTTTTGTTGATTTTAAATGAAATAAAGCACACTTAAATCCTAAAACGCTCATCTAACTTTAACTGTAGAAAATAGTTTCCTTATCTTTTATCTTTTAGCATACTTTATTTATATTGTGGAATAGGTGCACAACTGAAGTGATGTTATTTGCTACCAAAACTAAGATACATCCCTTCGCTCTACAGCGACAGAACGGCCAAACACTTATGCTCTCTTCAAGTACAAAATATCTAGGTGTTATTCTATAGACCCTAAGTTGAACTGCGAACTGAATATTAAAGAAAGGGTTAAGAAGGCCTACATAGTTTTCTACGTCTGTAGCAAAACTCCAATCTTATGGATTCTCTAAACGATGGCCCAATGATGGCCCGTCAGATGGTCAATGAGATGGGTGTCCAATATTTGTGTCACAACTCCGCGATGGCTGTAGAAGATGAAGGATGAAGATGCTGTCGTCGCTGCTGCAATACTTTGAGTAGTAGGCCATCTGACGCCATCAACCTATGGATACGATGACCGGCTCTTCATAGAGGGCCATCGTGTAGAGGGACCATAATATGCTCTTACCCATCCTTACCTAAAGTTCATTTCTATGGTTGTCTGCGCTACAACCTACAAGGTACAAGGAACTGCTAGCATTGGCACCACAGGGGCTCTACGATCTTTCCCAACTGATGCTTCCATCATTTATTTTTATCTAGTACCTTGCAGCGCATTAAAACTAAACAAAATGAACTCTTGGGTTGCCCAAACCGTATGGTCATAGCAATATCACTTATTTGATTCCAATTGAACCATATTCTACACGCACTTGCTAGTGCGACCTTATAATGAGCATCATTAAAGATTTTAAAGTTATGTTTCTATCAAGAAAGAACTGGGATGATGACATTGTGACGAAAGAATGCGACACAACTATCTTTTCTGACGGCTCAAAGATGGAGTGTAGTGTTGGTCAGGAATTATTTTCCGAAACTCTGAATATATCTAGTTCTTTTCGGAAGGCAATTTACTGAAACGAAATACGGCTATTTTGGCAGACAGTCAGGAGGCTGTTAAAGCCATTAACGCTAGTACATCATCCTCCAAATTTGTCTAGCTATGCCAGGATGAACTCGTTAGTCTGAATATGAACCTCAGTGTCACTCCTATCTAGTTTCCGGGTCATAGTGTCGTGTATGGAAATAAAAGGGTAGACAAGATGGCCCTTCATAAATCATTTGCGAAAAGAGTCAATATGCCCCCTCGGAGTGTTAAAGGTTTATATTCTCTCAATTTTTTTGACGAATTAAACCGAATTAAGGAGTTGAATTCGATTACCTCTTTGTATTAATCGTTTGATTAATTTAATATCTCATTTTCAGGCCTGAAAAATTAAAATGGGCGCCAGGTATTTTTGTTTAAGTGGAAATATCAAACCCGATGCGACGACAAAACGAAAATTATTTAGTTTTAAGTTTTTATTTAAAATATAATTATTTGGGAAACCTTTATATATAGGATGAAAACCCAAAATTTTTTCTTACGTGAAGTAATTAGATACAGTTGGTATGGAAAATATAATAAAAAAATTAAAATGGACCGCTATAACTTGGTCCCGAACAAAGACAAGATGTCGAAAGAACTGGATCGCGTGTCCCGTTCGTTTTTCGGGATTTTTTTCCTTTTTCGGAAAGAAACCTACCGGAGTTTTTCTTAATTTTGTTCCAAATTCCCCTTTACACACTATCACTGTACAATTTCTCCACAAATTAAGTTAAAATATACTTATCTGTCACTTATTCCTTTCTCCCTTATTTTCTCCTATCCTGCTACACTAGTTTTCGGTTACTATTCCCTTTTTCTTTTCGTTTTTCTAATCTTCCTGAATCTCGCTTTTCGAAGTTTTCCTTTTTTTTTCAAAATTTTTGGATCTTTCCTTAAGTCCGGTCAACCAAGAAGTGATTTATTTCCTCTTGTATTCTTCTGTCTGAAGGCATTATCCATTTTCTCATACTCACACATTCATACATTCAGCAACAGGTGAAGTTCGGTTACGGGATATTTCGACATCACTTTTACCAATTTGTAAGTGTGTCACCGTGGTTGAACTCCATCTGCTTTTCTCTTCCACCCTCACATTGCATGAACATTGTTTCTCTCTCACTCACACACACTGCATTCAGCCTTGCTTTTTCGCAAGTCATGCTCTCTTTTGAATTCGCCGTCCACCGGCTCGGTTCCAATGGGCGGTAATTCAATGAATGCGTGCGTTCAGACCCCATTTATATTTGATCCTCTTTTTTTTAAACCTTTATAGTAAAAGAAAACTTCCGAAAGTGCGAAACTCATTTTCCACTTCACGCGTCATTCTTCCCTTCCGTATTCAAATTCCGCAACAAAAAATAACGATAACTTCATAGCAGGAAAAATTTTGAAGAAGAGGCAGGAGGAAGTGACAGATACTTTCCAAAGTCCCTACCAGTGGTACCACTTTACTTCAATTGAAGTAGATCTACTTCTTTTTTTCAAAATATTTTAAAATCTACTTCCTACTTCGCACCATCATTAAAATACTAAAATCTACTTCACTTTAAAAATCTCTGTTTCAATCTACTTCAATTCTTTTGAATCTTTTGAAAATTTCGCTTGAGTGTGTTTTATTAATAAATTAATTCTTTATAGCTATAAAAATTTCTTTAGAATTAAAAGAAATATATTGACAATTTTAAATATTTAATAATAAAATAAACATTTAAGAAAAAATATTTTGTATACAATATTATTTCAAAATCAAAGAACCTCCTATATGAAAATTTTGATCGAAATCGGTAGAGTCAGAAATGAGATTATAGAAAATTGAAAAAAGGATCTATGACAGGTACCGTTAATAAAATTTATTTTACCAAAATGTGGTATCGTCTGAACATATTTTTTTTATAAAAACGATTAGAGCCGTCTTCGAAATAAATATGATATTTCATAATGGCTGTAAGGAAGGAACCGAGCTAAGAACAAAAAAAAAACATTTCAATTTCTCATTTAGGCTGCAGGTTGAGGTACAGACCTGCAGACAGACGGAATCTTTACTTTTTCGTATTGTAATGTCAATTGATGAATATCTCGAGTTCCAATTTTTCAAAAAGGCAGTAAAAAATCATTTTAAGATCTACTTCGATTTTTCTCAATTTACTTCACTTTTTTCTTCAAATCTACTTCGACTCATCAATCTTCGCTGGCTTGTTGGCATAGACCATAGACTTGACGTAGCCCCACAGGAAATAGTCTAACGGCGTCAAATCGCACGACCGAGGCGGCCAAGCGACTGAACCATTTCATGAGATAACACGTTCTCCAAACTTCGTTTCCAATACATTGATTGTGACCTTCGCTGTGTGGCTTGTGGCGCCGTTGGAACCACATGTCCTCCAAGTCCATATCATCCAATTGGGGCCAAAAATATTCGGTTATCATTGAACGGTAGCGAACCCCATTCACAGTAACGTGCCGGTTTTGATCATCACACAAGAAGTACGGCCCAATGAAGCCGCCGGCCCATAAACCACTCCAAACCGTAATTTTTTCGATATGCAATGATGACTCATGGAGTATGTGTGGATTGCTGCCTGACCAATATCGTATATTTTGTTTATTGACGAAGCCATTCAGCCAGAAATGAGCCTCATCGCTGAAGATGATTTTTCGATGAAAATCCGAATTTTCAATTTTCAAGTTGTTGCTCAGCCCAATTCACGAACATACGACGCTTCTGGTGGCCAAGCGGCTTCAGTTCTTGCGTCAATTTAATCTTGTAAGGATGTAGGCCAAGATCTTTTCGCAAAATTCGCCACAACGACGTCACAGAGATGCCCAACGCTTGAGAACGACGTGTGAGAGACACATTTGGGCTTTCTGCAACTGAAACCTCAGCGGCAGCAATATTCTCGACACTACGGGAACTTCATTGTCTCAATGGCACGGGAACATTTTGTTCTGTGCCTGTGGATTCAAATTTTTCCACTAGACGCTCAATTGTTGATCTGCTAGGACGATTAATACGACCATAAATTGGACTTAGCGCTCTTAACGTTGAGGCCACTGACTCCGAATTTCGGTATTAAATTTAAATAATTTGGGAGGGACAGGTCTCATCCTGAGTCACTCATAGTCTGTCATGGGCTCACTTCAACGCGCACCCTGCTGTGGTGATTGCGCCCTTTGTCCTGAGTCTTTATCTTGGTGGCATTGGGGCCTGACCCGAGGTGAGACGTGTATGGAGCTGGGGGTGCCTAATATGTGTGCTTGGTTATCCTGATCAATAGTGCCTGAATAAGGTATTACGATCTGGGGGTACATAGTGACTTGCGACTCGTGCGTGTTCTTACCGTTTCAGCTAGTTTTTAGTTTTATGTGTCCTTTGTTGTAGTTTTTGGCCATTTGTCTTTGTTTCTGGGTCTCTGGGCGGCTCACAGTGCGTTGATTCAGTGCAAGATAAGGAAAAAATTCAAAACAGCTTGATTTTAATATATTTTTTTCTTAAATATTTGTTTTTATTTCAACCTAAGCAAATATTGTTTAAGTAATATAAATAACCTTAAAAAAATGTTTTAGTTTGATTGTTCACATTTGTTTCATAGTAAGAGTGGAAATGATCGAGCCAGTCCTTATTTTTTTCCATCGAAAACGGTTATTATATAGCACTTTTGTCAGCGTTTATTAATATTTGCACACAGATTTGAAACATGTTTGTTCAAAATTTGCTCTTGGTCCGGCTCCAAACTAATGATAATTCTAAATTTATTTCGTATAAATTCTAATAAAACAGAAAATCGGTCGTTTGGATTAGAAAAACACATCTCTATTCGTACACATTATCTATATAAAAAGACGAGAAACAAACAGTTGTTACAAGAGGGACGTGGACGGACGTGGATGAATGTTACCTTTTTGGAAAGATCGTATTTCCCACTTTATATCCTACTAATTTTTTTTGATGAATACACGTGAATAAAACGTGATACTGCAGTTTGAAAATAAGCTGTTTTGGGAGAAATAAACCGTTACTTAACCGTTTTTAAAACGATCAAAGGGTTTCGAGTGCAAAAAAAAAACAATATAATATGTTTGGCTTACCCTTCTAAAGAGTATCCAATTAAAAACCGGTTTATTTGGAGCAATTTAACTCCGTGGTGCAGCGCTTCGTAGATCATCACTAAATGGCCTACTTTTGACATGTTACCTTTAAGAGGTTGTATAGCTTGCTGTAGTTGCATTTTACAGAAAAACATTTTACAGTTTATCTAGTTAAAGTTCTGGCTATAATTTTGCATTTTTCAAAACCGGTTTTAGAAGGTCATATTTTTAGACTTTTTTCCACTGGTCGCCGCACTGTGCGGCTGCGTGTGCTATGGGCATGCGCCGCGCCGCCTGTTCTGGGACACTCACCTGGTGTAGTGTTGATCGACTCGGATGGTGCTTGCCTCCATCTGATTTCGTCGAGGGGTTCAGGTAGTTTTTTGTGCAGGACCATAGGTAGGTTTATGTTTGTATTTGTGTGGGTGTGCACGCTTAGCTATTGGCTTCTGCCTTGGTCGATGACTGGGTATGCGCATCCGAGGTTGCTAGGCCTCGAGTTTTGTGAAACACATTTAGAATCACTTCACGGTCGCGAGCTCTACCGGAAACTATATTCTGGTACCACGGGATATAGTGCCCAGGAGGTGAAGGTGGTTTCTTGTGTCGCAAGACACTTGGCCCCTCTGCCTCAGAGGGGACGTAGGCCCTCTTGTGGGAATATCGTGGTGGCTGTTGTTACCCCAAATCTGCTAGGTGGACCTCGCTCTTCAGCAAGGGGTAGGGACATGCCCCAACATGTTTGCAGAATTCCTACTGGGCTGGTCTTGTACTAACTCAGGGCGGTGGTCAGCGCTTAATCTGACTCCGCTAGTATGGGTAGGCCCACCGTGGAATTAGGCCTTAACTGGCAGGTGTCCACGTTAAACGAAATTCGGTTCTTCCAAACCGCTCAATTCAAGTTATATTGGATGGATGAAGTCTTAAATAAAAAGAAATATAAATGCTGGTGTACTACAGGGCTCCATGCCGCTATCTATATACGGCATTTGCATTGAGGAAACTGAAAAGCTTTTATGGAATGAGCGCATGTTTAACGTTGCTAAAAATGCTGCGAAGTGCCTAGGATTCCTTCCACGATGCTAAAAACATTACATCCTTTGTGATCTAGCTGTTATCTGTAAAGCATTAATTCATCCAAAGCTTACATACAATTTGCATAGGTATGGGCATATGCTTCTATGACACAGTTAAGTGCTTTGGATAGAATTCCAAATATATACAAAATGGTAAGTGATATAACTGTACCGGACTGACGGAACGCCGTCTTTCATTATTCTAGTGAAATAGCCAGCTGGTATTCCTCAACTAAACAATTTCCACCGCATTATTAGTGGCTATGGGAATGCTCATCAGTTTACCCTTGAGCCCAATTTCAGGCGTGATGTCAAGTACAGAGATTCATTCTTCAGCCGTACTACACGAATCTGGAATACCTTGTCTGTCTCTGTTCTTCCCTCCACCTTCAAAATTCAGAATTCAAAAACTAACGTCCACCGATACCTCTTGCAAAATCTTTTTATTTTAATCATCCTAAAGGGTATCTTAACCCCTTAAATACACGCTCGTTGTCATTATAAAAAAATCGACTTCGAACAAAATAAACGCCAAGGAATACAAGGTCTTCAATTATTCCCGCTCTGAAACCTATATTCCAGACATGACTCACACGTAATTATGTCCTTTATTTTTCAATGGTTTAAGGGAAAAGGAAAAGCTTACCTAATAAATAATTCGACTTTTTAATATCTAAGATGTTTTCAAAAATTTTTGGAATCTGCATTTACGTATCTTAAAAAAATTTCTTTAAAATTGTGCCAAAATTTATTATTTAAAAAGACTATTCAATTGATTTCGACAACTGAATTTCGTCTAAAAAATTAATTCGGTTTGTTTACAAGTTCAAGCTAATATTTGAAGATCAATTTAATTTTAATGGAAACAACAATACAATCCTTGTAGATACAACCTCATGACAAACAAGAACGAGTCATTTCTAAAAAATCTGTTGTGCAGATGTTGCATACCTTCTCTGCTTACTCCGTTTTATTATTTTAGTAATTCAGGAGTAATACACTTTGTTCTTTGGATTTCGGTGGGTCTTTTGGTTTCTCAGGTCTTCAAGTTCACTTAAACTAAATGCCTGGTTTGTTGTTCTTTCGGATTCACGGGAGTGGCTGGCACGCACGCTATATATTCTTGAACTGCTATTAAGTTGTTTGGATAAGAGTTTATGCGTGAACAGATCCCTCAATTAGATGCATCAAATCCTTTCCTAGGAAGTCTTGCAAACAGTAGGTATAGCTCCTCCGACGCACGGTTGTGGTGGTGGTGGTGGAGGGAAGGCCGGCGGCGTTGCGGCGGCAGCCCGTCTTCATCCCCCAATTTGAAAATGAATCAAGCAGCAAAAATTAGACTTCCTTTAACTTTTTAATGATTTCGCCTCCACGCATTTTAAACGTATCTATAAACAAACTCACACATTTGAATAGGTATTTCGAAAGTAGGCGGGCTACAAAGTGTATAGTATATGGAATTAATTATTTCGGAATTTGTGTTTTATAGTTGATTCAATTTGAATTACCTTAACGCTCAATAGAAATGAAATCTTCACGTGGTGGGTGGCCCCATGTAGATTTTGTTGTTGTTTTTGTTGATATGCCGATGTTTGTTTTCTGGTTACCGAATGGGAATTGTTTAGAAGATAGATTGATGCTCTCATCATCAATGGGAAATAGAATTGTTGGGATGTTTTTTTTTTTTTTTTAATGGATTACCAGATAATTTGTTAATCGACCGATGATGACGATTGATGTACACATATCATCAATGGATATTAAAAGGCGTTTTAGTTTTCAAGATGTGGGGATATTAAAAATTAAAAATAAAGTGAAACAGATAATAATAGGACGGATACATGTAAAAGTGTTTGAAAATGAAACTCATTTAGCCCACCCGAAAACATCAGAACTGCATGTGTCCTAACGTTTAATTTAAATAAACCCAGTCCTTATAACATAACATTCCATTAAGTGTCATTCTGTAATAAATTTTCGCATTACAAAACGTTAAGCTTAAAAGCGAACTTTCGCATGTCCGAGGGCTCCTGTCTCTATCCAAAAAGTGGATAAGGCCTTTTACAAAAAATTAAATTTTAAAAACGTTCTGTATAAAAACTTGGCCCTACATTTTTAAATGGCCTAGTGCTAAGGCATACGTACTTAAAGTTTTACTATTTGTAGTATTACTAAATTTGTCTTAATCTTAAATATTGTCTAAATAGCATCGTGCTAAGACTATTTTTTAATACTCACTCACTCAACCAGACCACCAAACGCACCCTAAGCCATCTACATTGTGCCAAGCTAGGCAGCTTGTTGAATGGTGTTGGGACAGTAGCTTATCATATTGAGGGATCATCCGGCCCCTATACCATAAACCTCCATCGAAACCCTCGATCCACTAACTCGCGGTCTGAAGATTCAAACGTAGAGCACAGCACAGAAGTAATCGAAGTTCGTCATAGAGCAGTTTCATCGCGTTGCAAAAAGATATCAAGCATTTGATCTTCATTTCCGAAAGCTCGTCAATGTCGTCGAAAAATTGGTTTTTTAATGATTGTGCTGTAAATTTGCCCAGAACATGTCATTTTCCATGGAAATTAATGACTGTTCCTTTTCCCACTGGTTCCAAAAGTTACGACAGTGAGTGTTGTGCTTGTGAGGAATGCCTAGCTTTGCTGTTTGCTCTCCTATTCTTTTTACTTGCGACTTATAGGTACTATAAGGCAAGTTATGCATTAGTGAAAAAAATAGAACTCGAGATTTTGATCAAAGTTGACATTACGATGAAAACGAAGACCAAAAAAGTGGGCCACGCAATTCTGTCTGTCTATCTGTCTGTCTGTCGGTTCGACTACAGCCTAAATGGCTCGGCCGATTTTCTTCAAACTTGGTAGATATGGGTTTTGATTTTTTCCCCCACACATAATTTTCCTTTTTTTTTAAGACCAAAAATAACGGTACCTGCCATACGAATTTTTTTCGAAATTTTATAAATATTTTTTGCTCAAAACTGTCCCACAGATTTTTTAAAAAAAATTCAAAAAATTTCAGTTAGTTAAGGCTAGGTCATGGTTGGAAAAATTTTTTCAAAATATGGTTATTTTTGATACCCCCCTTGGAACCATTTTTTTGTTTTTGATTTTCTCAAAAACGTTAAAACCGATTTTGATCATTTTTTTATGTGAAGGGTTCCCAGCAGTTTCAATATTAGATATAGTGCATTCAAATTTTCAAAAATTTTTTTTTTTGGATTTTTAAAAAAATTTTCAAATTTTTTTTTCGAAACTCAATATTTCGACAACCCCATGCTCGATTTTTTTAAAACTTGGTAAAAAAAATTTTTAAATATAAATTATAAGATGAAAGAAAAAAAATTATTTTACCTAAAAATAACGGTACCCTCCATACAAATGTTAAAAAAATATGTTTCGAAAATCGTATTTTTCTCGAAAACGGTTCCGAGAATTTTGCAAATTTTTTTTGTTTTTGATTTATTTTAACGATCTATAATCAAATAAAAAAAATTTGAAATCAAGATATTACTGACTGTACCTGCCATAGAACCATTTTTTCAAATTTAGAATTTCTCATTATCGACAAAACGGATTTTAATAAAATTTTTTTATAGAGAAGCTTCTAAAATGTTTAAAAAACATTGCATTTCAAAACTTTAAAAAAAATTATTTTTGAGTTTTTGAAAAAAAAAAATTTATTTTTGTTTTGGAAAATTCAATACCTCAGAAACGGCTCAATATTTTTGTTTGTAAATTTAATTTTTATTAGACAAATAATAAGACTTTAAATTGGCGTAAAAACATTTTTTCTTGTAAACGTTTTAAGAATTTTGTATATTATATTTATATTTTTTTAAGAAACCGCATTGCATCCTGTTTTTAGCCCCAACTACTAAAAGAGTTGGTTTAGTCTATTAAAAAATGAATTTTATGCTTATTTCTCTAATAACATTAATTTTTGAAATTCTTAGTCGTTTACATAAGAGCAAGTTCGTGCGACCCAGTCGTGCATTTTATTTTCAATTGCTTCGTCTTTTTGACATATTCAGTATAAGATGAAGAAGTGTAGCGGAATGAAGGTACGTTTCTACATCCATCATATAAGCTGTCAAAAAGACGAAAGACGAAATGAACAAAAAAAAAAAAAGAATCGTGTGGTCAGGCTCCAAGAGTCAAACGAAAGTATTATATTTTCGAGCACCATTAGGGTCGATCACATTCCCAAATATGGTTGACAAGTTATGGTTTTTCCTCCTGGAATCACAGTTTGTTGCAAATATATGCATCGCCCCAAAAATCTATCCCTCAAAGAATTTACACCCAGTGTTCACGGTAAGATTAAAAAACTTTTTTTTGCAGATGGACCTAGGAGATTAAGAGACGTCACTACTTCTTGAGGAAATGCGAAATCTCGCTGGAGAAATCTTCGAAGACCAATTCCTCGCAGTACTGTGGCTGGGCTGCCTCCCGATGAACCTGCAACCCTCGACAAGGTGGCGAAAGTGGCCGATCGTATTACTGAAACCACAAACGTTGTGTCAGTGGCTACAACCCAGCAACCGAGCAACTCTCACAAAGAAGACCCATCGCTTTCACCATTAGTCAGGCTGTCAACGCAAATTCACGACATCAGTAGACGTTTTTGTTTGCTCGAACAACTCCATCGCGTTCCAGGCCGTGGCGAGGCAAATCAACTTGGTGCTTCATCAGCTGGCCTGTTTGCTTATGATGAAACCACCGGACGTAATTTTTTGATTGATACTGGTGAGGACATTTTTATCATCCCACCAAAAAATCGCTTCAACTTCACCACGAACAACCAATTAAACTTCCTTAGAATTTAGGCGCAAACGATTCTGAAATTAACGTTTATGGACAAGACAAACTCGTTCTATTGTTCGGCCTACGAAGAACATTTTCATGGCATTTCACTCTTGCGAACGTAGCGACGACGCCCCTATTGGCCCAGAATTTCTTAAGTTCTTAAATCTTTCAGTAGATTTACATTTACATTTACATTTACAGTTCAACGTGGGCAGCATTTTATCCTCTGATACCCCTCAGGTAACATTGTTCGATAGTAATAATCCTTTTTCGTTTCTCTTAAAGGAATTCAAAGACCTGTTCTAAAAACAGCCATTGAAACGCAAGGCTATAAAAACTGAAATAACCCATTGCATCTTAACAACTGGTCCACCAGTCAGGGCAAAACCTCGCCGACTACCACCCGAAAAACTCAAACCTGTAAAGGCCATATGCCACCAGTTCTTGGAACAAGACATTTGCACATCAGCAAAAAGAATCTGGTCATCTCCTTTGCACAAGGTCCCAAAAAAGTACAACACAATGGCGACTGTGTGAAGATTATATAGATGCCTCAACAACAACACAGTTCCAGACAAATATTCAATCGCTCATGTTCAAGATTTCGTCAATATCTGCCATGGAAAAAGCTTACCATCAAGTTTCAGTTCAATCAGCTGATGTATCAAAAACAGCGATAACCACTCCTTTTGAATTATGGGAATTTCACATTTTCACAACCGAAGGCCTCAAAAACGCAGCACAAACATTTCAGCGGATGATCGACCAGGTTTTGCGTGGTCTAGATTTCGTGGTGTCTTACATACATCGATGATCTTTTGCGCGCTTCCGAATCAGCAGAGGAACATGAACTTCATCGTCGAACCTTCTTCACTATAGGCTACGTGAATATGGTCTCACTGTCAACTTAGTGAAGTGCGTGTGGGGTGAGTCAGAGGTTCAATTTTTAGGTCATCCTGTGACGCCTGCTGTAATCAAATCGTTGCCGAGTAAGATCGCAGCTTTTTAAGAATTCGAAAAGCCTACGATATCCAAGGACCTGCGCCGCCGATTCACAGCTATCATAAACTTCTACTGAAGATTTATTCCAAACTCTGCTACAGTCCAAGATCGCCTCCAAAAACTCATCGAAGGTAACGTGAAGAACGACAACGACATATTAAATGGACATCCGAATCCGAGGCAGCATTTTTCGAGTGTAAGGAAGCACTTTGAAGCGATATTCTTTTAAAGTTTTTTTACGACCTTTAGTCCAACTGCGTTTCGCCCAGGTACGACAGTTGGGCTCATCAGTTAGATGCTGCCGTACCCTTCTAAAACGCAAAATATTAGTCGATGGTTATCAACACAATATAAAATTTACAGCATGAATACAATATAAATTATATTATTCTAGGGGAATTTGGTCAAATTCAGACACCTAGAAAATGACGCCCGTGGTCTGGCTGATATAAGAAGAAGGAAAAACGAAAAATAAGTTTTTGTTTTTGTTTTTGTGGACTGTATTGATTAAATCAATTGAAAGTTTTTTTATATTGTATTGTAATGTATTCATGCTGTAAATTTTATATTGTGTTGATAACCATCGACTAATATTTTGCGTCTTAGAAGGGTACGGCTACGGCAGCATCTAACTGATGAGCCCAACTGTCGTACCTGGGCGAAACGCATTTGGACTAAAGGTCGTAAAAAAACTTTCAATTGATTTAATCAATACAGTCCACAAAAACAAAAATAAAAACTTATTTTTCGTTTTTCCTTCTTCTGATATTCTTTTAATTCATCCTTCGCAATTGCTGAGGTTGAGAAAATTGTGGAGTTATCGTTCTTTCTGGGTATGTTTCGCTCAGTGAAATTTGCTTAACTGAGTAGAGTAAGGAGTGCGAACAAAGTTAACTTTTATTAAAAATTGCTGTGTTTAAAGCACCGATGCAATCGAAAGGGAGCCAAAAGACGAACAAAAATTAAAATCGTTTTCGTGTAAAAGCAGTCTATTTCGTATCAGATAACATCTCTGTTTAAATATAGATGTAAAAGTTGTTGCATCAAACAACATCCCTGTTTAAACATAAATCTAATAAACTTAACGTTACGTAGCAGAGTTCGGTGGGGCGTTCTTTTTCTTACAATATTTAACTCTTGAAATAAGTAGGTTCCTTCCTTTAATTTGTGATTAAACTGTGATTTTCTCTGCATTTCTATGAATTTTAGCCCAAAGTTCTGTAAAAGTTCATATACAAAAAATAAAATTCTACTAAAATGCACAGAAAAGCCCGTTCTAATATTCCTTCTAATGCCCTTAAGTCTTTTTTAAACTAATAAAAAAGGGCATTTCTCCATCAGATATTAAATACATAAATTTCAAACTAAGTGTTCCTTCAGACTGCTTTGACCAGCTTATGAGCGATGCTTCGTTATGGCCTTGGGGTGTTAAAGTGAAGCCATTTATAAATTATCCAAAAAACGACAGAGCTTCTCTGTCAATCAATATAACCTAACATCGTATGCTGCCGAAAGAGATGAAAATATCGAGTTAAATGTCGCTGCTGTTGCTGATGGATTGCCAAAATCTTCATCAAGTAGATTTGAAAATTTATCATTTTATTATCAAAATGTTGGTGGGTTAAGAACCAAATTAGATCATATTTTTGTTTCATTTTCTTCATTTACGTATGATATTATTATATTGACTGAAACTTGGTTAACTGAAAATCATTTAAGTGCTGAATATTTTCCTAACTATTATAATGTATTTAGAAAAGATAGATCCTTGTATAATTTCAGGGATGGAAAGAGGTGGAGGTGTATTGATTGCGATTCTTGCCTCACTAGCATGCAGTCTTATAAGTTTGGAATCAAACTTTTCCAACTCTGACCTGGATATTGATCAACTTTTAGTCAGTGTTAAAGTAGGTCAATCAGAATTTTTTATTTCTGCTAGCTAGGTACATTCCACCTAGAAGCAAATTCGACATTTATAATGCCCATTTAAACAATCTTAAGCCAATTTTGGAAAATCTTAGGAGTTTTCAACATATTCTCTTTTCGGGTGACTTTAACCTTTGTAACATTGAATGGACATTGGACTTAGAAGACAAGTATTTAATTCCTTTTAATGTTACAACTGAAATTGAATCCCTTGTTATTGACTTCCTTGGTCAATTTAATTTAATTCAAATCAATAACCAACGTAATCATCTAAACCGTTTTCTTGATCTCGTTTTTGTAGATGTCGAGTTTCATATTATTGTCTTGATAAGTCCAATTTCGCGGTCATTGAAAATTCTATCCATCATATTGCAATTGATGGAAATTTTTGTTTTTATCACTATATAAAGAATGTATTATTCAATCAAAAAACTATTTACGATTTTCGAAATGCTAACTATGATGCAATGGTTGACTATTTGTTGTCTATTTCATGGCCAAGTGTTCTTTGTTCTTCAAACTTGGATAACACTTATTCTGCTTTTACTAGTGTTTTCAAAGGTGCAATTGAATTATATGTACCTAAGAAACATTTGATAATTAATTCTAGTCCAGCCTGGTATAATAAGAGGTTGAATAATCTTAAAAATAAAAAAAATAAAGCATACAAATTATATAAAACTGATATAGAGAATATGGAACTGCGCATAAATTACTTTCATCGCCAACGTGAGTTCGATTTTTTAAACAAATTTTTGTATAAAAACTACCTTTTATCGGTTGAGAGTGATCTAAAATCTAATAGTAAGCACTTTTGGAAGTTTATAAGCTCAAAACGTAATTCAAATGGAATACCAAGTTGCATGAAGTACCTGGGCTCAACGTCTAGTGAGGTGCCTAAAATCTGCAATTTTTTTGCGAACTATTTTCAATCGGTGTATTCATTAGATGCTCCTTCCATCCAGGAGATGCCCAGTGTTGGTAGAGTTGTTGACATTGGTTCGATTGTTCTTAGCTCCATGGAGATAGAAGAGGCTTTATATGGATGGAAGCAAAAGCGAGGGGCCTGATGGAATTCCTGCTATTCTTTTAAAAAAGTGCGCAATTGCGATAGCTGAACCACTTTCAATCATTTTTAATCTTTCTCTTGCCAATGGCCAATTTTTGGATGGCTGGAAAATTTCTTTTTTGTCTCCCATTTTTAAATCGGGGTCAAGGCAGGAAGTAACAAATTACAGACCAATTTGTAAAATTTCAGCTATACCAAAAATATTTGAGAAACTAGTTTGTAATAGACTATCCGATTTGTTTCGGAACCATATATCAGTACATCAACATGGTTTTGTAGCAGGTAAATCAACAGCTACAAACTTAGCTTTAATGACTAACGTCATCATATCAAATATGGAAAAGAGGTGCCAAACCGATATTATTTTTACAGATTTTGCTAAGGCATTTGATAGAATAAACCATCATGTTTTATTTCATAAATTAAGTTCCTTAGGTATCCATTCTAATCTTCTGAAGTGGTTAGAATCTTATTTGACGGATAGAATTCAAATCGTTAAAATCGATAATTCATTCTCAAACAACATTTCTGTTCCGTCTGGAGTCCCACAAGGAAGTCATTTGGGACCACTATTATTTTTGCTATTTGTCAATGACATTCCAGAAATATTTGTGGATTCAGATTGCCTTCTTTTTGCGGATGACCTTAAACTCTTTCGGAAGATTAGCTGTGAGTAGGATTGCTCCCTCCTCTTATTAGATCTGGGGAGACTTGACTGTTGGTGCCAACGGCATTATCTTCTCCTTAACATTTCTAAATGTCAAGTTTTATCGTGTTTCAGGAATTATAATCCAATTTTGTTTGATTACAACATCAAAAACATTTGTCTAGAGCGTGTGAGAACGAAGAAAGATTTAGGAATTATTTTAGATACGAACTTGTCATTCTTACCACACTATGACTATATGATTAACAAAGCTAATCAAATGCTCGGTTTTATCAAAAGAAATACTAGAGAATTCTCAGATCTCTATACCCTAAAATCACTTTATAATTCTCTAGTAAGGTCTGTTTTGGAATACTGCTGCATAATTTGGAATCCCTATTACAATAATTCCTTAGATAGAATAGAAAAAGTACAGAGGAATTTCAAAAGATACGCTTTCTTTAAGTTGAATTGGAGGATTCCAAGGCCATCCTATAATAGTAGATGCTTATTATTTGGTATGCAATCTCTTAAAGATCGTAGGATATACTTTTCGGTGATGTTCATCAGAGATGTTATTACTTATCATATTAATTGTCCTCCGTTGTTTACATTAGTTACAGGGGGAATTACACCATCAAGGAGTACACGTTGTCGATTTTTAATCTATGAACAGTTTCATCGGAGCAATTATGGCCGAAACGAGCCTATATCCCGTTGCATCAGGGAAGCTAATTTTTTCTGTAATAGACTTGATTTTTTTTCGATTTGCTCGAGAGACATCTTTAAATCCCTCGCATTAAATATAATTTCAGCTTCTTTTACTAATAGCACTTAAATTTGTATTCATTTATTCAAATCTTTTAACTATGTATGTTATTATTTTGTAAGATTGTACTTTTATTTGTATATACCCACCAACGTTTAATTATGTCAATTATCTTAGTCTAAGAGAATTTATATTCGAATTGATGAAATAAACTAAAACAGAAAATGTTTTCAATATTTTCTTTTCTATTTATGAAGGTAACAGCGGCTAAGAGCGAAATTTTCCAGATGGCATAGTGCTATAGTTTTTATTTTTTAATACTTTTTTTTTATATATTTTTATTTTCTTTCTTCGTGACCTTTTATTTAATTAAATAATGTTTATACTTAAGTGGCCTTAAGATCAATTTTTGTTAATATTTTTTTTGTTTTTTTATGTTGTGACGTTTCGAATGTGGTTACACCCTTCTTCAGACAACTTTAAAAAATACAAATATTTTTTATTTGTTTGTTCGTTTTTGGTTTCCGTGTTTTTTTTTTAAATCTTTAAAAGACGTTTTAAATCTTTTTTTTTTGTGTATATATCTTATCTCTTTTGTTTTTTTATTTTTTAATTTGTTTGAAAATTTATTACAAACAAAATGAAGTTTAATTATATGAATTTTTAAATTCAAATAATTTATTTTGAAAATAAATTCAAATATTTATGTATGTATATACATAAAAATATTATGTATATACATACAAATATTTTCAAAATAAATTATTTGAATTTAAAAATTCAGATAATTAAACTTCATTTTGTTTGAAATAAATTTTCAAACAAATTAAAAAATAAAAAAACAAAAGGGATAAGATAAATACAACAAAAAAGAAAAAGATTTAAAACGTCTTTTAAAGATTAAAAAAAAAAAAAAAAACAAAAAAAAAAATAAAAAATATTTGTATTTTTTAAAGTTGTCTGAAGAAGGGTGTAACCACATGCGAAACGTCACAACACAAAAAATCAAAAAAAGATTAACAAAAAAATATTAACAAAAAATTACCTTAAGCCCGCTTAAGGATAAACATTACTTTTTTTTATATTTAATTGCACTATGGTTGTTAAAACAAATGAATGCTTACATTACATTACATTACATTATATAGGTACCTATCTCCTACAAACATTTCTTTTTGTATTTTTTTTTCTTCGAAATTTGGAATTTGCTGATTTTTGCATTAACATTTAACACCCTCGCCATCACGAAATTCAGCTATTTCAATGCGTTTATATTGCTTTTTTTCGTCATGTTCGTGTGTAACATACATACATACATATATATGTACATATGTGTCAAATTTTCTTTTTTTTTATTATTTAAAAAAACAATCACTCATTTTCGCCGTTTTTAAGAAGAGCACTTAAAACTTGATCTAGATTTTAACATTTTCCTCTCGCTGTCTGGGTATGTGTTTTCACACGTGTTGCATTGACACTAGATAAACACATTTTCCAAATGTTTATTTTTCTATAAGTTTGACAGTTCATCGAAGGGTGTCAAAGTTGCAAATTAAGAATTTGGAGCAAATGTGTTTTTGTTGGTATATAGAATGTATACATCAATGTATTTCCGGAGATTAAGCCATTGAAAGACATTTTGCAAAAAGATAGAAGTAAATTTAATGGATTTTGATATATTAGAGAACTGTCAAAAATAGGGCAAAGTTCTTTGACACTTTAAAGTTTACTTAAAAAAAGAGACTAGAAGAAAGGACCTGTTTATTAATTTGATTCTTGAAATATAAATCCTCAAACACAATTGACTGTGGTTGAGACCAAACTCATAAGATGATAGTACTTAAGTAGATATTACCTATCTGTCATAAATTTCTGTTTGACTATAAGATAGCTGTGGAAAATCAGAAGTGTGGACATTATTAAAGACATGACCGAGGACTGCAGATCCCTGCACCATACTGGACATTTGCTTAGACGGATTTATGTTACCTTTGATAACGTAAACTTTGAAATATCTTCCGGAAAGGAAACAAGAAAGTTTTTCAACATGGTACCGTTAAAGGTCAACGGTAAATGTTACAGCATTACCTATGGCATCCTCAAAGAAATATGGTCCAGTGAAGCAGCCGGTCCAAATGGTGCAACGTACAGTTACTCTACGAGCCTGTAGCAAAGCTGAATGTACTTCGTCGCTCATAATAACTTTGCGCAAAAATGGCGTCGTTTATATAGCACTAAATAAATTGTTATCGATCACTCTGCACCATTGTCAACTGACAATTGACAAATTTCATTCACATAAAAATGTCAATCAAATAAAACCGACCTGGAACATAAAACGGGCCTTGTAATTAGGGGTGTTTCTTGAAAAAATATTAACTATTGGATGTGGCAATACAAATACTTCATGCTTTTATAAATAGGATTCAATTCAATTCAATTTTGTTTTATTGAGCCTACTATTTGCAATTTGGCTTACAACTAATAAGATACTACATAATGTATGAAAATTTACATTTGTTGGATAATGGGGGGCCTAAATTTACATGATGAGAAAAAAAAAAATTAAAAAGGTCGGTTGACTGGATCGTTTTCAGGGTGTTCATTCCCGGTTGTCAGAGTTGATTTTTGTGGGTTGTTGGCAGGGGTGGCGTTTAGCCGCTGTGGTAGACTGATCCAATGTCAGCGTAGAACAAGACTACTTCCTCGTTGTCTTTGATTATGTTGTCATCCACAGTGATGGAAACTCTGAGGTATCTCGGTTTGGGATGTCGTTGTTCTGTGGTCATCCTTCTCATAAGCCGATTCGGGTGGTCGATGATGTTCCGCATTAGATTCTTCGTTGAATGAACTAGATATTTGTCCAGTGGGATTAAATTCGCTTCTGTGCAGAAATGCGCGTTCCTGTAGTGTTTCTGTCGTTGACGGTCGAAGTGGAGTCCAGTGAAGATCCTCAGTATCTTCCTTTCGAATAGTTGAAGTTCCTTCATAGCTGTCTTCGAGATGGAAAATCAGACTGGGAAGGAATAGCTGATCACTGGTCGCGGAGCTGCTTGTAGATTAATATCTTTGTCGGTTGGCTAAGGTCTGATCTTCTTTTCAGCAATGGGTGCAAACGGCTGAAGGCCCAGCTGGCCTTTTTCAGAACATTTCTTGAGTACAGGCTAAACCTTAGCAATTCGTTGAAGTGTACTCCATACTTGACGAAACGACGGTTCTATACTTCAGAGTATATTATGCCTGCTGGTTCAAGAGGAACTCCTTCATTTTCAATATTGAACTTCTTTCTAACTAATCGAGGTATTCAGAAATTGAGGGTTTCTTGCTTCAAGTAAGTAGAAAATAATGTAAATCTGAACTTACTAAAAAAAGTTAATTTCAATATTGGTATTCCGGTTCAGTCATTTAATAGAGTGTTCAATGCAAACTCTTGGCCAAAAGGTTTACGTTATAGATATGAATTCAAAGCTTAATGAGCAAAATAAATTAATTATTTATTTATATAAAGTAATTTTTCCAGCCATCATAATGTTTGGATCACCTCTATATGTTGGGAAGATGTGCAAAAACTCATATTCTTAGGTTAGACAAAATGGAAGTTAAAATTTTGAAAATGATGCTCATTTTGCCGTGGGAATTCTATTCCACACGGTTCTTCTAAATGTTTGAAGACCCAATACATCATTGGTTACTACCTATGAATTTCATCTTTATTAAGTTTCACCACTTCTCCACTTTTCTGAGCGAGGTCACTCCATTCGATTTAGCTAGCCCGGTTAACTATGTACTGTTTGAATGCATATTTTATTTGTACGAGTAAGTTGGTGATTTGGCATTTTAAAAACTTTTATGTTTAATATATATGAAGCTTAAATGTCTTGATGAAAAGGGGTGATTGTCCAGTTTCTAGCATTATCATATAGAATAGATAGTTCGATGCTAAGTGAAAAGTTCGTTTCATGTATAATCTAAGCAATTTCTCAACGGTACGGTATTGTGTGGCATAGATTACTACAGACTCTGATAATACCTGAAGCCATTTAAACTTACTGCTGTGAGTAATAAACTTATTGTTAAAACAATTTCTCCATGTCACGTTGATAGATGATTTAGAATTCTGCAGTTTTTCTTGAAGATGCTTTTCCATAATTAGATTTTTTTTAGAAGTAACTCTTAAGTTTTTATCTTCTTTTATGACTTCTTCTATTTACATCAACCATTATTGAATACTATTACTCTCGATTTCCTTATGTTTAACGTAAGTTCCACTGTGCACAGTATTCAAAAAGCTTGTTCATTATAAGCTACAGGGATTCTGTAGAAAACGCTATAATAACTATGTATATCGTTCGCAAATAGCAGAACTTTAACTAATCTTCCCATGTAATCCACTCCTCCTGGCAAAGTAATTGTTCTGGTCAAATCTTCTATAAAAAGAGCAAATAGAATCGGACTTAGCGCACACTCTTGCCTTACTCCAGTTTGAGTTTGGAACAATTCCGTTATACCTTCACTATTCCATACTGCTTCCCTTGTAATATTATACAGACTTTTAAGAAGTTTTACAAACTTTACGGTCTACGGTATCAAATGCTACCTAAGGTCCACAAAATTATACAGTTTTCTATACATAAATGATGTTATATAAAGTGGAATATTCTGCTCTGAGACCCGTCTTCAAAAGACTGTGGCAAGATAGCCATTCACTCAGACGTTTAAGCCGTACGACTATTAAAATTTTGTAGGAAACATTCAAAAATGAAATCCCTTGGTATTATTCGGCTCATTAACCTTTTTGTGGGCTATCGGTTTGTCCAAATTATATCATTGTGGAAACCAGGTATGGCATACTGAAAGCTTTTGGATTATTAAGGTTTTGAAAGTGAGACTGCAGAACTCCCAGGCTTAAAATATATATATATCATCACTACCTTCCACTATTGAACTTTCTTGCTAAGCTCCAATACTCTGTAGCATTCCTTTCGCTTAATTTATAGCTTCGGACTCGTAAAAAGACATCTTTTTTGCTTACAAATATTGTTGAAATTCGCGTTTGACGCATATGAGTTATCATCTGATATCTGACTTCATGAACCTTGAAATATATTTATTTATTTATAAAAATTTATATATTTTTAATTTACTTTTAATTTTTATATTTTTTTTTTTTTCAGTATAAAGGTAGCTCTATATGAATTATCTGTTAATTGTGCAATAGTTTTAGTGAACAAAAAAAACTATTATAAAAATTCAGCTATAATAAATAATTTTTCTACCAAAATGAGAAAAAAAATTCCTGCGCCTAATGTGATACTCCCATACCTACTCGCACGAGTTATTCGCGAACTATCATTTCGGTACAAGAATCAATCGGCATAAATTGACTTTCCCATTTCCTAAGCATTCCGTACCTCTCTAGATCCGCAACAAAAATTTAGATAGGTACCATTTTGAAAATTGATTTATGTATTTCGAGTTGAATAAAGGATCTTCTTAATGACTGTCAATTGATTGTAAGCTTCCCTTTCTTAAGTTCGTCACGTAAATTTTTTCCTCCTAGCATCAGCTTAATCATAATTGCCACCTCTAATCGTCCAGCTCGTTAGACAGTTCTTTCACTTATTTTCTTCTTCTTCTTCTATTTTTTTTTTCTTTCTTAAAATCATCTCCTTTATTCATTTTTTTCCTAAGCTTTTGCTAAATTATACCTTTTCAGTAGGATAAAATGGGACCATGAAAATAGAATCGGAAAAAGTCAACCCCCTCGGGTCTTTTGGTTTCTTTTTAAATTCGAATTACACAAAAGTCCTTCCCGCCCAGTGATTCATTTAAGATGTGCAATTTTCTTCATCTTACCTCATTTTAAGGATTCGCTTAACAACCCAGCACCATTTATATAGTATAGAGTCGACACGTTTTTCTCCTTGAAGAATGAGAAAATTGTGTGGTTGCTGCGAAGAAGGACAAGCTTCGAGTATTTTCGTCTTCTTTTTTTTTTTTTGTTTTCTGTTGTAGAAAATACTTGCACGTCCTTGATTGGCCTTCTTATATAATTTTTTCTTTGTGTTGCTTTAAACTTCCAAGTATTTTTCTTTGAAGAGAAAAAAAAGCGTCAGTGGCCATTAAGGGTGGAAATGGTGAGTTTTGACAGAAGACGCAAGCAACGGACAGAAGACGAAATTGCCTTCTTTCCTTTTCATGGTATACAATTCCGAGTGTCTTCTTGTTGAATGTCAATCGGTTTTACCTGAATTGTTTTTGTAAAATTCAAAAATTAAATAATGATTGAATGTTCTAAATAAAAATTAAATTTGATTTTTTTTAAATAATTTATGGTATGTGCAATTTATTTGACAAAAATATTTAAAAGCATGAAATAAATTTTGTAGACGAAACAGCAAGGCCTTAGTATCTCATTATATTTATTTTAGAATAAGAATTTTAATTTTTGAGTTTATTTTTATTTATAAATATACAATTTGACTTAAAATTAGATTATTGCTTAATTAAATCATGTTGGCCCAATAGGGGCCCAAGGTTTTTCTTCTGGCTTTAAATAATGCTATTTGCTTACAATATCATATTAATTTGCGTCGTCGTTATGGATGATGACTTCAAATTGATCGTAAGTGAAGGCGTAGGCTCTAGTTGATGCTGGATGATTTGTTAAACTTTTCACTTGGAATTAACTTCCAGGTTCCCGGTGATTTGTCCGAAGAGCTGCAACAACTACTGGTCCAGTAGTATTAATTTTGCTTGCTCGTGCAGTTTCATAGTTGCTATACATATACTTCTTCTTCAGTGACTTATACGGTTTAGTGGGGTGCAAATTCGAAGCATCCATCTTTCAAAGTGCATCATCTTCTACATTGCTGTAGGTGATATAGAAAACCAGATGGTACAGGCGTAGGCCAGAACTGTTTGGATAAGTTGTTTGTACTCAAGCAGCTCGTACTTCTTACTTAGTTAATTTCGCCTCCTGAGTAACGGATGAACTAAGTGCAGAGAATAGTTGGCTCTCTTCAACATCAACGGTGATGCTTTTTGAATTTCAGTTTGTTGGAAAAAATGATTTCCAAATACTTCGTTGACAAGAACGTTGGGACAAGAATGAATTAGTTTTTTAAATTAATTGCATTATTCTTAATAGATCATTAAGCCCGATTGTCTAAACAACTTCGTTGATCATTTGACTGCTAATTCAGTGTTGTCTGGAATTTGATGCTATCACAGAACGTACCAAACGCTCGTCTTCGAATGACAGTCACTGGCGTTCGGAAACAAATGATTTATACTCGTATTTTCAATCCCCAATTGACATATCTAGTATTCCCATAGGTTTTTAATGTCCTCTTGCACTCTCCTGGCAGCAATTTCGTCTACATAAAGCTTCGTCTTTGTACGTGATATGTTGGCTGGTTGATCAGTAGTGTAAATGTTGAACATCAGCGGTCCAAGTTTTGCTCCGTGAGGGTCTTCAGCGTCGATTCCCTTGGTTGATGATACGTGCTATGCTACCTGTACTTAGGTCTAAGAGTTAGCAAATTTTTGGTTATTCTTACAAAGTGATTAGAAAGTTCAACTGCCGAGAGTTTGAATAGTAGTCCTTTTATCCAAAAGCTGTTGAGACTTTTTCTATACCCAGCAAGCACGCTTTAGTCGATGCTTCCTGTTGAGTCCAAGATTAACATCACTATAAAGTCCTAGCAGTAGGCGTAGAGTAGAGTGTTTATTTCGAAATCTGCACTGAAATCCCGGTATGACATCTTTTTCTTCGCAGAAGATTTTGAGTTTCTTTAGTATTTACGCCTACAGTATTTTGGCTCATACATCAGAACAACGAAATTGGCCGATATCTTTCCACATTTCCGCGGTTAGTTTTTTTTTTCGAAACGAGCATAACTTTTGGCTTTTTCCATTGATGGAGTCAATGGCCCAAGCCACTTTCCTATCTAAGGTTGCGCGTACAGTAGTGCGACAAAGCGATGCGATGCGAGAAGCGTTTGCGTGCGAGAAAAATATTTACATTGATTCTTATACACGTGCGCACAGTGAAACGATATTAGATGCGAGTGTTGCGAGCTTCTCGCATGCCTATCGCAAGCATCTCGCACACAAACTGTTCTGACCACTTTTTGAAGCGAGTTCGTGCGAGAAAGCTCATAATTGTTTGTTTTGAGGTTTCAAAAAAAAATTAAAAGAGTAAAATTTTGTTATTTCAGTGCTTTTATTGTGTGGTGCAACTTTTTACAATTTTGGTGGCAATAATTATAAAGGGATTAACAACATAACTGCAGAAAATATCGCTTCTACTGTGCGCACTATCTCGCATCTAATTCTCGCATCTCGAACCGCTTGTCGCATCGCTTCTCGTATCGCATTGCTTTGTCGCACTACTGTACGCGTAGCCTAAGATTTGGATACCTATATATTGGAAACCTAACTTATTTTTAACCTTCTCATGAGATAAGATGTATCGATTTTACATCCTGGGAAGAGAGTGCTAGTATGTGATTTTAATGTCTCAGAGCAGGGTCTGTCCAGGTCTTGGCCGTTATTTTAGGTCAACCAGGTAAACCTTTCATATGAGTTTCTTAAACCTTAGCAGCATGGCTTCGCTGATATATACATATGTGATTCCACGTTCCAAGTTTGGATTGTAACTCCACTTTTAATGAATTCTATGCGCCCGTTCAATTCTTCCCAAAGAATAAATTCTTATTTTCCGCACAGAGAAATCGATGTTACGGCCGAGTTGAATGAACACAATTCTTCATGACTGCGCTCCTCTAGTCAGAGAACATGTGAAGAAAGGAATGTCAAGACTTTTTCTGAGCCAAACAACTTTGAACAGCACATTCACGAGCATCCTCGGATTCTTGATATTACAGGAAAGTCCGCGAAGACCCTAGACTTGTTTCGTACAAATACACTGTAAGTGTGTTATCTCCTCAAGGCACATTAGACCATTGTGTCATATATGAACATTTTCGCGTGTCAACAAAACACAGTTAGAGAAAAAACTACGAAGAGAACGAGAAATGCAATTGGCACGGTCTCAACGATTTCTTCAGGAATTTTTACTGGTCACTATACTTTCTCGAAAGCGACGTGGACGCCAGTGCAGATATGATTTCAAATTTAGGGATTGTTTTTTTAATGAAAAAGTTTTTCCCGAATAGGGATAAATCTATCAAACTGAAAGAGAACTCTTGGTTTGATTCGAGCTGTAAAGAGGTTATTATAGGGTCAGAAAAGTAAGTTTCCGATGTTATAAAGCCAACCCTACTGAGGAAAACTGGAACTAGTTCAGGCTAGAAAAACCTGATATGATCATATTAGACGAAGCAAATTTTTGCATGACGAACAATTAAGGCTTAAAATACTACAAAGTCCAAAAGAAAGTAAAAATTTCCAAGATTATGGGACAAATATTCTTTCTCATTCGATGGCCCGGATAGTAACTCTCTCATTGTTCTGAAGAGGTGTTCCTCAAAGATGGCAAAACCATTGCAAAAGCTTGACCATCTGTCCTACTGTCCAGTTCTCTTCCTTCCCGATGAGTTTTACCTTGTCGTGGTGGGGAGGTTTACGTCTTTTTCTCCGGATAACCCAGCTGGAGATTTAGTCAACTAAGAAAACTCTTAGGATTATCGTTCCTAATTTGCCTTAAGGCGAATAAAGACAAATAAGTGATTAGAGGAGTCACTGCCATAACATGAAGAAAAGCACTGAGATAGTTATTCTCTTTTGCTCGATGTTTTGGTTTCAACAATCCGGATAATCGATGGTCCTACCCGGTGCCTGAAGATTAAGAAAGATTGCTTAGGACTATCGTTCCTAATTAGTTGTAGGGCGAAAAAGAGCAATCAAATATGTATATTGGTGCAGATTGTGGTTGGCTTCGATCAGCTATAGTCTGCACCACGGAGTTTTACTCCATATCTTTGCTTAATTCGTTAAGCGCATTTTTTTTTAAATGTTTCAACACAGCGCGGGCGTGAAGTTAAGAAGAGAAAGAAGGATAGGAAAGATGTGTGGCACGATGTTCTGAGACTGAAGGTTGTTGTCTCAGATATTTAATCTCCAGGGATGGCGGCTGAACTAAAGCGGAGAATGCCGTGTCTTATTTGTATGTCGCTTATAATTCCCATTATTTTATTCGTGTTCATCCTTGTTGGGATACTAGTTTAACTCAATTACATGTTGTTAGTGTTATGCCTGAACAACATGTAATGAGTAAACCAGCAACCCAGTGATGACAAGTTTAGAAGGTTTTTAATGGAATTAAAATGACATAGACGACGGCAGGGATCGAACCTGTTATATTATTGTAAAAATGTTTAAAATAACTTTATAATAATAAAAATTTAAATTAATTTATGAATCCCCCGCTAATTATAGCCCCCATGGAGTAAGGACCATGGAATCACTGTCACTGGGAAGGCCTGGAGATGCCTGACTCGTACTCCGAAGACAAGACCAACGATGAAGCATTTGAGAGCGATGTGGAGAAAGGTTTGTTTAGGAATCTAGTCTTGCACGAGGCTGAAAGGGGGTGGCTTCCTTTCATCAAGATAAAAAGCAACTGGGAGCCTGTCCTGGGCCGTCAGTGCTTGGTGGGCCAAGTAGTGGGGTTAAGCCATAAACGGCAGGTATCCACTATAAATCCTATTTCAGTTCTGCCTACACAGTGCAAATTTGGAACAGTATGTAGGCTGACTTGTACTCTGAGTCTGAGGCATTACTGTACAAGACATTGATTGGTGGCGGCAATGTCGAGTTGGTTTTGTCAAGGAATCAATATCTGCACCTGCTGGAAAGGAGTAGCTACCTTTCTTCCAAAGATAATAAGCAAGTGGGAATATGTCCTGGGAAAACGTCAGTGCTTGGTATGCCAAGTAGTGAGATAGAGTCGAAAAGACAGGTACTCACTATACAACCTATTTAAGTTCTGTCCAGTTCTCTTGTCGAGTAAATCAAATACAGGATTTGTAAGGCCTGTCCCTAAAAAAGTCAAATCTTCTTTCACTTCTAACTATCATTCAGTTGCACTTACGCCCCTTTTTACAGAGTCATGAAAACGCTGATAAATTATCGAACGAAAGCTTCTCAATGACCATCAGTACGACTTCCGTAGCAATATGTTCATCAACGGTGATCTTGTGGTATATCTCACCGAACAGTGTCACAAATCTTTACATCATTTTGGAGAAAGTAACATTATTGCACTTGATATTTCAAAAGATTTCACAGACTTTGGCATCAAGCTCTCTTATCAAAAATTGGTGCATTTGGTATTGATGAATCTCTTCTTCGTTGGTTTAGAAACTACATTTCCAACCGCTTAACACATGTTGTTTTGGATGGTTTTTTGTCTGCAATTCTTAAAATTAATACTGGTGTGCCACAGGGCTCCATTTTTTCTTCGACTCTGTTTCTGATATTCATCAATGATCTCTTGGCTAGAACTTCTAATCAATTAAATTGTTTCGCTGTCGACAGTAGGTACTCTCGGATAAGTTTCCAGATACATTGCCTTTCGTTCTCAAAGGTCATCTTTCAATCTTGTGCAAGAATCTTGTGATCATTCTTTTTTATGTTGAAGCTCCTCAGCAGTTTTAATATTAATGTTTGTTTAAATTTTCAAAAAATATTTTTTTGGATTTTTAAAAAAAAATTCAAAATATTTTTTTTGAAAAATCAATATTTCGAAAACTTCATGCTCGATTTTTTAAAACTTGATAAATAAAAGTTTTTTTTTAATATAGTCTACAAGACTTGAGAACAAAAAAGTTATTTTACCTAACGATAACACAAAAGTTAAACAATGATTTTCGAAAATCGTATTTTTCTCAAAAACTGTTCCGAGAATTTCGCTAAATTTTTTTTTCTTTTGAGTAATTCGTGCAATCTATAATTTAATAAAAAAAAAATTTGAAAACAAGACATTACTGACTGTACCCCCCATAGAACGATTTTTTCGAATTTTGAATTTCTCATTATCGGCATAACAGATCCTAATGAAATTTTTTATAGAGAAGCTTCTAAAAAGTTTAAAAAACATTGCATTTCTAAACTTTAAAAAAAAATATTTTTTTTTTGAATTTTGAAGAACAAAATCTATTTTTTTCTTGGAAAATTCAATATCACAAAACGGCTCAATATTTTTGTTTTGTAAATTTAGTTTTTATTCGAACAATAATAAAAACCTTGAATTGGCGTACCAAATTTTTTTCTTAAAAATGTGTTATATAAAAGCTTATATTTTTAAGAAACCACTACAACGACTTATAACTTTTGTAATTTATCTTTTACTACTAAAAGAGTTTTAAGAATTAATTTTATGCTTATGAACAGTTTTTTTCTAATAACATTAATTTTTGAAATTCTTATAGTCTTTTACATAGGAGCAAGTTCGTCCGACCCAGTCGTGCATTTTATGTTTTCACTTTTACCTTCTTTTTTATTATTTAAATAATGAAGTTTAATTATTTAAAAATTAAAATTAGATTTTTTTTTTTTTTAATTTTGTTCCATGTTGTTAAATTAAATTTATACTACTCAAGAAGATATTGTATATTACTGCATAAATCTGCACGAATAAATAAATGAATGTGAAACACAAATCGTACAAAGTACTTTCCTCCTTGAATTATGTCCTTGTTAGTACTATGGTCTTCAACAAGCAACTTTGACTGCACCAATTTTTAAGAAGGAATAGAAAAAAAGAAACTAATTTATGTTGATTCAGTGCATTTAGAATTGTCTTTTTGTCATAGACCATCATTATATTTTATTGGTGTAAAAGTAAAGAACATAGTTCTGCTTACAGCGCCCACCATTGCAGCCACGAGCAAAATAGTTTTTCTTTTTAATGTGTAAAAACTGAAAAACTCGTACATATGCAATTTGAACAAACTTTTATTAGTGTACATTGATTCCGACACAACCGACATGCACTGCTGTTCTAATTACTTATTTCAAGTGCATTTGGGTGGCCCCCTTTACTGTGTAGTATAATCATAACGAAGAGAAAGTTTACATAATTGCATGAGACTCTTCCATTTATAATCACAAAAATGAATTTCCAACTCAAACGCAAATGCATTAACGCCATTAATAATTCCTTTTTATTTCCGCTGTCTAATTTCCCAGTTATCACATAAACATTCAAAGCCTGTCGCCGTCATCATCGTCGTCGTAGTCGTCCTAGTAAATTTTAAGAACACTAGAGGAGCTATCAAAAAGTATTAAAGCTGATTTAAAAAAAAAATATAATTTCAATATTCGATGGAGAGAGTGTGCAAACTTGTGGTTGCAATATTGGCGCTAAGTGCATTGTGGAAATGTTTGTAAAATTGAGAGCGTTGGCTTGGTACTGCTTGTTTTTCTTGTTTACTTTGTTTAAGGTTTGATCTATCTAAACAGACGGGATTTATAAATTTTGAACAAAAAATGAAACGATAGAATCTTAAATGCCATCATTCCTTTTAAACCTACTGAATTGCTGAAAACTGTCACATCCTGATTCAAAGTTATGTGACACTGAGACTAAACCGCTTATGTAAATTTTTCAACGCATTCATCTCCAGAAAATTTTATTGAAAAAAAAAATAAAATCATTGCATTTCCCCATTTCGAAAGTCTAAAAATAATTAATTTTTTTTAAAATTGTGAATTCTTTATATAAATCTGGAAAAAATAATAAAAACCTATGTGCTCTCATATAGGCGATAGGTCTTCAGACGCTTGAACCAAACAATCATTTAATCGAGCCGATACACGAATGCGACATCTTACACGTGCGTCATTTTGGTACTACGCAAAAATTCTGAGCTTGACTGTCGAACGGAAAGAAAATGCAAGCTGACTAGAAGAAAAAACTCGTCGTTGGATGTTGCCATTGTCAAAGTCTACAGAGCACACCTGAGTAAGAAGTTGTCCGCTGTGCATTCGACTTAAACAGATGACCAACAATCAATGGTCCCAGTGCAGCGATATCATCAAGGAAGCAGTCGTACCGTAGGCTATTAACCGCTTCAGAGAATGTAGCAACGTTTTAATGATAGTTGCTCAAGTTGTTCAAGTTAAAAAAGTGACAAAGTATTCACATGCGAACATGTTGCAATCGAACACAAGAACACCGAGAAAAGAATCCAGAGATCCTTCGTAAAAGGAAAACGCGTACGAGAGCTCCCAGTTTAAGTAATTCAAAGAATCCCGCTATTGAAAAAATATCGGGAGCTTTAACAAAAAAGTCAAGCAAATGACTAAAGATCGAAAAGCATACGACTTTCGAAACAGTGAAGGTAATTTAGTCAGCGAATTATTGGAAATAACAGGTATATTAAAGCAGCATTTGAAACAGCTGCTTAATGGGTGTCATGAGGACGAGTAGTAAAGCAAGAATATATCCCACTTACATATAAATCCTATTGTCACCAACCTGATAGGTCCATATCAGACCATCGACCAAATATTCACATTACGGCAGATCTTGGAAAAAACCCAGGAACTTTAAATGAACACCTACCAACTTTTCACCAATTTTGAAAAGCCTGTATGTTAGCATCTATAGGGGCAAACTATATAGAGCAATGTCTAGTTTTGGGATCCCTGACAAATTTGTCCACTTGAGCAGAATGATAAACGAGAACGTACGCTGATTCATCATGGTCGGAAAAGATCTCACCGTCCAATTACTCAGATGAAATTAACATAGTTTGTAAGCATTGAAACGGAAGCGAAGAAAATGGGTTTATTGAACAATTAGGCCAAGACCAAGTTTGTGCTGTCATCGCAAGAAAGAACACACACAACACCGACGCACAGTGCGTCGATTGTATGCAGGTAGTGGAAAAAAATCTATTTTTTAAAAGTAAGATAACTGTGATCAAAAATTGGTTGCTAAATGTAGTAAATAGGGGATTTTACTCAATTTGAAAAATTTTTACGCCCCCTACTACGCCCATTTTTGGTAATAAATTGGTTACAAGAAAACTTCTAGTACGATAGTGATTTCAATTATTAATATTCTGGTCAGTGAAGAAATTATGTGTTAAAATAGCGCAAAATCCACCCACTGCCACACGCCCACAATTGTAAATTAATTAGTTAGAAGTCAAACATTTAAAAAAATTGATGATTGTACGATATACAAAAGTTGTAATATTTTAAAGGTTTGTAGGAAAGTATACATTTTCTCAAAGCACAACGACCACAGAATATATCGCATAAAAGATCTTGCAAAATATAATGGATGTTTTTATTGTTGAGAAAAATAATTATTCAAAAAAAGTATCTAATAACAAAAGGAAAAACCGAAAAATAAACAATTACGAATGTATGGGCACCGAGGAAAAAAATGAAAAAAAACATGTTTTAAGTGCTTTTTTTCATTTAATATGAATATATAGATATTTTTAAACAGAATCCTTAAACACTAAAAAAATATAAATACTTATCTATCCTCGTCTGATGAGGATAAATGTTCATCACAAATTAAATATTTTTTTTATTTCAGCATCATATTTCTTTTCTTTACGTTTAATTTGTCTCTGAGAAGAAATGAATGGGTCCGAAATCAAAAGTAAATAGTTCATAACGTCTTTACAATTGTTTGACCTTGAAGACTTTCTAGCGTGGTCAAGCCTAGTTCGACGAAAAGTTTTGTGTAAGCCTTCTAGAGCTTCTTCGGACATTTGTCCTATTGGTATTTCAAAACTTTTCATTATTTCAATGCTATGAAAAAATAATACCATGCATACAAATCTAAATATAGATTTTTCGTTTCGCATATTAAAATTTTAAACTTTTCCAGATTAATGTCCGCTCCTGTTGCGATCACTCGTAAGATAATGGATAAATTTACAATCAAAGTTTGGTCAATCTTTGTTATTTCTGAACTTTTTGAGGGTTCAAAAAAGAAAGCGCGGGTAGTGTTGCCATCGTTTGATGATCCAAATACCTGTTTAGGTTGATCAACATTCAATCCCATTTGCGTTTTAAATTCAGTTTGTATTCTTTTTTTCTCTATTTGGAAAAGAGTTTTGTTTTCGTCCCCTTGAACGCGCCATTTTTTAAAGGATAATCTGTAGGCAATGTGTAACATGCACTCAAATGTACGTATACACAGATGAAGACTGGAGAGGCTAAATCGGTAATTGGCTTCATTTGGAGGTTTCTCGAAACAATTTTCCGTGTTCATCTCACTTGGAAGAGCACCGCAGATGAAACATTTTGACGCCGAATTCATCATCATCATCATCGGCTCGACAACCGGGTTCCGGTCCTGGCCTATTTCAACAAGTCTCTCTACCTATCCCGGTCTCTAGCCGACGCCATCCAGTTGCGCACCCCAAGGCTTCGGGCGTCCTGGTCTACGCCATCTCTCCAGCGCAAGCATGGTCTACCACGCTGTCGTCTACCATAGAATGTACCACAAAGAACTTTCCGAGCAGGTTCCTTTTCGCTCATGCGAGCTAGGTGCCCTGCCCACCGGAGTCTACTGAGCTTAATTTTTGTCACGATATCTGCTTCTAGGTAGATTGCGTACAATTCATGATTGTACCGTCTCCGGAATCGTCCTTCCTCACATATGGAGCCAACAATTCTCCTTAAGACTTTTCTCTCGAACGCAGCTAAGAGGTCGGAGTGCCTTTTGCTAAGCACCCAAGTCTCGGATCCATATGTGAGTACTGGCAAGACCATGGTCCTGTACAGCAGCAGTTTTGAAGTTATGGTGAGATTTCTGGATTTGAAGAGCTTTGACAGACTGTAGTAGGCTCTGTTGGATTTGAGAAGCCGCCCGCGTATTTCTTCTTCTATATATTGTTATCGGCTGCTACTATTGACCCAAGGTATTTAAAGGATTGCACCACTTCAAATTCGTGCTCCGCTACCTTGATTGTTTGACCAACTGTTCCTCTCGCATTCGACGCCACCATGTACTTTGTTTTACCTTCACTAATGTGCAGCCCCAGATTTTGTGCCGCCTGCTCGATCTGGATGAAGAAATCTTGTACAGCTTGTTCGGTTCTTCCGATGATGTCAATGTCGTCTGCGTAAGCCAGTAACTGGCTGGACCTATTGACGATGGTCCCTCTTGTTGCCGTGCCAGAGTCACGGATTGCTTTCTCCAACGCCAGGTTGAAGAGGAGGCAGGCCAAATCGTCCCCTTGTCGGAGTCCATTAAAGATGTTGATTGGTCTGGATAGCAATCCGGCTATTTTTACTTGGCCTGTTACGTTGGTCATGGTCAACCTACATAGTCGTGTCAATTTATTTGGGGTGCCGAATTCTCTCATGGCTTTGTAAAGTTCTACCCTGGCTATGCTATCATAAGCGGCCTTAAAGTCTATAAACAGATGGTATGTTGGGATGTTAAATTCTAGACATTTTTCCATCGCCTGCCTAAGGGTAAATATTTGATCAGTTGTTGATTTGCCTGGAATGAAACCACACTGATATTGTCCGATAAGGTTGGCAACCCTGTTTTGCAAGTGAATAGAAGCTTTAGAAAATCGCTCTTGAATTATTTAAGTTAAAATCAGTTTATTTTACATTTCTTTGAGTTTAAAAGTTTTAAATCATATTTAAATTAATTTTACTATAATTATTATAAAACAGTTCAAGAAAACAAGCCGAAATATCAGGTAAAACTAGCTTTATACGCGACCGAAATTTCTAATTGCAAGTCACATGACTGAAAACAAAAGGAAAAACCATCAGATTGCACTTGAAGATCATTTTAACCCAGAACTTGAAACAAATTTAATAAGAGCAACAAAAATTTACAGACCAAACACAAATATGTCGCTTTCGTCTGCTGATTTCCAAAAAATTAAATCAATTATTGATGATTCGCTCCACACAGAGCTCGAGAAAGCAACTGTTAAGCTAGCCACAAAGGACGACGTCAACAAATTGAACTCGGAAATCAAATTTTTACGCACCCAAAATGAAGAACTAACAAAGAAAGTACAACAGTTCGAAATTCGTTGCAATGTTCTGGAAGATGAACTTGAATTGCAGAGTCGAGATCTTAAGGCCAAAAACATCATTATATCGATTCCAAATGATCACTCCGAAGCTGACCCTCAGGAAAGAGTACGCAGTATAACTCAACTCCTACTTGATGGTGAAGCAACACAAAATATACCACAAGCTATGAAATTAAGTGTGAACGACACAACCATTAAACTTAAAATAAACACCGGTTCAAACGAGATTGCAAACAAAATGCTAAAGAACTCCGCAAAGCTCAAGGGCACAGGTGCTTATGTACAACGAGATCTGACAAAACAGATGCAAATAAAACGCCGAATTTTACTAGGATACCGTCGAATAATTAAAGCACACAAACCAAACGAAAAGATACAAATTAAAAACAACAAGCTTGTAATTAGTAATAAAACATTTTATTTAAACCAATTTAACAAACTAATAATAAATCAAAACGATGATGGAGAAAAACAATTAGAAAGAATGTTCGGAAAAATCAACTTTGAATCTGTCAAAAACATTATGCTGTCCACAACAAATTCTAGACGTCAAGAGGATTGTACTAGATCACTGATTGTTCCCTCACCAATGATGTCTTCAGAACGAAATAGTAGTAGTACAATACATAATTGAAATTTAGAAGCCGTCAGCTCAAATAAATTTTATTGTAGTATTTTAGCTTATAATGTTTCGGGTTTGAATAACAAACTTTTATTTTGTGATTTTTTTAACTATATTAAAACATTCGATGTATTCTTTTTATTTGAAACACATGTCACCGCAGAAAATTCGTTTAAATTTAAAAACCTTTTTAATGGATTCAAACTTTTTTGGATTGGAGCAGTCAAAACATCGGCCAAAGGACGTGCAAGTGGTGGAAGCATATATGGTATTAGAACATCACAGTTAAAAACATACGATTTTGTAGAACATGAAGGCACAACTATAGTAAAACTCGTACAAAAAAAGAACATGTATATTATTCCAGCTTATATTAATTGTAACAAGTGGAATGAAGATTTTGATAAGTTGAATAATTTAATGAGTTACCTTGCCAGTGAAAGCGTTCTTCTAATTGGAGATTTTAATGCTAGAATTAGTAACTTACAAATTACCCCCGGAAATACAATAAACAATGCTCTAATCTCACCAACTAAAAGAGTGAGCAAAGACAATGTTTGTAACCAAAACGGTCTGGATTTTTTAGAGATGTTACAAATGTATGATAGTGTAATTTTGAACGGTTGTACACGTGGTGATACGGAGGGTCACTATACTTTTGTTGGAGGGCAAGGTAGATCTGTGATCGACTACTGCACAGCAAACAACGACTGGATTGAATCGGTTACGAAATTTGAAATCGCATACAAAACTTTTTCTGACCATATGCCCCTTGTAGTTGAATGGAATAGTAAAAATACCACGCAACAACAATGTTTAAAACTACTTCCAAAGCTAAAATGGAAAACCGAAAATGTGAGTACCTATCAAATAAATATGGATAACTTTATTTCAGAAAATACACTTTCCAAACAATCTACTGAGATATTCTCAAATGAAATTAAGAAATGTATCAGAAGCTCTGCAAATACTCAATCATACGGAAGTTTTTCAAAATTCAAACAAAGGTGGTTTGATAAAGAGTGCTTGAATGCCCGAAAAAAAACGTTCGCACTCTTAAAAGCGCTACGTAACTGCTATACAGATGGGCTTAAAAGGTGGTATACCGAATCAAACTCCAGATACAAACAAATATGCCGTTCAAAGAAAATTAACTATGAAAACGCCCAAGCAAAAACTCTTAGTCTTGCCAAAAGTTCAAAAGATTTCTGGAAAATAGCAAAAGAAATAAATGGATGCAGTTTTGTCATAGGTACAAGTGTCTCTGCAGATGATCTCGCTATCTATTTCAAAAATCTCTTATTTAATAATTCAAAATTATCTTTTGCATACGCAGAGCCATTAATTACAGTTTCAGTCTTGGACTCCGAAATATCCATCGATGAAATTAAAATCGTACTTGAAAAGGCCAAAAATGGAAAAGCACCAGGAGAAGACGGAATCCCATATGAGTACTTTAAAAATGCAACGCCAACTTTCTTAAATGAACTGAAACAACTATTTAACACAATTTTCGTAACTGGAACTATACCTTCGTCGTTCAAAAAATCTGTTATTTTCCCTATTTATAAGAAAGGTGACCCGAACAACGTCGAAAATTATCGTGGTATATCCTTCATGAACATTATGCCCAAAATTTTTTGTGGTGTCCTCTTGAACAGACTGGAGAAATGGGTTGATGACAATAATATTTTAACAGAATTTCAAGCAGGATTCAGGAAAAACTACTCAACTGTAGACCAGATATTCGTCTTGACCTCGATAGTAAAAGCCTTTCATGCTAGAAACAAGAGGATTTACGCGTTTTTCGTTGACTTTAAGGCGGCTTTTGATCTTGTTAATAGAAGTGCACTTATATATAAACTATCCCAACTTGGTATCTCTTCAAAATTTCTAAATGTTATAAAAAACATGTACAGCGGTTCAGAAGCAGCTGTTTGGGACGGAGCAACTTTTTCACAATGGTTTGAGACGGATTCCGGTGTTAAACAAGGATGCCCTCTAAGTGCTTTACTTTTTGCATTATTTATTAACGATATTGGACAACATCTACCAGGTGGGATTAGAATCGCCAATACTACTGTCAACGTTCTTCTGTATGCAGACGATCTCGTAATACTATCGGAATCAGTTGAAAACCTACAACTTATGATAAATCGGTTGTCAAATTACTGCCACACATGGGGACTTAAAATTAATATTGACAAATCTAAAATTATGGTTTTCACACGATCTTTACGTAGTCAAATTAGAGATAGCTGGTTTTTTAATGGAAGTCGCATCGAAACCACCAAAGAATACAATTATTTAGGAGTAAAACTAAACCCAACACTAGATTTCAAAAATCATTTAAGAGAAAAGGCGAATTCATCCCAAAGTTTGATCAACATGACATGGAGGAATATGTTTTCAAATCGAAATGTGTTAATGTCTGCCAAGTACAAAATATTTGAATGTGTTGTCAAAACCTCACTATTGTATGCTGCTCAGGTTTGGGGAATAGATGAGTTTGAAGAAGTAGAAAAACTGCAAAGAAATTTTATAAAAAAACTTTTTATTTTACCAAAGAGAACCCCGAATTATGCAATTTACCTAGAAACAGGCTTACCGAAACTATTTACCAGCACCCTTAAACTACAGGCAGACTACATTCTTAAAGTTCTTTTACACCCAGACACACGTTTGACCAAACAAATGCTATTATATGAACTGAGAAATAAAGATTGGTGGGTCTTGAAATGGCAGAATATCAGTACTACTTGTGGAGAAACCTTTGAACTTGATCGAAACAACCCAGTCCAACTAAAAGAAAACATTTACAATATAATCCAAAAACACGAAGACTTTGTACGAAAAACATTAAAAACCGAAGCTCATCAATCTAAAAGTAGAATTATATACTCTCAGCTTAATTATAATCTATCAAATAATAACTACTTTCAAGATGCGTTGACCTATAAAGAAATACAACTTATATTCAAATCAAGGTGTGAACTCTTGCCTTTAAATGGTAACCCATACAACGGTAAATTTGATCAATCATGTACCCTTTGCAATACCCACGCAAAAGAGGACTGCTTTCATTTTATAAGTATTTGTCCTATATTCAGCAACCAAAGAATGACATATTGCGGAAAAAAGAGCTTAACAATGCAAGAAACAGTACAACTATTAAATGGTACCAATTGGAAATCACTATACATTTTTTTAAACTCAATTTATAAATATAGAAACTTACTAATGACTGAATTTATTTAAATTATATAACTGTAAATTAAAATCACTCAGTATAATTTTGCCAATCGAGCTGACGGCTAAGCCAGAGCTTTAAAATTCATTTATTAAAACTATGTAATAGATATAACGATAAATAAAATGAATGATTACTTACTTACTTACTTACTTACTTACTTGTCCGATAACGGTTTTAGCGTATGGGGTTATCCGGTCTTGTAGGATAGAGGAGAGTATCTTATAGGCGGTACTCAACAACGTGATACCTCTATAATTGCTGCACGTTGTGACATCTCCCTTCTTATGTATGGGGCATATTATGCCTTTTCGCCAGTCTTCTGGCATTTCTTCCTGCTCCCATACGTGCACTATAATATCATGAATTGCTTGACGTAAGGCTGGCCCGCCGTGATGGAATAATTCGGCTGGTATGCCATCGACTCCCGAGGCTTTGTTCTGTTTAAGCCGGCCTATAGCCTTCTCAACCTCTTCTATGCTTGGTGGCGGCAACATAGGGTATTCTTCTTGAAGTAGTGGAGCCTCCACTTCTGCAGTGAGCTGACCATTTAGCAATTCATTAAAGTACACTTCCCATCGCTCCAGTATGCTTTCAGGATCGGTGATCAGATTTCCCTCTCCGTCCTTGCAGTATGTGCAGCGTGGTGTGTACTGCGTCATGTTTCAGACGGATTGGTAGAACTTCCGCGCCTGGTGCGGACCTCGCTCTCGGCTGTTTTCTATTTCACAGATTAGGTTCTTCTCCCAGGCTGATTTCTTTTGTCTGTGAAGCCGTTTTTCTGTTCTTCTGAGCTCTTTATATTCCTCTTCGCGTGCCCGCGTTCTATGAGATTGTTGCATTGCTCGGTACGCAACATTCTTACGTTCAGTCGCTAGCTTGCATTCATCATCAAACCAGTCGTTCCGATTTTTACGACTGCTGCCTAAGATGGAGTTGGCAGTACTAATGACAGTATTTTTAAGACGTGTCTACTTCTCATTTACGCCCAGCATACTGGCTCCAGGACTTACTCTCCATAAATTAGGTGTTTCTAGGGCGAGTTCTAACGCATTACCAAAGGTGTTACTGGTGTTTTCATTGCGCAGGGCAGCCGTGTTGATTCGAACCTGACCGGCGGATGCAATGCGTCTTCGCAAGGCAATCCGCCCTCGGAAAACCATACCAACAAGATAGTGATCCGAGTCGATATTGGCACCTCGGTACGTTCGTACCGTCATCAAGTTCGAGTAGTGGTGACGGTCTATCAACACGTGGTCTATTTGGTTACGAGTGACTCCATCAGGTGATACCCAGGTGGCTTTGTAGGTATCTTTACGCGGGAACCTGGTACTCGCAACGACCATGTTTTTCGATGCTGCCAATTCTAAGACTCGAAGTCCATTGTCATTAGTGTTCTCATGCAAACTATGGGTGCCTGCGTAATGCCTGAATACCGGCTCCCGACCTATTTTTGCGTTCAAATCCCCAAGGATGATTTTAACATCATACCTTGGACAGGTATTGAGGGCCTTTCGACTTGTTCGTAGTAAGTCTCTTTTTCTTCGTCTGAGGACTCCTTCGTAGGTCCGTGAACGTTAATGAGGCTGATGTTCGTAAATTTGCCTCGCACGCGAAGGGTGCATAGCCTTTCGCTTATAGCGTTAAAGCCGATGATAGTAGTCTTCATTTTTTCGCAGACTAGGAAGCCTACCCCGAGCACGTGGTGTTTTGTATGACAGCTGTAATATACGTCATATTCTTTCTTCAGTAAAACACCATTCCCTGTCCATCTGATTTCTTGGAGAGCTGTTATGTCAGCTTTATAATTTGACAGGGCATCGGCTAGCTGCTGAGCAGCTCGAGCTCTATAGAGCGATCGTACGTTCCATAAGAAAATTCGTAAATCGTTTTTCCGTTTTCTTTGCGTGGGTTGTCGTCGTGTGATCAATCCGTTTCCGAGGCTTGTTGTCGGTCTCGTAATTCAAAAGTTTTACGGGACAGGGAATTAACCTGTCGCCAACCTGAGGAACCAGCCTGATCATATTAGCCAAACCTTTTTTAAAAGGCTTGTTTCTAGCGGCCGCCGCGGAGAGGCTATGATCACACTTCCACCAGTTCCGAATAGTTACGGCACGTGCATGTTTTCGTATGCTACATGTTGTTCCCCCTATTCGTCTGATGGCTGACCGCCGAATTGGTTTCAGTTATAATTCCAGCATAGTAATTAAGTTCAGAAATTTTGTTTTGCATGACAATCTCCTCTTCTACTTCTTTCACGAGCTGAGAACATTCTTTTCTGAATAAAAATTTAACGGGTCTACAATTCAAAATAGAACCTGGCCGATCATTTTTCCAAAGAAATTCACCTGAATCAATATCAATAAGCCTTAATGGGACAAAAGCTATTAAAAACAAATACTCGTCCATGTTTTCAGGATTGTCAAACTTAATTCTATACGCGCTATGATTGCCACTACCATCGAAGCTCCATTTACAGATCATTTTGGCGTGTGTGTCCTTATAAATACTTGCTTTTTTTAGAGATACTTCGCGCAGTTTTTTCCACTAAGTGTTGAAAATCGACTTCTGCTGATGTTTCCGTGGCTGTACATTTTGGAATAATTCCTATTTTTGCTTGTCTTAATGCGTAGACGCTCGGAAAACAATCCTTGTGCATTGCGTTAACAGTTTTTCGCAAAACTTCATAACTTCTTTCTGTTAAATCGAGATCAAGATATAACGACAGGGCTTCTCCAGGCGTCAAACTCTTTTTTTCTTGATCTCGATTAGCAGAAGTTGATGAATTTAGGTCTGTTAAATGTTTTGCATACCTTAATTCTTCCAAGGACCTTGTTCTTATCAAATCATCAACTTTTTGCCTCTTTGTTTTGCTGCAACACTCTTCAAACATTTTTTTTGGTCTGCCACGTTTATTTTCCGAAGCCTGATTTTTGGACATATTCTGAAGACACTCAATGTTCACGGCAAAAATATGTGGTTGGTCAAGCCAGTCTTTGTTTTTTTTTTCCAAAAAAATACTTTTCGTCCTTTTGCTCCTTTTCCAGCGTTTATAAATGTTTGAGCACAGGGAAGAAAGGTGACCTTTTAATTTAATGTCATCTTCAGGCTCCAAAATACCTCCTACATTAAATTTTTTTATCACAAACTGCAAAATATTTGGAACTTTGATTGATGGAGCAGACAACCATACCTCAAAAATCTCTCTATTTGAACACATTCTGTTAAAAATGCATGAAAATATTAGGTTGTATTAAGGAAAAAGGCAGGTAAAGGCAGATGAATCTTACTTTTTTTAAAAGAACTTAATCTTGTCTTTATTTTCAAAAATATTTTCTTCCAACAAGTGATGACACGCGAAAAATAGGTCTTTTCAAATAAAGCACTCTCTACGTAATAATAACCTTAAATTTAACCTTGATTTAAGGCCCTACAACCTGCAGTTAGCGAAATAAAAAAAAAAAACGTGAGAATAACTGTACTTATCAGAGATCATGAAAAAATTATAACTCAATTTGTTATTCTTTATTAATCTTGAGCGCGACGCATATTGCTTCTCTCTATAGTTTTCTCTTATTTTGAGTTATCCAGTTAAGGTGACATTCAGAGCTGCGCTTATGTATAGCTGGTGGCTTAGCTTTATCATAAAAAACCTTTTGGATAATGTTCTCGGGATTGTTAGCTTCAATTTGGCTTATTTGGAAACAAGAAATTAAACATTTTTTTTTTCGATTTTTTTCCACTACCAAACGCCATTGTGCGACACGACGACGACGTCTTGGACAGAATGTCACAACAGACAACTATAATTTTGAGGTAGTTACGGACTTTGTCTACATAGGCCCCGCTATTATTTCAAACAATAACACCAGCACTGAAATAAAATGGAGAATAACTTTTGCCAATCGCTGCTTCTTTTGACTAAGAAGGCGATTGAATAGCAAAGTACTCTTTGAAGCAATTAAAGTGTCTTTTTATAAAACTCTTATTAACCCGGTCCTTGTGTATGGTACAGAGACATGAACCTTGTCGAAAGTGGATGAGAACGCTCTATGATGTTTTGAGAGGTAAATTCTCCGTGTTATTTTTGGCGGAGGAGAAGATTTAACTGTACGGGCTGTTAAGCGAAACTGACCTAGTAAAACAAATTCAAGTTCAACAACCGAGATGGCTAGGTTATGTAAGCGAATGGGCCCAAATGCTTCGACCTGGAAAGGACTTAAATGGCAGCGCAACTTGCCATGCGAATCTCTATATAGTTAGCTAGGGATCGAGCTAGCTGTTGGTTGAGGCCTTGGTCCACCCTTGACTATGGCGTAAGGGGACAATATTGACTCGTAGGCTATTACTAATTGAGTGCCCAACAACTATAAAGGAATTGGTGAAAACTGGTGGTCTTGAAGTTTACGATGATAAGACCAAGTTCATGCTATCAACAATCAACTATTCACTAACAACAAATTTGAAGAAGTTAAGGAGTTCATCTATTTCGGAGAAAATATTTTCTCCCCGAATGACACATATCAGAGATCTGACGAAGTATTACCCTAGTAAACCGCTGCTACTGTATTCAAAATGGTAAGTGATAAATAGAAATAAAGAGCTGATACTGGGCACTTCTGAATAAAAATTCTTCTTCTGTGTGTAAGAAGAGTGAATGCAGGAGAAGATAGAAAACTATATGATCTGTAGAAAAATATGGATGTAGTCCAGAAAATGAAAACCAATAACAAGCTCGAGCCAAGAGAGTCTTCGAATCCAAGCCCAAGGTGACAAGGCACCGAATCTCTGGCTTAAGAATCGAAAGACCGAAATGACAAAGCTCTCGTGGTCTTTATAACTGGAGGCAGCGCAGTCGGGATAGTACTGAAAGAAAAGCCTTCGTGTCTCTGATGGTAGCGACCTTAGGGGCAGGTTATGTAACTAAGCAAACTAAGTAGTAAAAGAAGGATCAGATCAGATGCAGATTTCCTCGCAAGTTCTAAGAGCAGAAGAGGAAAGAGGAACTTTGGCTTCTTTAAAGATACAACAAGCAGTATCCGAAGTACGCGATATAGAAGGATTCCATAGCAGAAATGAGGTTTGTAAGATTTACTAAAATCTTAAAAACAACATCATAGAGATACAGTCCTCGCATGTAGAATCAAGGGAAAATCGTGGTAGAACCGCAATCAATGCTGAGAAAGGATATGGAAAGAACATTTCTCCAAAACTGTATAATGACAATGAAGACATTATTCCTGGTGCTAGATACTCGTAGGTAGAACCATTTGTTTTATATGACGTAGACCAACAATTTCGCACACCCGACCTCGAATCTTAAGTCTAACAAAGTCGCAGCCCCGCTGCCGAATTATTCAAAGCAGCAGACGAAACTTCGTTGAGTACCATCAGCTCATTTTCATGCCCGATGAATGTAATCTAAGCATTGTTTTCCTTAAGGAGACCTTCTGAATTGTTTCAAATACAGAGGCATCAGTCTCTTAAACATTGGTTAAGAGATCTTTTCTGCCGTATTATGTAAACGTCTAAAGCCGCTCGTCAAGAATTTGATAGGTCCATATAAATCTGACTTAAGACCAGTAAAGTGCACCATTGACCAAATATACATATTAGAGAGCATCTTAGATAAAGCCGAGGAGGGTCAAACCGAAACCTTCCACTTATTCATTGATTTCAAAGCCGCATATTATGGCATCTATAGGGACGACTTATATGTAGAGTAATGTCTGGTTTTGATATCCCTGACAAACTTGTCCGTTTGCAAATGAAAGCGATTGAGAAACCGTTGGTTGAGGCCTTGGTCGAACCCGAACTGTAAGGCAACTTCAAAAAAAAGTAAGAAAGTAGGGACATTAAAACCGTATTTTTGAGAGAAATACACCCCTGATTTTACTGTTCCTTAACTTTTCATGATAAGCATGATAAACAAATTGTGACAAGTGGTAACTTCAACCGATCTCAATAAAAATTTTACAAATATGTAATTCAAAGAATTTTTTTAATTACCTTGACCACTTTAAGGGAAAGGAGGTTTAAAGAAATTTAGGCATTTTCAAAATAAGTTCCATCTTTATATGCACTTAATTATTTAATTAGAAACAAACCTTACGTTCAAGCGTAGTTCTCTAAAAATGAATATATAAAAACTTCTCAAGTTATGTTAATGATACTTCCAGCAAACTCAATTTATAATAAAATGCAAAGTTCAAATATTCCACTTTCCAGCGCTTGCTTAATCACCGCCACTTCGAGTGTGTTCATGCGAATAACATATACTCGTACATAAATGAAATGCTCTGCAATAAAACTCGTACTCAAGAACATCACACATCCTTTATTTTATGACTTTGGTACACTTTTAGAAAAGAAGGTGTCAAAACACCATCACCCATATCTTTGAATATTATTTAGGGTTATTGTTCATTGACAATTGTACGGTACCATATTACACTAAGGGTTGTTTTCAGTTCGTGCTTAAACTTTTACGATTTTATGCAAAAGGATTTATTTCCGTTTCGTTGACCACAAATTAACCGCCCATTCACGTCCATTCATACTTGTTTAGGGTAATTTTGTTCCCTTTAGTCTTATCTTTAAGAATGTGTTTCCGTTATCCTACCCTTATTCGTTGACCAACATATATTTTATTTCTTTTATTATATTCGAATACGAGTATCTAGTGCTAAGGAGACTTTTCGAACAAATGAACATGAATGAAGGAACAATATGCCAATTAATTGGCAATTTAAGGATAATCTTCTTGACTATTTTTATGAGGAATCTGAAGCGAAAAAAAGGTGATGACTGATGACATTGTCGCCAATCCAATTGAAGATGATTATCTCATTAGGACGTTAATTTTGACTTCTGTTATATTGAATTGTTGCGTTTCAGGTACAAGAGGCATGGATAGGTAATTGCTTAGACATTTACTTTAGTGATTTTGTTGGGTAGTGTTTCAAATATTTCGACGACTGACTACTACAAGTTAAAAAACATAATAGATGGCTTATCCGAAAGTAGATTGGTCGTTTCAAAACAGCAACGATACATCAAAATCTGCTGTCAGGAAGAATGAACCATCCCACGGACTTAAAAGAACAGTTTGGTCAACTTGACCAACACTGCGCAAGGTGGCTACACTTTGGAGAAGCGCTCATATGAAGGACTAACGTAGAACTTTAAATTGAATTAGAACAATGAAAATGTTTTCAATACCAGTGAAATTCGATTTATTTAACAAATAATTTAATGGCATTTATCTTTAAATATAATTTCGGGCATGTGACCCTCGAGGCTGGCGCACAATGGTATAATTTTAAGGTCCAATTTCATTTGAAAATTTTGTTAAATAATGAAAATTCAGTAATGATAATCCACAAGCCATTGACAAAACCCCATTACATCCAGAAAATGCCACTGTTTGTATCGCCTTAAGGACCGGTGGAAATGTTATTATTATTTTATATTTGTTGGCCCATGCTTTCAGCAGCACCGCACCACATACCACACACCTAACTGAAATAATCATTTGACGAACGATTAATTTCAGTGTTTGGACCTGTTGTTCGTAAGATTTGACGCTGTTAGATTATTATTTTCGCTGGCAATGTGTCAAATGGACCAATAAACCAGAACCAATTGAGCTCCTTGAAATCACCATTGGACGGATATTGCAAGAATACAGGCTGATTGGCAGAGAAGAAGAGTGTTGTTGGACCTCCAGATTAAGGCACAATTAAAAAAAAAACGTCAAACGTCATAATTTTAAATTTTTGTGAAACTAACCTTAACTCCAAACTTTTTTAAAATATTCTGCCATTGTACACTTAAAATTATCGGATTTTGAAAAAAAGGCTCACCGATACCTTAAGGAACTAATGATCTTTCAGGAATTGAAAACAGAACTTGGTAAACTGTAATTTGCTGATTTATTCTTAAAATTCTTCTTGTGTTTTTTTTGAAAAATCTAACTTCTTTTGAAAACGGTTTGAAAATTATGAATGTTAGTTTTTTACTTCTGAAATATACGGACTAAAATACAAGGCATGCATTCGTAGAGAAAACGAACGTGAGATTTTGGAAAATGTATTAGCAATTCTGCCTGTCCGTTAGACTATAATATAAAAGTTATGTTTGTCCTTAAGTGGGCTCAAGGTCAATTTTGGTTATTTTTGCTTTGTTTGTGACGTTTCGGATGTGATTACACCCTTCTTCAGACCTATTTATTATGAAATTTTAATTGAAAGCATTATACATTATATACATCAAAATTTAAAAGGATATACTTACAACTTTAATGAATAAAAATATTTTATCTGTTTGTTTGTTTTTTATATCCGTGGTTTTTTTAGTATGCATTTTTATATCTCTTTCGTTTTTAAATTTGTTTGAAAATTTATTTCAAACAAAATGAAGTTGAATTTCAAAAATTCAAATAATAATTTTGAAAATAAATTCAAAATTTATATTTACCGATGGGATAGTCCACTAGCATATTTCAGGCAGAGGTAAATGCCATATAAGCATTCCCAGCTAGACAAGTATTACAAAGGAATTGTTTGAGGGTAAAATACAACTGGCTATTTCAATTGACATTGACGATAGAAAAAGCGATAAAACAATGAAAAACAGGTGACGTTACGACGCACGGCACGTTCAAGGGAAACAAAATTTTTCGTAATGGATGTGTTTCCTATAAGTTTTAGGGCTCTATTCTATTTCATCCAACAAGTTCAAATGAGTAATTAAGGCACCATCCCAGATATGAAGGTTATACTAAAGCTTTGGGCGGATGTACGCCTTATAGATCGAAGTCAGATCAGAAGGAGATAAGAATTTCTTGCGTCTATCAAGAATACCTAAGCATTTCTTTGTGTTTTTAGTTACGTTGAATATACGGTCAATGGAAACATTTTTGCACAACGTAAAATTTACACAACATCTCTACATTGAAGCATTATAACTTTCAAAATAAAAAAGATATTGTTAATATTTATTTTTATTAATAATGAATACATATTCTTAATACGGTACATAAAATAACAAAATCGAACTTCCAATGGTTCGTTTTAAAAACATAAAAACAAAAGTGGCAAAATTATTTGCAAATCATATTAAACCGGCAAAATTAATTGCACGTGTTTGAATTATTGCATTTAACACCACTGAAAGCCAAAAAAATAATTTTTAGTAAGTTGTGCTTCCTCCTTTTGTCGCAATAACAGAAGCGAGGCGCCTTGTCATTGAGTCTATCAAATTTTGAATCTGTTCTGACGGAACTGTACTCCAAGCTGTTATAAACTCTTAACAGGTTTCATTTGAAGATCTTAGAATGTCTTGAGGAATTTTTGATATAACAAGATGCCAAACATTCTCAATGACATTTAGATCAGGGCTCTGTGGGGCCATTTAAAAACTTCTTGGTCTACCCCAGATAAAAAAGTTTTTATTGTCCGGGTCGTATGTATAGGAGCATTATCATGTTGCAAGATAAAATTACTCCCGATGAATATTGACCCTGCCACTAGTGCAACATCATTTAGTTTTTCCAAATAATGCGACTTTGTCATAGGGTTGAAACACCTAACAATTGGTCCTACGCCACAATATGATATGCTATGCATCCTCATATCATTATTTTACCTCCTTTGCAATGCCTTGTGAGTTGTGTAACGGGTCGTTTGTTTTTTGATTTGCGATCGGAGTAATAAAATTTTCGGCCATAGTTTTACCATCCAACGAACAGGTAGTCTCATCAGTCTAAAGTACACTTCTCCAAAAAGCGGGCGGTTTATTGATATGCTCCCTAGCGAATTCTAGTCTGAGGATTTAATTTTTTCTTGATATATGGGGCTTTTTTGGAATGACGTAGGCGTTTATTTTATTTTCTTTCAACCTCCGTCGCCGTCGTATCGTCCTTTTTCACTAACAGCGGTTTCACGATCTTTGTTCAAATTATTAAGCACATTTCGAACATTTGCACAGCGGTTACTTTTAAAGGAATGGATAATTTTTGTGTCTTCCCTTTTGGTTGTGGCGCTTTTTCTTCCTTTACCAGCAAGATTTTTTACACTTCCATGAGTTTTTTGTTTTTCTATAAGGTAATTAACTGTCCTCCGGGCGCAGCGATATTTAGCTGAAATTTTTGCTGCGGCAACACCAGATCGGAACTCGGAAACAATAGCTGCGCGTTTTTCTGTTGAAAGTTCATTCGTTTTAGCCATTTTAAAAACTTTCCCAACGACAATATCACAATAAACGAAAAAATATAACTATTTGCACCGTTCACTATATTTATTCGGGTAAATAAACTACCTGTAGTCAGTCTAAGCAGTTCATTGCACTTGTGCAAATAATTTTGCCACTTTTGTTTTTATGTTTTTAAAACGAATCGTTAGAAATTCGATTTTGTTATTTTGTGTACCGTTTTGAGAATATGTATTCATTATTAATAAAAATAAATATTAACAATATCTTTCTTATTTTGAAAGTAATAATGCTTCAATGAAGAGATGTTGTGTAAACTTTACGTTGTGCAAATAATTTTGCCATTGACTGTATGATCATTCCATAAGAGATGGTCCTTAACATATATATCGACTATGGAAAACTTTTCAATTTCTTTGATGAAAGGGCCTTTCATAGATAATAGGATGGGTGTTATATTTCGCTTGGCCGACAGAAGGCAGCTATGTGTTTTCTAAGAATTTAATTCCATGCGGTTGTTAGTACCCCATTGTATCACGCTGTCAAGATCGGAATCTATTGGATTTAGCATACGCTGCTTTTTCAGTTCAACAGCCAAGGAAGAGGCTTTCGAGACTGGAAACGAAAATGAAAAGCTGAGGGTGAGGTCGTCAGCGAAGTGGATTAGAAATTTCAAACAATAAATATTTGCGAAGATAAGAAAAAGTGTCGGAGACAAAACTGAGCCTTGGGGCACACCAGCATTTATTTTATGAATATCAGACTTCCAACCGTCCAATACAATTTGTTTCAAATCCAACGAAGAGGAGACTCTTCCATACCAAATGCCTGCATTTTCCATAAAAGAGCTTCGTGCCAAACTCTATCAAATGCTTTATCAAGTGAATTACCTTATTTCCACAAATGCTTGGTTTCCCTTCTCTGTGAGATATGCCATTAGATCACAAGTGAACCTATTGCTTCGAATGCCGTACTGTTGGTCATTAAAGAGCTTTCGCTTTCGTTCTTCTAGATCATAAGCTGATGTTGACCATAACATTGGAAAGAAAGGACATTAGTGCAATTGGTCGGTAATTGGAGAAAAAGGTTCGCTGGACAAATGCCGTATTCCATCTACTCGGAAATAGCCTCAAAGAGTATGACAGATTGAAAAGCTTACGAAATACTTTTGCCAGCGTACAAGAACACCTTTTCAGAACTAAACGGATATACAACCTGTATGTATTCCAAGGTCTTTCAGAACTCTTGCAATTTACGAGTGCAAAATAAAATTTTCCCATAGAACCATTGACGCTCTCAAGCACATGAGGAGTCAAAATACTGTTTGCAAAGACAAATTTGCAGCAAACTGCGTTGCAAGCAAATTGGCCATTTCTTGCGATCTGACAAGAAGAGTGTTATTGTGAACCAATGACTTAGAAGAGTTTTTAATAGTTTTTACTATTTTTTGACGTAGATTTTGGTCATGTAAGATCTTTGTTCTTCGAACTCAAGCATTGCAGGTATACCTCGCTTGCCTGTACTTTAATATACCAATAACTCTCTTTGGAACAAACTGCTTTTGTCTTGTCTGGGATAAATGTTCCCATTTTATTGAGAGTAACGCCTGTTAGTGAGTAGCTAAAGTTTAAAAAAAAAGTTATTTAGACCGCCCCAATTAGTTTTCTCATATTGCCAAACTGTTCTCTTTGGTATTTTTTCCCTAACTGGATTAGTGGAGTATGACAAATAAGCTGATATGATACAGCGGTCCGACTTGCCTAGAGGTGCTTTATAAGGGTCAGAGGTAAAGAACAAATCAAACGTTTGCGGAATATCTGTCAATGTCGGGAAACCGAGTTGGCTCATTCACTAGCTGAATTAAATGATTTAACACAGCAAAGATCTCAAGATACCGTCCTTCGGGTGTTTGCTGGCCAGAATATCAAGGCCAAGAAGAATTATTAACGCTGAAACCGACCGTAATAAGGGTTTCAGTGCGCCAACATTAATTGTTTTTACAAAGTGGAGACCGTACCTACGATATCAAATTTATTTATTTTGTTTTATCAAAATCTTTAGAGCCGTTTGTGAGAATTTTCATAACGACTTTGCCCCAAAAAGGAAAAAAGGATTTATGATAGTGGCACGAGTTCAGCAATTTCGGAACTATGGGAAAGCAAGATCAAACGAATTAAATGATTTTTGATTTATTTGGATTTATTCTACTTTTTCTTTAAAAATCGGCTCTGTCTATTGCGTTCCAATCTCATGGAGCAAATGAGCCTTAAATGCGCAGTACATTATTCCCACGCCTAAGGGAATTTATCACATTAAAATGGCTGCGAAATGCCCTTAAAAGGCTTTAAATTCTTATGTTGAGAAAATTCATGTTGAATTACATATTGTTGCAGAAATATTATGTTCCAATTTTACATATTTGTACAAAAATACTTTGGAATATTTTAAAAATTTCAAAATTTTGCATTAAGATTCGAAAATTTGTGTAGCTACACGACTTTTCCTAATTTACCTTTCAACATTTTGCGTTTTATTGAAACAAACAAAAAAAAAAAAACAAACAAACAATAAAATTGAATTTCAAATCAAAACTGTATTCAATTAAAAATTCCACTCAATATTGACTTCAAATCCACTTCACTTCACTCGATCCTACCTCAACTCTGGCACTTAACCTTGACCTGTTTCCAAAATCAAATACCCTATAAGAGATATTAGGAAAGCAACAGCATATGCCTTCGCTTTAAAATCTGTGCAAAACGCCGAAGTATATGGGAAACTAAACGGCTCTGGCTGATGGGAAAATGCATCCTCTTCTGCAATAATTATAAATAAATTAGATTTATCGAAAATTAAAATTGCAGATCCCTCCAATAATTGTTCACAATCAATGCAATTAATCTTAACATTTATGGTTTTTAATTGCCAATCCTGCATCTGCATATAAATTGTTTTGTATAGTTGCGGCGGGCGGGGCACAGAGACGGGACTCGATATGAATTATTCCATTCCAAAGTGATTTGGTCTAATTTGTAGATTTCTGATTGCCAATATAATGGAAAAATGGAAATCCACTTTGTGGATATGGCCACTTAGAATTGGCGCATTATTTCGCCTCAAGACTATCCCAGAAATGACCCGGATAATGTCATATAAAAATACTCACCATGTCTAGACGTAGTTTATCAACGATTTGGCACTTTTGAGGACTGTTTCTATTGTCCAAGTACTTGAGAGGAGTCAAAACTATAGATAAATTTTGGCATAATCGAGTCTAGTCAAATATTCCCACAGCCACTTAGGGACCACACACACAATGCGAAGACGACGACGTTGATCGACCATGTTGCAAAGGATTCGCAACATATGTTGCCATACAGACTTTCATATCCTTTCTGCTACTTCCTCATGGATATGAAAAAGATGTGTCGCCTGCTTCTTCAAGGTAATGATACCTCCGAACTGTAACAAGTGGATGCGATGCAGTAGTGGTGTTTCCGTCAAGTGGCATGTGGCACCCTATGTGGTTGGTGACGACGACGACAGTGAGCAAGACGACATCAGCTATAGGGACGAATGATGACACGACGACTCTGTCAAGTGTTGTTGTTTGGGTGTCGCGACATTCACAGTTTGTAAACATCGAGGTCGTCCTTTAAACCTTTTGACTTTGGCTGCTGCATGTGGAATGAGACGACGACCTAAAGTAGCAACACTAATTAATGTAAACACCATCGCGATTTAGAAAGAAAACCAGGAGTGAGAGTTGAAATGATTATTTAAATAAATAACTCCCCGACAGAGGGTGTCACATTGATCGCAGACAGGATAACTAGCTCCTTCGGGACAGTTTGATTAGTCTACGAAACGAAGCCAAGTATGTCCGGGATCCGATGAGTAATATCGGTTACCCGAGAGCCTGGACCACACAGCATAAACAAACTCAAGTAGTTTGTTCGGGGCCAAGCTGTTCAAGTTGATGATAGCATGGAAGAGCGGCAAGACTAGATATCTCCGCCAGAAGTCATTTGTGGGCCTCGTTGTATCGCAACATATGTTTCTGCAGACAATCATATTTTGCAATAATTAATTTCATCTTTCAATCGAATTAAGTATATTTTTTTGTTTCTTAAAGAATTTATGATTAAACTCAAGTGGTATGGGATTGCTGCCATTTGGCCTCTTGATATGGCTGTTCACTCAAAGTGCCACTTTAAGTTTGTTGTACTTTGGTGCGTACTTATTGTTTTGCGTATTTCTGATGATGAAAAAGAATGATTTTTTATTGCAATGTTGTTGTTTTCAAATGAATTTTCGAAAAGTGGTTCCAGTTAAGTGTATCGAAGTGGAAGATTGTTTCGATTTTATTCTTTAGTCTGTCAGCTTGAAGGTCATGGCCCCCTTAGTATTTAAATTGTTGTGTTGAAAGAAGAGAAAATGTTTATTTTTTGTTTAAAAACAATCAACATCGATTTTTTTCGTTCGAGGTTTTAAGAAATTCTAAATTAACATTTATTTTCGTCCTACAGAACGAAACCTCTGTTAAGCTGTCATATGTATAATTTTCAAGAGAATGAATCGTGGTCGTGAAATGTCGCACTATGGGACCCAATGATGAAATCCATCTCAAAAATGGTTTTGGTGAATTTCGTAATTTGAAAAATCTAATGATGGGATTATATACTAGAAATAGGGTTCCTCCTAACACAGTAAATTTTTTGTATCTTACTTTTGTTTTAGGTACCTAAAATTACCGTTAAAAATGACATTTCGATATTTTTATTTTTTAGAATTATTAGAAGTGAGAGTTTGAAGTCAATTATTTCGTATTTTTCTGGACAGAATGTATAAGTATTTTACCTTTTTGAAAAGCCCAAGCCCTCTTCTTTACAAAACAGTTATATGTTTTTTAATTAAGTTCACCAGTAAATTAATAAAAAAAATGAGTAAGGTGCAGTATATTTTTAATTTTTTTGTTTTCAATTGAAGTTTTCTCTGTTAGCTCCGGCTGCCTCCGTTTAGTTAATGGCTGTTTAGTATTCTAAAAATATTCTAAATTTGGAAGAAAACATAAAAACTTTCGCATTTTCATGCATTTTTGTTTAAGAAGAACAAACGTATGATGAGGAAGAAAAATAAGTTTTAAGAATAAAAATTCGTATTCTTATAACTTTATTGTTAAGTGATGGAAAAAATTAAAATTTGGCAAAAATGTGGAACCTTTATTGATGCACATAAATGTGTATTCCAAAAAGTTTTAGACCATTATTTTATTACTTTTAGCTCAAAATTTCAAAAAAAAATTTTATTTTTTGTCAAAAGTTAAAAAATATAACTGTTAAAACATATTCATATTAAAAAAATCATAATAAATAAAAATAAATGCCAAGTATTTGAGGGTGGGAGGGGGTGTGTGGTTTATGGTTGCATATAATACAAATGTAGGTACATAGTTATAAACAACACAAGCATTGTTTGACTAGGCTTAAGAACTTTTAGACATTAATTAATATACCTAGTAATAAGGTTCACTTTTGAATTCCTTTTTTTTTTTTGTCTTAAGGCGAAAAACTTTTATATATTAAAAAGGGGCGTGGTAGTACAGGGATTTACTTTAAATAAATAACACTTTTCATAAACTCACTGCTTCATATAAAACTTAATTTAAAAAATGCCTGCTCTTAATGAACTTTAAGCTGAAAATAAAAAAAGGAGAGTGAATGTAGGCGGGCAAGTGGGCAGAAAAAATATACATGCGATGTCTTAAGTTTAAAAAACCTCAAAAACAAATTTTTGGCTTCCTGTTCACTAAAAATAAGAAAATAACAAAAATCTGAAAAACATGGGCGTGGTAGTGGGCGGATTTTACAAAAAACTACTTTCAAATGTTTTCACCGGTAAAAGAAGAAAACTGTACAAATTTCATCCAAATTGTTGCAATAATTCTTGCTCCAACTAATTTTTCTCATATAAATGCAACAAAATCTACAAATTTGTTATTTTATTTTATTAAAAAAAATAAAATAATTTATTTCTATCTGAAACGTTTTAATATTTTTAATTCTTGTTTATACAAGTATAAGTGTGCAAAATTTCAAAAAAAAATATTGAGAAACGAAAAAGTTATGGATTTTTGGTCCCATAGTGCGTCGCTAGATATCCATTTTTGTTTTTAAATTTGGATTTGCATTATGGGACTTTTCAGACTTTAATTTATTTGGATTTTGGCAATTTTTAGAAAATTGTCTTTTAAAATTGTTGAATATCGAGTTTTAAACTTGCAATAATCTTACTTTCTCCAAAACGATGTTAAGATTTTTGCCAATATTCTGTGACATATATCAGTAATTAACCAGTAGACCTATTGCGACGAAAGCCATACTACCAGTCATTGAGAAGCTTTGATTCTTCGATATATTTCTTGATCTGATAATTTATCATCGTTTCCATGACCTTGGAAAAAAGGGACTTAAGTGCAATTTGACGACAATTAGAAGGGGAAGAAGATTCGTCTTTTCAAGGGCAGGATGGACAAAAGCTGTTTTCCATCTACTCGGAAAAAGACCAAAAGAGTAGGACAGATGTGAAAGGTTGTGAGTGTTATTGTCAGCGTTATAGAAGACTTCGTCAGAACAATGGCAGGGATACTATCCGGTCTAGCGGATTTGTGTATGCCAAGATCTTTCAGGACTCTTGGAATTGCAGGAGTATACAAAAAAAACATTGGTCCCATAGAAAAGTTTGTTGTTTGTACAGGAGGAGTGCTGCAAGCAAATTGCCATAGGGAGTGTCATTGATAACGAGCGTTGGGTCCGAGGACTATACCTTGGGACATTGTAGTATTTTTTGCCTAATTTTTTAGTTATGTAAGAATTTGGTCTGTCGAATATGATCCTTAGAGGTCTTTTTAGCTTGTTTGAACTTATTCCGGTTATCCTCAGTAGGTTTGGTTTGGTTGAAAACTTACTTCTCTGACTCTAATAGAGCTCGAATCAAGGCATGAATTCTCTTTCGGTTTGATAGATGTTTCCCTTTTCGGGATATAATGTCTCATTCCGATAAGAATACAATTGGTAACCATACCATATCGATGAAGCATAGTAACCAGTTAAAGTGACCAGCTAAAGATGATTGTGACGTCACAAAAACACCACGTGACCTGACAAAATACAATTCGTGAACACACATCAATTATTATTTACGTTGCTACAACCGAGATTTACTTGCAGAAATTCGGAACGTCAATTTGCTGTGTGGAAGAATTTACCACATTTTATTAGAAGACTTCGCGACACGATGCAATTTGATGCAGCTTTATTTAGATACCTGGCAGTAAATTAAAATTAGAGATAAAAATGTTCAAAAGAAACAAACAGGGAAACAAATCTTTAATTTTAAATTAAACATCTGAAAATTCCTGTCTTGCTTGTTATTTCCAAATTGAATTAAAATAAAACATAACTTTTAATCGTACCTAAATCAATTTGAATTCTCCTTTAACTTTTACTTCTTATGGTAGACTTTATAAGCCCATTGCATAAGAAACCATTGAAATAAATAAATGATATAAAAAAAAGTAAGTAACATATTGACTGAGTTATTTGAAGCCTCCGAATATGACTTACCGCACATTTTCCCCACCATATAACAAACATTTTCCGATCCATAAAACATAATCGCTTGAAAAACGGTTTTATAAATCAATATTTTATTTTCATTGCTTAATTTTGATTTACGGTACGGTACGACACAAAGTTAGACATAATCATGTCTGCCATTACAAATCTCGGCAAAGAGATAAGACATGAAATAAAACAACAAACAGATAACATCGAACAAAAACTAAATTGTATTATAACTAAAAATAAAATAATAGAAGAAAAGCAGGGACATTTAGAAACTAAAATTAAATATTTAGAAAAATCACTAAAAAGAAAAAATATAGTCATTTATAACATTAAAGAAACAGAGAAAAATAACGAAGAACTACAAAACCTGGTTTTATATCTTCTTAACAACATTTTGGACATAAAAACCTCAATTTTGGAAATTGATTTTATACGACGAATAGGAAAATATAACGAAAACAAAATTAGACCATTATTACTTGGATTGACAACACAGATTAAAAAAGACACAATAATGAAAAATAAATCAAAACTTAAATTTTATAAAGACGATATTATTTACATAAGAGATGACTATACAAAAGAAGACATGAATAAAACCATTCAAGAAAAAACAATAATGACGAGAGAAATAGAACCCGAAGAACCAAATTCGACTGTAAGTAAAACTCAGACTCAGAATGAAAAAACTCCACAACAACTAAAGAAACGAAGCAGACAAAATGAAAAAGAATCAAACATAAATGACGGTCCAGGTGGTACAACTGCACCAAAAAAGCCTAGAAACAATGCAGAAGCAGAAAGAACCAACAAAAGAAGCAACGACATTACTATACACAAATTTTTTCAAAATATACAAACAAATGCAACCGAATCAAAAAAGGATAACAAAGAATAGCAACAAGAAAAACAAAGTCTGCAAGAAACAAATAAAGTAAAACCAAACAAATTTAAAGACTCTACCTCAAGACGATTAGCCATCGTGAGGGATAATGGCCAAAACCCCCCAAACTATCAAACAAATAATACCAATAATAACAAAAACACTCTATATGTATGCACATTTAATATAAGAACCCTGTCTACGGAAGCAAGACAAAACGAACTAAGATTAGCGATATCAAACATAAATTGGGACATATTAGGACTATCTGAACTCAGAATACTGGGAAAGAATATAACAGAAAACAAAGACGACATATTTTGTTATATTGGTGAAACCAAAGGACTATACGGAGTTGGATTTCTTATAAAAAAATGGTTAAAGGAAAAGCTCATAGACATACAATTTTTCAGTGAAAGAATTTGTAGTATAACTCTTAAGCTGAAAAATACAAAAACAACAATAATACAGGTTTATGCACCTACAGAGCGAGCTAACGACGACGAAATATTGGAATTTTATAATCTCCTAGATAGAGCATACAACGAAAAAAAGACAGAAGTAACGTTCATCATTGGAGACTTCAACGCCAAATTGGGAAAACAACTTGACCAAGATGAGGAAGTAATCGGACCATTTGGATTTGGAGAAAGAAATAAAAGAGGAGAAGGTGTCATAAAATGGCTTGAAGAAAATAACCTTAGATTCGGAAATTCATTCTTTAAGAAAAAAGACAGTCCTAAATGGACATGGAAATCACCAGATGGGAAAACAAAAAACGAAATTGACCTTATATTGACAAATAAATTAAAAACTTTAACCGATGTATCAGTTTTAAATAATATTAAATTTGATTCTGACCATAGACTTGTAAGAGAAAAAATTACTATCAATCATAAGACATTAAAAAGAAATAAGCAAAACTTACACATCCCTAGATCAGTGACTCAGAATAACATTGATGCATTTAACGAAATTTTGAGAAATGAAATAAATTTAAATATTAACGAAGATGAAATTGATCGCGACCTCCAAACAATATATGACAAAATTGAACTAATAATAAAGAATGCAGCTAAGATATCGATAATGACCATACAAACTGAACAAACTGAAAAAATTTCTGATGATACAAAAAAACTTATCTTACGTAGAGAACAACTAAGAAACAAGGAAACTACAACATCTCAGGAAAAAATCGAACTGAAACATATCCGAAAAGAGATAAAAGAAAAAACAAAAAAGGATATTCAAATATTCAATGACAAAGTGATTAAAGAAATTTTAACTACCACAAAATCAATCAAAAAGACAAAACAATTTTTAAACAAAGGGACAGACTGGATTATAACAATGAAAAACAACAAGAAAGATATATCAAACCGAAAAAATATTAATGAAACCGCCACAAAATTTTTTGAACAACTATTTAAATCCAACACAAATACAAATATTAACACACCACCAATTATAAACGACAACCTAAATAATAGCCCACTTCTGATCAAAAAAGATATAGAACAAGCAATTGACGATCTAAAGAAAGAAAAATGTATTGGGAACGATGGTATAGCGGCTGAGATGCTTATATACGGAAAACAATCATTATCACCTATTCTGACATTGCTATTCAATAATATACTAATAACGCAAAAGATACCCAAACAATGGACTCAAACTACCATAACCCTGATTCATAAAAAAGGACAAAAAGATGATATAAATAACTATAGACCCATAAGCAATATATCGACCATCTACAAACTTTTTTCAAAAATAATATATCGAACCATCAAGGAGAAACTTAACACGAACCAACCAATAGAACAAGCAGGATTTCGTGAAGGATACTCAACTACAGACCACCTACATACGATGAACCAACTAATAGAAAAATTCAATGAATTCAAGAAACCACTATACTTTTTATTCATAGACTTCAGTAAAGCGTTTGACTCCATTGAACATGCCACTATTTGGGAAGCATTAATGAATCAAGGTATAAACCCTATCATAATCCAGACATACAAAAACCTTTATGACAACAGTTGGGCAAAAATAAAAACGGAAATAACAGGACGAGAATTTAAAATAAATAGAGGAGTTAGACAAGGAGATCCGATGTCCCCACCAATGTTTTCTGCAGTGCTGGAGGAAATATTTAAGAAACTTAATTGGAAGAGATATGGAATTAAAATAGGGGAAAAGTATCTAAATAACCTGAGATTCGCTGATGACATCGTACTAGTATCAATGAACGCCAAACAAATCGAATCGATGCTTAACGAATTAACTACAGTATGTAAACGTTATGGACTTAACATAAACCAAACAAAAACAAAAGCAATGACCAACCACACAAAAATTGACATCACATTAGACGAGGAAAAGATTGAATATGTAGAAGATTACATCTACCTTGGACAATTAAAATCATTCAAGGACCAAGAAAATAAGGAAATAAACAGACGAATCACGAACAGTTGGAAGCAATTCTGGAACGTTCATCAAATAATAGAATCAAATTTAACTAACAACACCAAAAAATATATAATGGACTCTGGAATTCTACCCGTCATGACTTATGGACTACAAGCAGTTGCTTTGACCTCGAATTTAATGGAAAAACTAAGGATATGCCAGACTAAAATGGAGAGAAAAATTCTTAATATAAGACAAATTCAAAGAATAAGAAACCAAGATATAAGACAACAAACCAAAATCATCGACGTTATAGAAAGAACAAGAGGACTTAAATGGAGCTGGGCAGGACACATCTCAAGACTTCAGGAGCAAAGATGGACAAAAATAATTACAAAATGGACTCCAGCGGACAAAAGACCACCTGGAAGACCTAAGAAAAGATGGATTGACGATTTGGTGAACTACAGACAAAAGTGGTACAATGAAGCTAAAGACAGAGAATTATGGACAATATTGGGGGAGGCTTATGCCAGAAATATGTCTACATAAATAGAATTATAAAACAAAAACAAAAACAAATTTGAATTTTATTAAATTTTCAATATTATTTAAAAGTTCTTAACCAGACTTTGTTTGTAATTTAAATTTAAATTTAAATTTAAAAAAAATGTAAAACGATAAAATTTGTATTTAAACTTTAACTTCAAATGGCAAATAAAAGCTTCAAATAATAATAATAAAAATGGGTAAAGAACTTTGATTGTTGTTCCAATTTTTTAAACAAAATATTTAGCACTGTATCTGAAGACTAGATTTGTACCTTTTTTAATAACACGGTGTGTAAGCAGTGTGGCATCTAAGGGGTGGGCACACTGCCCCCCTGCAACCCCCCTGCTTGGGCGCACTATAGGATTTGGGGTAGGTGCGAGGTTGGGTGTATGCAAAGTTTCTTTAGTATTTAAAGAATCTGGAAAATAACCAACATAAAATAAATAAGTTTTAGCTACGTATTCTAAAAAACGGGATTTGGCGGGATTATAATAGATCGGGATTTTGAACAAGCGGGATCTTAGAAGACGGGATTTTAAAAAAGCAGTATTTTACCAGACGGGATTTTAAAACTTTTTTTTCGAGATTTTTGAAAAGCGGGATTCCGAAACGCTTCCATATGGACAAGTGTTGTCTGTAAAATTTGCTTTTTCATAGTTTCCAAGAAGGGAAAGTTATAAATGAAAATATAATACAATGTAGGAGCGAGAACTGACCCTTGAGTAACAATCGCGTATAATATAATATAATAACTTCCAGACAACCAGTTGTTAAAAGAGACTCTAAATTTTCTATTCCATCAAAAAAGACTATAATTTTAATGAAGTTAAATGAAACCTTGTGTTAAAAGTTTGTTATGGCATATTGCCAAACGTTTTTTATATGTCAAGAAGTGCTTTTACTATACGTACAATTTTTTAATTGTGATTTGTAATTTGTGCTGCTTTAGGCCCTGAATCCAAAGCAGGCGGAAGAACATCAAATCTATGCACATGCAATATCACGGCTGGAAGAAATTTGATAAAATTTTGTCTGCGTGCGATTGTGTGTAACAATTCAATATGAAACAACTTAAAATCAAACAGTTTTTTTTATGCATTTCTAACTATCAGTTTAAACTTATAATTATTCAATAAATCTAATGCCATTCTTTTTTTAAGCTCAAACGTTCACGCTCTGGAACGTTTTCTCTAACAACACTTTTCTTTAACCAATTCGTTCCAAGTTGGTCCAGATTATTTTCCACTTGCGTGGGTAGTCTTTCACTATAGTACAGTCGGCGCCGCCACTGTTCTTAGGTTGTATTCAATGGATTTTCAGGCCGGCTCATTGGGGTCCATTCGCTCTTAATAACCTAACCACCTCGGTCGTTGGCTTTTTACTTTGTCAGTGTGGCTGTTTTAGTAGGCCGTTGAGTTCTTTGTTTTATCTTATGCTCCCCTCCTCGCCTAAGCGGTCATTACAAACAGAACAGACGTTCCTATTTATGTTTTGCTTTCATTGTAAAATTAATTAACGGTAACATAGACTGTTTGCACCTTCTGTCCCGTATTAACTTTAATATTCCTCAAAGAAATTTGAGGAACATACCGGAGATTATACATATTTCAAACTATCGTACCAATTATGAGAAATTTTCTCCATTAAATAAAATGTTTAAACTATTTAATTTCTACAATCATAAATATAACAATTTTTGTTTGATAAAACAATAATAAATTCATGTCAATTTAAATCAACATTTTTTCAATGAAATTGTTTAAAATATTATTATAAACCTTTGTTAGAAATTTTTTTTTTTGTAAACTAGCAATTTAGTTATGTTAATAATAAAAAAAAAAAAACATTCACCAGACAATTTTCTTTTCAAAACAAACTTAATGGTTTTGTTTGGTTTAATGAAACAAAATTAGAAGCCATTCACGCTCATAGAGACATAGTGACATAAAACTATCTTCCATTCCTGTGGGCGTGCGTATTAGCAGAAATGGACGGAGAAAAACATTTTTGCTGCCGCTGGCAATCGATTTCAGGACCCTCTTCATGAAAGTCCAATGCTGTAACCATAAGGTTGAAGATGAGTCTTATAAGGTGAAAAAACATACTACAATCTCGAATCACTCGAAAATCTCTAATATTTCAGCTGCTCAAAATTACATAATCCAGAATTTCAAAATCCCGAATTACAGAAAATAAAAATTCAGTAAATTATGTTTGAGAACAGAATAATAATAATAGATAATAATATTTCTGTACGTGTTTTTTAGTTCAAAGAAAAACTAATACTTTAAATATTCGTTCTTGTTGATTCTCATTGAATTTTGGCTACCTTGTTTGATAATTGATTTACTAGTAGGTAGCTATATCTGTTTTATATAAATCATTCGCACAGGAAAAAACTGGTGATATTTTTTGGAAATCGATTTATACTTCTTTAAATACTTACCTGAGCGGGTTGGTCATATTAAAAAAATAATCAGACCTATGACTGATTTATTTTTTTTTATTTCATTTTTAATAATAAATAAAATTTCAATTCTTTAAAGCAACTAAATAAGAGCAATTTTAAAAATGTTTGGAATTATTAAACTTTTCCATCACAATCAGATGCAAGGAACAAGATGCAGAAGTCAAAAAGGGTAAAAAAATAAATTTAAAAAAGAGGCTGGGTGCGACCCACACTGATAACTTCCCATTTGTGGTCTTGAAAACTTGTAATAATTACGAAGGTTGGTAGGTACATATTATATACTGAATTATAGACTTCCGTGTTTTTTTAATATATCTGTGTTCCTACACCTAAGAAAACCTTGAGTAAAATTTTACATCTTTTTCATGGACAAAAAGATAAAAACATATTGTGACGTTTTCTCCAATTTTACCATAGCTAATAATGGAATTTGAATATGTGGGACTTGGGTACAACTGAACAACCTTATTCATATAAGTATGTACAGTACATACATTCTTCTAAAAACTAAGTTGATAATAAAATTATAAAATTATGTACAATTATATTATAGAAATTACTTTATTATTTCGGTTCCAAACATTTTAATTGAAAAAAATTTAAAAACGAAATATTCAAATATAAAAGATATGGTTTGGTTATTGATGTAGTACCCCTTGGCATAATGGTTAGTGCGTTGGACTGTCATGCGGAAGGTCTCGAGTTCGATTCTCAGCCGCTGCAAGAAAGTTTTTTTCAGGGGTGTACTGCCTCTTGCGAGGAATTGACAAATCCTCCACGAGTATCCCTTGTCATGGAAAGTGCTGCTCATTAGCCGTTCGGAATCGGCAGAAAATTGTAGGTCCCCTCCATTCCTGGTAACACGCACACAGGAATGGTTGAGAGTTGTAAGTCACTAGGTCCTGGTTCACTTCGAGCTGTTGCACCACCAAATTTAATTTATATAATGGTTATTGATGGAAGGGTACTTACAAAATATATCCGCTCTAAAACTAGATATACATATGTCAAATATAAACCATTTGTTAGAAATTGTATTACATATGTATAAAATTAAATAATGGCAAAGTCAATATCATTGCTCGTTCTCAAGATATTCTAGTCGAAAAACAAATACTACCACCTTTTAGTAGATTTTAGTTATAGTTTTGTTAAAACTGTCAATTCGATACTTGCCAAAATTTAACCATATGTTAATAATTGTATTATTTCGATACCTTCCCGTAAGAATGTACTAAGCGACACTTTTTTCGAAAATGACTTTTTGATGAGGAAATATACTATATGTTAAGGGCCACGTTTTGGCCTGGGTTTCGCCAAACTATTATGCATGAAAAGGAAACTAGAGTAGGTACAAATAAAAAAATTTATCAACTGCCATGTTTTCTCATTAAAATAATGTTGCCCCCTGAAATTTGTATTATCCGCCAAAAAAATTATGCTAAGCGACATTAATTAAGATCTCATTGTCGTGAGCAACAAAAAATTTTGTTAGATGTCACTTAGTTTAACCAAAATTGTCTCTTAGCGCATTATGATTCAACTTGAACTTTCTTCGTTTTTTTCGTTTCCTGAACAATTTTAGAAATGTCGCTTAGTATACATTCTTACGGGAAGGTATCGATGTATAAAACAACATACTTTAGAAGGCACTATCGGTGTTCATTCCCAAGAAATTCGACTTGAAATACAATATTAACTAGTTTTCACTAGAATTTTTAATAGTTTTTTTATTTAAAAAAAAAACTATTAATTTTATATTTGTCAACATTTTACCAATTGTACAAAATTATTATATGTATAAAATAAACTAAATTAGAAGTCAATATCACTACTAGTTCTCGAGAAATTTGAGTCGAAAACCAATTTGTACCAAGTTTCAATGGAATTTTATATAGTTTTTTATTTTTTGTAAAAAAAACTGTAGACTGATTTTTTTTGAAATTTTCACCAGTTGTCAAACACATTATTTTTCGTAAAATAAAATTATTTTCCGTTTTCCGTTCTTAGAATATCTGGGTTATGAAATTTTTTTTTTCAGTTTTTTTTTATTTAAAAAAATAAGGGTATGTTAATTTTTTTCCAAATTCATACCAAATCTGTATGACCTTATAATGAGTACATTAAATTTTATTTGAAATCAATAGCATTACTTTTTCGTGAGATATTTGAAATTAACCAAAATTTTAACTTTTTTTTTAAACCGTTATAGTGAAAAACTACTCACTGAATTTTAATAAACGCCCTTTCAGCCTCTTTCGAAGTTATTATTTATTGAACAAAACTTATTTGAAGTCGATATCTTTACTCGTTCTTGAGATATCGACGACGAAAAATGGTACCAGAACGTACGGACGTACGAACGTACGAACGTACGTACACACACACACACAGACATCTCTCTAAAAATGATTGATATAGCCTCTAGAGACCTTGAAACGTCGAGAAATGTCAAAAATTCCAATTTGACAAATCGGACCGATTACAATAACTCCCTATGGCAAGTTAAAAATAAATAGATAGGTACTGTTTAAAATTTTATATAAAAGTTGATTGACTTTTAACATTTTGTGTAGAACAAAATTAACCTTGGATAAAGCTAAAATTTAAAAATAATCGGTCTAAAGATCCAAGAATTCTTGACACTTAGGTACTATAGGGCAAGTTCTGAATTTGGAAAAAAAATCGAACTCGAGATTTTGTCTGTATGTCTGTATTGCTGTATGTCTGTACGTCTGTATGCCTGTATGTCTGTGCCCCTCCCTACAGCCTAAACCACTAGACCTACGTCCTTCAATCCCGATACTTAAGGGTCTTCGGTGATTCCCTAGAGGAGAAATTGAAAATTTTTATAGCTCCAAAACTAACGGTATACCCCCCCCCCCATACACCCGTATTGCAAAATCTTATTTATCTCAAAAACGGGTCTAACGGTTTTGATAAAAAAAATTATGTGTGATATTATGGACATGAACTACATTTTTGTGAAAAAAAAATTTGGGGCAAAATGTTATTAATTGTACCTGTCATAGAACCTTTTTTTTATTTTCGACTTTCTCATCAACGGCTCTAACGATTTTAAACAAAAAATTTCTGCAATAGCTCTCTTAAAATAATATTGTATATAAAAATATTCAAAAAATATTTTTTGGGTTTCGTGAAAAAAAATTCCAAAGTTTTTTTTTGAAAAATCAAATCTTTAAAACGTGTAAACGATTAGTTTTTGAAATTATTTCCTAAAAGCTTACAATTTGTAACCCAAATACTGTTCTTGAAAATTTTTAAAGAAATTTCTTATATAAAAAATTACTTTAATAATAAAATGATTTTTAAACTTTGTTTGCATAAATTCATACTTTTCCGGAGATCAGACGGCAATTCCATTCATTTGAACATTTTTATCTCATTAAATCCATGTTTTATATTTATACAGTGTATTTTAACTTCCAAAGTATTTTTACATAAGAGCAAGTTCGTGCAATCCAGTCCCGCATTTTATTTCTATTCGCTTAGAGTTTTGTAGCTCGCGATATCAAACCATTAAATATGGAGGGACACTTTAGTAATTCGAGATGGGACCTATAAATAATTGATTGGCATCAGCTTGAAGAGTCGGAGATTGGCAAGAGCTATAGCCTGATTCGATAGTGGCGACTAAGTAGAAAAAGTTTCATATTCAGCTAAATTGCGACTGATTAAATAGAGTGTAGCTAATTTTCTTGGGTTGTTTTTTTTTTTCAATTTCTTCAGTTTGTGTTAAAAAACAGAATGATTTGATTCGTTTCAATCTGAAAACGAATTCTGTTCAATAAATTTGCTAGAAATCTTCTAATATCCAATAGAATTAAATTTTTTTGAGGTTCAACAGATTTTGACAACAATTTTTCAAGCCGTTCGAAATTTAAGAAAAAAAAACCTTCATAGCTCATTGAGAACTCCATAACTTCATTTCGGAATACAAACATCAACTTTTGTTTTTTTTTTTTTAAATTTTCTTTTTTAAATTTGTTTTTATTTAACCAACTAAAAAATACTAATTTTTCACATTTACACTTAAAGCTTATTTTTACGTACATTTGGTATACAAGTCCTTGGCATAGGAACCAATTTTTCTATTTACAATCACACGCAACAAACATCCCCCGGGATGTAGCACTTAATTCATTGAACCTTGGTTTTCTAGTCAATTTCCAAATTTTCACATTCTTCTTCTTCCATTGTTTCACTGTCACCACTACTTTCCGTGATATGAGATGTGGCCGTCATCGTCGCACCTGTCGATAGCCGTGCCATGAAGTTCGGTGGGGAAGAAGATTCACCTACGACGTCCAATCTTCGCGGTGTATGATCATCACCACATGATGAAGATTGAATGGGGCTGGAAGACTCCCGACTATGAGCCGGGGATGAATCCGTGTAACGAAGTCCGTCGTCGCTCTTGGAGAAATTCACTGGCATGCCTTTGAGATGTGACAGAAAGTTTTGCGAAGGAAGGTGATTGGCGGCACTCGGTCCACTTGGTGGTGGAATGGCAGTGGGAATTTTGGTTTGATAGAAATACGGGAATGGAACTTGCGGCAAGGGCACCCCGACACCGTAGGCCATTTGGATCTAGAAGTAATAAATTAAGTTTTTTTAGAAAAAGGCTTTGATTTTTTGACTTCGAGAGTATTGGGACATACCTGATGGCGATAGATATTAAGAAGAGCTGGATCCAATCCGCCGGGATATGGCCCCTGTGGGAACATATGAGCATACGGACTATCATCCCTCACCAGGACTTGGACTGGTACTCGCTTGGTGGCGTTCAGGATAGCTGCTTCATGTTGCTGAATCTGCTTCCTCTTCGTCTTATAGCGACGGTTCTGGAACCAAATCTTCACCTGAGTTTCTGTCAGCCGCAGATTCTTGGCCATCTCCGAGCGCTCCGGGCCAGAAAGGTACCTCTGCTGGGCAAATCTGCGCTCCAATTCAAATACCTGTGCGTGACTGAAGGCGGCACGCGACCTCTTCTTCCGGCTATTCCCACTCATAGTGTCATCATGCAGGTGCGATTGTCCCGTTTGGTATAATGGCGGAGGCGAATCACAATCTAAGGAAATAAAAAAGAACACCAACTTAATTTCAGCACTTAGGGAAGACACAAAAGATGTATTATGATGGTGTCAGTCCGTGACAAGGAGTATTATGCTCACCTGAGTCATTACTCGTACACCGTCGCATGTCGATGGCGTGCATTCTGCTACTTCCGCCCTCCGATGAAGATGGTGGTGAGTGAAAAAGTTTCATGTGGGCCGCTGCCGAGCGACTGAGGTATCCTTCTCCGCGGTTGTTGTTATTGTAATACTGAAAGTAATCCGCGGCGTGCAAATTATCGGCATCACAGGTAGGGCTTGGATTCGAGGCTGTTTCTGGCGTATGCCTGGTGTTCAACTTGTAAATGCTCATCTCGTGATGTCCTCCTAGCATTGGCCCAGATTCCAGAGATTTTCGCCGTGAAATGTGTGGTGTAATTGTGGTATTGTTGCGGGTGAGAATGTCGTTTATAGAAAAAGGTGTCGAAAGATTTTTATTACAGCTCAACGTATCCATAATCGGAGAGGGCAAGGAAGAGTAATCTAATAAAATCCGTCCAAAGAAAACAACTGACGTGCCTCGAAGTTTGCGACCGAATGAATACTTTAGCGCGGCCGCAAGTCCTCAAATAGTCCTCCTCGATCGGTCCACAATGAGCACTGACTGCACTGAGTGCCGAAACAAATTTTCCACCCTCTCTATTAGCAGTACACCAGCTAAGTACCCATAATCGAGAGTTCTATTTTTAAACCCCCGACCCGATGTACGTATTGTGTGATTGTGTATGGGTGTGCTAGACGGTGGTGTATTGGTTTGTGGCTGGCAACTTAAGCATCCGGAAAGTGCCCGTGATTTACGATGGGTCGATGGGTGGTGCTGTGTTGTCTCTTTTTTCCGTTCACGCTGATGGGCTTCTCGGCGATGAACTCCTCTCATCGAGGGTGAGTTTTTTTTTCTAGTTCTTGTTTTTGAAAAGTATCTGTGTGAAGAAAATCCTCTTAGAAAGTATCTGAGAGATAGTAAAAGTGGTTTCCTATTGGCTGTCGCCTCTGGCAATTCTTCGTTTCCCATTGGAAGATTGTCTAAGGAGTCGGGGTTCTAAAATTCAGTGTGCGACTGTCATCAGGTCTTGGTCCATATTTTAAAGCATCAATTGATGGGGATGATTTCGGTGTTCAATTGATTTTTCGTCAGAGTCGCAACAAAGGTGATTAGTGGTTAATAATGATTATTATTATTGTTGTGTCATGGGAGGGGTGCGGCATGGGAAATGTACACCTTAGGCGATAGTCCTATTTAAGTTTTGAAACTCACTGAATTGGATTTTTTTTGTATTGTACTTTATTGTTCGAAACCTTCATAATGAAGAGGGCTGATTTGTGGGACAATTATTTTGATTGAATAACTTGCCACACTTAACTACTCGCATTGTCTGTGTTTGAGTTGGTGGCACTTTCATTCGAATGAGTTTGAATAAGGAAAGTGTAATTAATAAGCGGTTTAAGGACAAACGGATATGATAGACGCGTGTGAAGAATTTATTGTTGGGCGAGAAATTAGCAGCTTTGTGATAGTGTCTCAAAATAATAAGCAGGTGCAGGGGTTGGTTGTGTTGAAGAAGTCTTTGAATAAGGACAACTGAAGTTGATTGTTGTGCGGATTTGTTTTTAGTAATAATAATTGAGAAAATAGTCCTTACCTTTAACCAAGTCCATATTTTTTGTTGCAATTTCATAAGTGTGTATATGCTTTTGCTGTTGTAACTGACTTGGTGAGTCGATTACACATAGAAATGTATGAATGATATCTTTTCAGCTTTTTTTTAATCTCTTTTTTTTTTTTTGAAGTTTTCAAGGTGGTCTTTTTTATAAGTGATGGTGAATTTTGAGTTAAATTCATAATTTTACTTTTTAAACCACAAGTAGAAATGAGTCAAATAGTAGATAAGTATTTATAAAACATATTAAAAGAAAGAAATATATGTGAAAATGTTTGATATTTTTCATACATATAATGAAAATAGAGTTATTGGGGCAAAACTTTAAACAACCTATTATTAAGGGCTTAGAATTTTACTGGTTAGCAATTAGCCACAGATTTTGTGCCGCCTGCTCGACCTGAATGAAGGAATCGTGTACAGCTTGTTCGGTTCTTCCGATGATGTCGATGTCGTCTGCGTAAGCCAGTAACTGGCTGGACCTGTTGACGATAGTCCCTCTTGTTGCCGTGCCAGAGTCACGGATTGCTTTCTCCAACGCCAGGTTGAAGAGGAGGCAGGCCAAACCGTCCCCTTGTCGGAGTCCATTAAAGATGTTGATTGGTCTGGATAGCAATCCGGCTATTTTTACTTGGCTTGTTACGTTGGTCATGGTCAACCTACATAGTCGTGTCAATTTATTTGGGATGCCGAATTCTCTCATGGCTTTGTAAAGTTCTACCCTGGCTATGCTATCATAGGCGGCCTTAAAGTCTATAAACAGATGGTATGTTGGGATGTTAAATTCTAGACATTTTTCCACCGCCTGCCTAAGGGTAAATATCTGATCAGTTGTTGATTTGCCTGGAATGAAACCACACTGATATTGTCCGATGACGGTTTTAGCGTATGGGGTTATCCGGTCTTGTAGGATAGAGGAGAGTATCTTATAGGCGGTACTCAACAACGTGATACCTCTATAATTGCTGCACGTTGTGACATCTCCCTTCTTATGTATGGGGCATATTAAACCTTTTCGCCAGTCTTCTGGCATTTCTTCCTGCTCCCATACGTGTACTATAATATCATGAATTGCTTGACGTAAGGCTGGCCCGCCGTGATCGAATAATTCGGCTGGTATGCCATCGGCTCCCGGGGCTTTGTTCTGTTTAAGCCGGCCTATAGCCTTCTCAACCTCTTCTATGCTTGGTGGCGGCAACATAGAGTATTCTTCTTGAAGTAGTGGAGCCTCCACTTCTGCAGTGAGCTGACCATTTAGCAATTCATTAAAGCACACTTCCCATCGCTCCAGTATGCTTTCAGGATCGGTGATCAGATTTCCCTCTCCGTCCTTGCAGTATGTGCAGCGTGGTGTGTACTGCGTCATGTTTCGGACGGATTGGTAGAACTTCCGCGCCTGGTGCGGACCTCGCTCTCGGCTATTTTCAATTTCACAGATTAGGTTCTTCTCCCAGGCTGATTTTTTGTCTGTGTAGCCGTTTTTCTGTTCTTCTGAGCTCTTTATATTCCTCTTCGCGTGCCCGCGTTCTATGAGATTGTTGCATTGCTCGGTACGCAACATTCTTACGTTCAGTCGCTAGCTTGCATTCATCATCAAACCAGTCGTTCCGATTTTTACGACTGCTGCCTAAGATGGAGTTGGCAGTACTAATGACAGTATTTTTAAGACGTGTCCACTTCTCATTTACGCCCAGAATACTGGCTCCAGGACTTACTCTCCCTAAAGCAAGTGATTCTAGGGCGAGTCCTAACGCATTACCAAAGGTGTTACTGGTGTTTTCATTGCGCAGGGCAGCCGTGTTGATTCGAACCTGATCGGCGGATGCAATGCGTCTTCGCAAGGCAATCCGCCCTCAGAAAACCATACCAACAAGATAGTGATCCGAGTCAATATTGGCACCTCGGTACGTTCGTACCGTCATCAAGTTCGAGTAGTGGCGACGGTCTATCAACACGTGGTCTATTTGGTTACGAGTGACTCCATCAGGTGATACCCAGCCAGGTGGCTTTGTAAGATATCTTTACGCGGGAACCTGGTACTCGCAACAACCATGTTTTTTGATGCTGCCAATTCTAAGACTCGAAGTCCATTGTCATTAGTGTTCTCATGCAAACTATGGGTGCCTGCGTAATGCCTGAATACCGGCTCCCGACCTATTTTTGCGTTCAAATCCCCAAGGATGATTTTAACATCATACCTTGGACAGGCATTGAGGGCCCTCTCGACTTGTTCGTAGTAAGTCTCTTTTTCTTCGTCTGAGGACTCCTCCGTAGGTCCGTGAACGTTAATGAGGCTGATGTTCGTAAATTTACCTCGCACGCGAAGGGTGCATACACTCAAAAAATTTATTAGTAAAATGGCTACGAATGGCATTCGTGAAAAAAATATTCGTGCATTGTACTAATATTCGTAAAATATACGAAGTATTTGTACAGTAAAATATCTACGAATGCATTTGTAAAGTTTTACTAATAACTGTGGTAGAATGCACGAATCTATTCGTTTAATGCACTAATTTTATTCGTAAACAAGAAGTTAACAATTTTTTGGAGTACATTGTACGAATTATTGTGTACATATAACTAATAACATTCGTTAATTTCTCGTACGAATGACTTCGTACTTTAATCTTTTGCATTCGTAGTATTTACTAATAAATTCGTACTATTTACTAAGTAAAACTAATATTAGTAGACAGAATTCATTCGTAGGTAGACTGTACGCATTATGCGTAGAATGTACTAATAACTTCGTACTTTCATGAAGTGCATTAGTATTATTTAATAATCATGAGTACAAAAAATAATATGTGTTCAGCTCTAAAAATTAAATGTATTCCATTCGTCAACACGTTGAAACGTGTTATTACAGATTGCAATATTGCAAAGTAATGGACGCGTGATACTTTTTTTTCGTACGGTGTATCTTTAAGATACAAATCTTGGGAACCAGACTTTTTTTCGAAAAGACGAGGTGAGTACCTAGACTTACATATTCTTATATACAAATAAAGCTTATTTTATATTTTACATACAGGATCCTGAAGCAGCAGAGCATTCATATGTGGGAATTTTTTACAAAATAAAAATTAATGTAAGTACAAATGTTTTTTGGAAGATTTTTAATGTTAAATGTTAAATTTATTTTCAGTGGCCCTTTGATAAATAACAAGCAGTTTGGAAATATAATTTTGGTTTTTAATTATATTTATGAATTAATTAATTTATAAGATACATTTTAGTTTTTTTTAACTTCATTTGTAATTAAAAATTAAATTATAAAATTAAAAAAACATGAATTATATAATTATTTTTTAACTTAAACAATACATTACTTTTTGTTATTATTTCTTATAATGAATATTTTAGGAAATTTCGGAGTATATATTTATTTATGGTAAGTTCTACTATAATGTTTGTAGATACAATATACGAATGAATTACAAGGGCATTAGTAAATATTACTATGATATTCGTACAATATACGAATGGAGCTGTACAATATACGAATGAATTACAAGGGCATTCGTTAATATTACGATGATATTCGTATATTGTACCAATAGTATTCGTACAATATACGTATGTTTTTCTACGAATACTAATAAAATATTAGTAAAATGTACTAATAAACGTCCATTCTACGAATACTATTCGTGGCTGAAAACCACGAATAAAATTCGTAGAATGCACGCATGAATTAGTACTATTTACACATGAAATTTTTTGAGTGTAGCCTTTCGCTTATAGCGTTAAAGCCGATGATGGTAGACTTCATTTTTTCGCTGACTAGGAAGCCTACCCCGAGCACATGGTGTTTTGTATGACAGCTAAAGTATATGTCATATTCTTTCTTCTGTAGAACACCATTCCCTGTCCATCTGATTTCTTGAAGAGCTGTTATGTCAGCTTTATATTTTGACAGGGCATCGGCTAGCTGCTGAGCAGCTCGAGCTCTATAGAGCGATCGTACGTTCCATAAGAAAATCGTAAATCGTTTTTCAGTTTCAGTTCAGTTTTCTTTGCGTGGGTTGTCGTCGTGTGATCAGTCCGTTTCCGAGGCTAGTTGTCGTTCTCGAAATTCTTTTAGTTTTACGGGACAGGGAATTAACCTGTCGCCAACCTGAGGAACCAGCCTAATCATATTAGCCAAACCTTTTTTAAAAGACTTGTTTCTAGCGGCCTCCGCGCCGTGGAGAGGCTATGATCACACTTCCACCAGTCCCGAATAGTTACGGCACGTGCATGTTTTCATATGCTACATGTTGTTCCCCCTATTCGTCTGATGGCTGACCGCCTTTTTAACTTAGTAACTCCATAAAATGGCCTTAAAATATTACTAAATCGATTCAAATTCAAATAATTGAAATGGATGGGGTGATCCAAAAAATAAAAAATAAATTTACATATGTTATTCTATTATTTAGTATATTTCATCAAAACATCAGCGATGGTTAATTATTCAACATTTTTTCGATGCCCCCCAAATCGAAGCAAAGGATCCATTTTTGTTTATGTTTTATAAACGAAAAATAAAATGTAAGAACTCTGATGGATTATAGATACTTGTCAAATATGCGAAATGAAACATCATTTAATTTACGAAAAGCGGTTTCCTAATCTTTTAAAGAATTCATTAAGAACTTTGAAATAGTGCAAATGTCGAACTGGAAGAATTTTCAAATCATAAAAAGAGTAAAACTAAACAGAAAAGGCTTCTGAATTACAAAAGGAGATTAGATTTTATTATAAAAGGTTTCTCCTCAAGATGAAATTCCGTATTGTAACTTTGAATGGAAGATGACGCAATAAATTTTCATAAGAAGTTAAAAAAAGCAAATATTCGTAAATAAGTAAAAATATCTTAAAGTGCCACAAAAGTATTGCCTCAAATTTGAGTCAATTGTTAGCTCCAAATATTTAATCTCATTAAAATCTATTAGCTAAAAGCATCTATCACTACAGCTGGAAGAACTAGAGAACTAGAGTAGTAATTAGATCTACATTAACAGTTCAAAAGTTTATGTGTTTGCCCTTCTGTACCATGAATAGGTCAGCATGAACGTTTTTCTTTTCTAAAAAATAATAAACAAAACCATAGCTTTTGAACTAATTAGGTACTTATTCATGTTCAGCAATCCAAATCCTAAACAAACTTAGATACCAATTTTTATCAGCTATATGATCAACGTAGCTACTCGTATTTGCACTAAAACTAAAACTCACATCATCAGCAAAAGCTGCCAATTCACCTTTAAATGGCAGCCTAAGCAATTAATTGATATATATATTTCAGGAAAAAAACTGGTCCTAAAACTGACTCTTGTGGTCCTAATCTCCTTCAATTTTACTCTTTGTATTTATATGTATTTGGAACATATTTGCCGAGCAGAAAGCTTTTAAACGTAACAGAGCTAAAGATTGTTAAGAAACTCCATTATAGAGACAGATTTTTAAATTAAATTAAATTTAAATTTAAAGAGCCGCAATCAGTTTTGGAATAGAGCTAGGGCTTTACATTTAGCTCTCTCAGAGCTGTTAAAGAACATTTAAATAATATTTACCTCCAACGGTGTTACTTGAGAAGGCATCCTCAGTAGATTTTCCACTTTGCATACTGAACTGCAAATCAATGAAATTCTTCGTTTTATTTAGAAAACTTATTATTCTATTTCTCGCAGACTTTTCAAAAACCGTACTTATTGAAAGTAATAGTAAGATCGGCATATACAATATATAGTTTGAAAAGAGATAAGGTATTAGCACATTTGATTGTATCCGGAAATACATAACAAAACTTGCGAATTATAGGTACCATATGGCAAGTTATGCATCCGGAAAAAAATCGAACTAGAGATTTTGATGAAAGTTGACATTACGATGATAGCGAAGACTAAAAATGTGGGTCTGGCAATTCTGTCTATCCGTCTGTTCGACTACAGCCTAAACAGCTCGGCCGATTTTCTTTAAACTTAGTAGATATCACATTAAATTGTTCCCCCCCACGCATTTTTTTTCTTTTTTTCTTAAGACCAAAAATAACGGTTTCTGCCATACGAATTTTTTTTCGAAATTTTATAAATATTTTTTTTTTCAAAAACGTTCGACAGGTTAAAAAAAAATACAAAAAAATGTATTTAGTTAAATCTAGATAATGGTTGAAAAAAAATTCGGAAAAATGGTTATTGAGGGTATATCCCCAATGGAACCATTTTTTGTTTTTGATTTTCTCAAAAACGGTATCACCCATTTTGATAATTTTTTTGTATGCTAAAGCTCCCCGACAATTTGAACAGATTTGTGTATTCAAATTTTCAAAAATTATTTTTTTTTTTTATTTTTAAAAAGTTACCAAATTTTTTTTTTTCAAAAATCAATATTTCGAAAAACTCATCCAAGTTTTTTTTTTTAAACATGATAAATAAAAGTTTCTCAATATAATCTAAAAGATGTGAGAACAAAATTTTATTTTACCTAAAAATAAAGGTAAAGTCCATATATAAATACCATACAAATGTTAAAAAATGTAAAAAAAATGGTTTTCAAAAATCGTATTTTTCTGGATTTCAAAACCTTAAAAAAAACTATTTCTTTTAATTTTTGAAAAAAAAAATTTTTTTATCTCAAAAACGGCTCAATATCTTTTTTGGAAATGAAATGTTCAATTGTACAGTAATAAAAACTTAAAGTTGGCGTACCAAATTTTTCCTTAAAAATGTTTTAAAAATTTTTTATATAAAATCTTATTTTTTTAAAGAAACCACTACAACGACTTATAATTTTTGTTCTTGCATAAATTCATATTTGCATAGCATTCTGTTTTTGTCTCTTACTACTAAAAGAATTAAAAAAATTAATTTTATCTTTATGAACAGTTTTTTCTAATAACATTCGTTTTTAAAATTCCTAGTAGACCGACTTTTGTCATGTTCTCTATTAACGTAATGTGAATTTCTATCAAAACCTCGAGTTTCATTTTTTTCCAAATGCAAAACTTATCCTATACTGCCGAGCAAAATAATACTTTTTCTAACTATTAATGTAGAGTCGTACGGATTAGGTTAACCATTTAAAGTGATAATTTAATGGCATATTATCTCTTTTCTTGTTAAATGTCACTTTGTCTGGTGCCTTTCAGTATATTAGGTGAACAAAATAATAGGAGCGATTGTCAGGATCCGTTTAAAAATTTTTTTTTTGATTTTCAATTTTGATTTTGATGTAATAAAATTAGTTTTAAAATTACAATTAGTTTTAAAACCGTTGAATTTGTTCCTTTGAAGTAGTACAAAAGCTTATTCCGAACGGTAAAACCTATAAGGAAGTTCAGGGTCTTGTCTATAAAATTTGAAGAAAAAGGTGAAACTCGCGAGGGCTTACAAGTTCGAAAGCCATCCTACATCTAACGTGTTATTCGGTTCTCAAGAACGCATCTTACTGAAGCAGCTAGGAAAATAGTGGTAGAACTTAATTTACCACGCTGTGTCCATACAGTAAGCTGACGATTGGAGAACACAATTTGAATGCTTGCAGTCCATGGAAAGTCCTACTTCTAAAGAAACCACATAACCAAGAGAATTAAGTTTGCGCGAGAGCATTTGGGATGGACTCCTGAAAAGTGGAGGGATATTCTTTGGACTGACGAAAGTAAGATTGTCCTTTATGGTAGTAAAGGTTCTCGGCAGTATGTAAGACGACCACCAAATACCGAATATGATCCTAGATACACTACAAAAATGCTAAAACAGGGAGGATCTATTATCATGTTATGGGGATGCTTTTAATACAATGGAGCTGGCCCAAGATATTTGATAAAAAGTATAAAGAACCAGCATTCATATTTCGAAATTTTGTAAAACATCATGCTACCATATGCCGATTTTAATTTTTATAATAAAAACATTTCTATCTCTATCCCATAGACGTAGGTTTAATCTTGGAGAACTTTTAATCGAGGAACTTAGTGATCTAATTAATATAGACATTTGAAGATGCCTCTCGCCTATAAGAAGATAAGAAGCTCCAAATGGTTCAGTGATTATGGAGAAAATCTTTGAATTCATAAAGTATCACAATAGACCAACTCTGGTCTAAGTGTATCAACCACAACCTTATGATTACACGGTTATGATTCAACCAAACCGATTACCACCCATTTCGGCCCTTACCAGATTTACAGATTTCAAGCAACATGATTACTAGCTCGCCAATCAAAAAGTGTGTGTTTTACTATACAACAAAGTCATTGTAAACACACTCTGTTGTCCGCAGTGCTCATTCCCTGTCAGTATCCGTTTAATGGATTATCAAAATCCACTTCAAATGTTTGTCCATCACATTATCTGACCTCAGTATATTTTCTGGGTGGTAAAACCAGAAACTTAATACCCCATCTATAGAGCGTTAGTAGATATCAATTAACAAGTGGAAGTGATTCACAAGCGAAGTGATACATCATGAATCTTTAATGTAAGTTGTTTGATATGTTAATGGGGCTTGAAACATATACTGTTTTTGTGTATTTATTTACAAGAATTTTTATAAATTTATATACATACAATGTATATTTGCTTGTCTAAATGTTCTGAAAAAAATTGTTTTCTTTGAAAGTTGTATTTTGTCGCCTAAGATAAAATGGTGATAAAAGCTCGATATCCTTTCGGAATTAAAATCGATTTTTGAGACCGCACCGGACTTTCTAAATGTTGCAAATGCAAAATTAAAAATTACACTAAATGCAGATATGTATGTCAATAAACCGCAATAAAATTATTGCGAAAAAAATTCGATAATGTGGATTTTCATGTAAAACTTTATTTTGAGGACTTAGTTCTTTAAATTTGAAACACTTCTCTTAAGTTTTTTGAATTTTTCGAAAAATATATTTTTTTTTCTCAAATTAATATTGGTGAGAACGTTTGGTTTATCATTGCAATGAAGAATCGAAGTAGTTCATAAAAACATCTACAATCAATAAGAATTTTTGTTTTTGGGTAGGAGGTAGGAGGTGAAGTATTTTAGACAGAAATATTTATTTTTGTATATAAGATAATGATAACACTTCACTTTAGGGTACTTGTTAATTTTGGATCTAATGAAACCAAGATCAATAGCATTCAAAAATAAATAAAAAATAATAAATAGGAGGTCATAACAGCTCTTAGAGCGCCTAAGCTTAGTGACTCTCAACCATTCCTGTGTGCGTGTTACTAGGAATGGAGGGGACCTACAATTTTCTGCCGATTCCGAACGGCTAATGAACAGGACTTTTCATTACAAGAGATACTCTTAAAAGATTTTTCACTTCTTTGCAAGTGGCAGTATACTCCTGAAAACTGAAAACCATGCCCAGCGTGAAGTCCTGTACCCTTTTAAATTGCTCTATCTAATAAATAAAATGCTCTTTAGGTTGGAAGTGTATCGTGGAGACGGTTGTGTATGTATGTATGTGATTTGGTATTAGATTCGACAGAAAATTTCACTCTGTTGTTAAGCCAAGTCATGGAAATGGTTTTGAGAAAGGTTAGTAAGTGAACTAGGAGTTGTAACTTAACTGATGCTATTTAGTATCAAAACTAAGATGCCCTCCTTCACTTTAAACCTACTTAACGCCTACTCACGCCCGCGCTGTGTTGAAACATTTAAAGGGTAATCATAATCCCTTGAGCGCGGGTAGATTATAAAAAAAAAAAAAAAAAAATACTCTACCTCTACTCTAGTTTAGAATATTTAGGTGTTATTTTTAACCCTTAATTAAACTGGAAATTGAATATTGAATATTAAAAGGTTAAAAAATCCTGCATAGGGTTTCCAATCTAAGATATTTAATAATATGCAGCGCTTTAATACTTAAAGAAAGAGTTTGTCAAACTCTATAGTCGCAGCAATTTCACTGAATTCATTCCCATTGAAATATTTTCGACTTCCAGTACCTAAGTTTTCCACCCAGAAAGGAGTGGTATGACGACGTTCGTCGTAAGGAAAGTCTTTGACACAACTATTTTTACTGGTGTTTCAAAGATGAAGTATGTTGTTGGTTGAGGAATCTAGTCTAAGTCTCTAAAAATCTTTAGGTTCTTCCGGCTTTCCGACTTTGCATGTGTATTTCAATCTGAAATACTGGCAATTAGGGAAGTATTTAAGTAACTTAAAAAAGATCCAATAGCTATTAGCACAGACAGTCAGGCTATTAATTTGAGTATATCAATTTCGAAATAGGTCCAGAAATGCCGGAAAGAGCTAGCGAGCCTCAATATTCCTCGGTGTTACCCTTTATCTGGCAAACCATAGCCGCGTAACATTTTATGCTTCAAAAAATCATTGCTGTCTCCTCTCGTTGAAGCGGAACCCACCCGTTATTCCTGGTTGACACCTGAATTGAGGTATGTGCATCACGGATCACTTTGTGTGGAATGATACTCGGGCTTCAGAAAATGGCCATCAGTTTATCCTTGAGCCCAACTTCGTTAGCCCTTAACGTGCTGTTAAATTCAGAGATTCTTTGTTTTGCCGCACTACATGAATGTGGAATTCTTTACTTGGCTCAAAATGTTCCTCTTATTGCGATATTCAGACATTCCTGCTTATTTTGAGATTCGAACGAATAGCTAATTCGATAGAATAGATATTTTCATTCGAATGAACTTTGCATATTTTGACATTTTTTTATTTAAAAAAAATTATGGTCTAAAAATATAAAAATACCATTTAAGAAAAATAAAGTAAGTAATGCTAACGGCCCGGTAAAGTTTAAATTTGAAAAACATCAATAAAAACTGACATTTTTAAATTTGGGAGCATTAGAAAACAGTATGGTAATGGTAAGTTTATTGATATCAAAAAAAAAAGTAAAATAACGGTATAACTTCTCTGTATATAATAAAATACTTGATTTATGTTTAAATTTTAATGTAAACTAAATTGTGTTCCAAATTGATCAGCAAAAAAAAAACAGGCATTTAGAAGGCAACTTCAAAGCCTATTTAATTTACACATATCTGGTCACACTTAAATTTTGAATTATCATCTGTAAATTGTTTCATAAAAATATTGATAAATTCAAGTGAGACGTTAAAAATCAAAATGGCATTTATGAATAGTGAAGACGTTGAGGAGCAGTTGTATAGGAGAACGATAATGGATGCATCAAATCCATTTTATGCATCCATTACTACTAACATTACTAAACTTACATGTTTTATGAATCTATTCGCCAAAAAAAATTGAACGAGAATGAAATGACATTTCTTTCGAACGATTCGAAAGTGAAAATTTGCTTTGTTTTCGAAAGATAAATGAACTTTCCATTGATAAAGTGAACTTTCTAATCGTACGAATCTCAAAATATAAATTATTCGAATTCGACATACTTTCTAATGAAATCGAATGTCAAAATAAGGCTAATTAAAACCTTTTGAAACCTCTTCAACTTTCTTAAGCGCTTGCACTGTGCTCAAACATTGTAGAGGGTGGGGGGGTCATAATCTTTAAAGTGCGTGCAAAATTATTTAAAAAAAAAATAAAACCACAATTTTTTGTTGTTCTAAAACTTAAACTGTGAAAAAGTAATTAATTTATTTGGAGAAAGGAAAGGTAGATAACTGAATGTCATTCATTTTTCTATGTGTTCCTCTCTGGTTTTTCCCTAATAAATAGTTGCGGTTGTTTGAACTGATAACCTAGGTATTTTATTTATTTATTTATTTATTTCAAGAAATCTTTTACAGTGGGCTACAAAGCCTATGATTAATAGTAAAAGTTAATATAAGAAAAATTAATATATGTGAAATTATTAAGTTTAAATTAAATTAAAGTGCAATCAAATGCAAAATTAATATTTTAAATTTTAATTCAGAGTTTTGATTTTTTAATATAATTCATTTAATTTATATAGATACTATTTATTTTAATCTAATGCCAAATATCTGAATAAAATTGCCTCAAACTGTGCGGTGCCACGATGTCTTCTGATTGAAACTGGTAAATTATTCCACTGTCTTATAGCGTAGACAAAAAACTGATTCTCTGAGTTTCTGCAGGTGAATTTAGGCTGTAATAGTGTAAAAGACCAAGCAGAATTTGAAAACTTAATTTTCTCAAATAGATAAAATGGTGTTTTATTAATTATTATCTTATTAAGTGTTTTTAAGGACAAATATTTCAAATACTTGTATAGGGTACAACGCAGAATCTTGCTTAAATAGTTTGAGATATGATCATATCTTTTTAGATTATATACATATCGGTTAACATTATTGAACGCAACATTGAGATTTCTTTTCATTTCTGCACTGTGGCTTGTAAAAATTTGACATCCATATATTATAATGGGAACGATGAGAGTTTTTGCTAATCTTAGCCGAATATGCTGAGGGGTAAAATGTTTTGAAAAAGAAAGAGAGCGCAGTGACCCGTATATTTTTCCAATGATCATTTGGACATGATCTTCCCAGGTTAAGGTGGAATTAAAAAGAATACCTAAATTTTTGGCCTTGCAAACGTACTCAAATTGTTCGTTGCCGAGGTATAACACTGGAAAGTAATTGTGGTCAAGTTTAGTTTTATAAATTATTAAGCATTTAGACTTTCTTGGATTGAGATTTAAGTAGTTGGTGTTTGACCAATGAAGAACTCTTTTTAAATCAGAATTTAATTTATAAGCTCCATCTTCGATCATACCTAGCTTACAACTAAATTGTACTTGAGCATCATCTGCATATAAATCTATTGATGAGTGTGTGGCTTCGGTGGGAAGATCATTAATAAACATTGTAAATAACAGCGGGCCAAGAATTGATCCCTGTGGAACACCCGAGAAAAGGTTGAGTGGGTTTGATATTTTATAACCAATCACAACTGCTTGGCTGCGATCGCTTAGGTACGATAGGATTAAATTTGCAGCACTATTAGAGAAACTGAACTGATTTTTGAGTTTTAAAATGAGTCTCATATGATTGACAGTATCAAATGCTTTGGAGAAATCTAATAGTACTAAAAATGTGACTAAGTCGTTATCAATAGCATTCCGAATGTCTTCGGATACCTTTAAAATTGCCGTCATACAACTGTAACCTTGTCTAAAGCCAGATTGTTTTTCTGTCAAGAGCTTATTTGTTGTAACAAAATTCATAATTTGCTTATGTAACAGTTTTTCTAGCACTTTTGATAAAAACGGTAGTATCGAAATCGGCCTAAATTCTTTTGACGTTGAACGCGAAGCAGATTTCTTAAGGACAGGTATAATCTTGGCGGTTTTCCAAATGGTCGGGAAAAATGAAGTCATTATAATAGTATTAAATATATGTGTCAGGGCTGGGAGAATGTGAGGTAAGATCATTTTGATAAAATTTGGAATAGGTATATTAATTATATACATAGATTACGAACTTAATATTGAACAATATTTTTTGTTTGTTTTCAAATCATATTTGAATTAACAAGTTTGAAATTAGCACATTTTCAAACCTTTCTATTCTCAAACCATTCAAAGTTTTGGTTTACACTGTACACTATCCAAAAATGAACTCTCAGTTGCTTCCACTATTCATTATTCCAATACTGCAACCTAGTTTTCTTGTATGGTTCTTGTATAGGATGTATGCAAGAATGAATTGTGTCATGTACGAATACGAATGTTCATTTCGAATATTTATTTTTTTAATTATTGGATATTATGTTCATGAGTATTTTCGTATAGGTTTGTATTTAGGAAGCATAGATGGATGTTAATTTGAATAAAAAACTGAAGAAAAAATAACACAGACACAGCTTGGAAACTTTACTCACACTCTCTATACCTATACTTTTACAATAGTAGTTAACTTTGAATTGGGAATTGGGAACATTCTCTCATCTAGTTGGGTTGAGTTCAAAAAGATAGGATGTAATAGATTTTGATGTGTGCAGTGTGCAGGTGCACAATGAACCTCTGTCAAATGCCTCAGTCCGTCTAATTGCGGTCTAAGGAATGAGACGAAGGATACGGCACAGAAGTAACCGAAGTTTGTCCTAAAGCCATTTCGTCGCGTTTAGAAAAGAGTCTTTTATCCTCTTCTCCGAAAATTCGTTAAAGTCGTCAAAAAAATTCCCTTCCAAATGATTGTGCAAAGAACTTCAACAGTTCCGATCATCAGATAAAGAAGGTTCCTTTTCGTTTTAAATAAAGAAGCAGACTCGACCGATCGACTCAATAATCAGCTTTATTCTGATCTTGGTTCTGGATTATGCAGTACGGACCGAATTTTTCCTAGCGATATACATATGTATTTAGCAGGGACGAAGCGTCCATATATTGAGTGGAATGAGTGCTTCCGTTAAACCATTTGAAAAAATTGATTCAAATTAGCTTTTTTGGCCTTTAGTCCACAAAAAAATCGTACCTAGCAAGGAATTAAATTCAAAATTCCAAATTGTATTAATATTTTTATTATTTTATTTGTATCTATTGATGAATCTTCATTTACTCTGTAAATTACATTCCAACATCATTATGACAACATTATCATCTTTTACTAAAATTACTAAAGGAAATCAAGATCTCTCTGGTTATTACAACTTAAAATGCCACACTGCAAACCAACTGAGAATGCTCAACATCACTCCATTATTTATAATGCTCAATCTCATGAAAGTTCTTGCTAAAATGCTTAACAGCTATGCATTCCTTATTATCGCCTCCATAACTCAATTTCAAAATACCCTTCCACTCCAAGTCAACTGAAAATATACCTACAACATCACTCACCAATATTCACAAAATGCTCAAACAACAATGAATCTCAAACAATATATAGAATGCACAACAGCTGGGCATTCCATTATTTCGCATACTTAACTTAGATCTCAACCCAAAGTCAAAATAATTTTGTCTCGTTTCTTGCCTTTTGCACAATGTGTGAAGAATGAGTTGAGTGAATGCATTACGAGAATTTTCTACAAGAGAGATAGAAAAACAAAAATGTATCTATTGAGTTGCTTATTGTCTCAAACTGATAATGAGTTTAATTTCGTGAACAAAAGGTGTAGAAGAGTTTTATTTTAACATATTCACCCCTATTACAGAATTCGGCGAATGAGCTAAAGTGACAATTTCAATTCATTTCCAAACTTTTGCTATTACTGAATCCGACGAATGAAAGTTGAACGAATGTCGGTAACAATCCCTGCACCACTGACATTTTGTTCAACTTATATGGTATTACAGAATTCGCAATCCATTCTCACTCCATACAATTTCTATCATTTTACATTCGCACCAATTTCGAGACGAATCTGAAGTGAATTTTTGATTAAACGAAAATAAACAATGGAGAGTACAAAAATGTAAGTCAAACGCTTATCATACTGAATGCTAAAGTGTTTATTTAACAAATTTTAATAGAAAATGCACAAATAGCAACGCAACCAGAAATCAAGAAATCTAAAAAAAAAAAAAAAGAGCACACGGTGGGTTTTGAACCGTCCCCCATCTTCGTACTAACCACTCTCAACGATGCTTGATTTCGTTGATCGAAAACGATACTATTATCACAGCCTAGGCCAGTTGAATAAATGTTTGTTGCTGACAGTGTCGATACGAAAGTTCATAAATGATAAGGTAATTTTAGAAATCGACAATGTAGTTCATCCGACGAATTTCATAATTGAGTTTTACAGCGGATGCGAATCAAGTCAACTCACCGGGAGTAAAATTCTGCGAATTCTGTAATCGACATGAATGTGTGTGCAAATTTAGGTGCAATTCATTCATAACTATCAGAAAGCAAACAAATATGAATTTAAAAGGTGGTAGTTTTTTAATTATTTTCGTGGCGATAAATACAATCCACGCTGCACATACTGCAAGGACGGAGAGGGAAATCTGATCACCGATCCTGAAAGCATACTGGAGCGATGGGAAGTGTACTTCAATGAATTGCTAAATGGTCAGCTCACTGCAGAAGTGGAGGCTCCACTACTTCAAGAAGAATACCCTATGTTGCCGCCACCAAGCATAGAAGAGGTTGAGAAGGCTATAGGCCGGCTTAAACAGAACAAATCCCCGGGAGCCGATGGCATACCAGCCGAATTATTTCATCACGGCGGGCCAGCCTTACGTCAAGCAATTCATGATATTATAGTGCACGTATGGGAGCAAGAAGAAATGCCAGAAGACTGGCGAAAAGGCATAATATGCCCCATACATAAGAAGGGAGATGTCACAACGTGCAGCAATTATAGAGGTATCACGTTGTTGAGTACCGCCTATAAGATACTCTCCTCTATCCTACAAGACCGGATAACCCCATACGCTAAAACCGTCATCGGACAATATCAGTGTGGTTTCATTCCAGGCAAATCAACAACTGATCAGATCTTTACCCTTAGGCTGGCGATGGAAAAATGTCTAGAATTTAACATCCCAACATACCATCTGTTTATAGACTTTAAGGCAGCCTATGATAGCATAGCCAGGGTAGAACTTTACAAAGCCATGAGAGAATTCGGCATCCCAAATAAATTGACACGACTATGTAGATTGACCATGACCAACGTAAAAAGCCAAGTAAAAATAGCCGGATTGCTATCCAGACCAATCAAAATCTTTAATGGACTCCGACAAGGGGACGGTTTGGCCTGCCTCCTCTTCAACCTGGCGTTGGAGAAAGCAATCCGTGACTCTGGCACGGCAACAAGAGGGACCATCGTCAACAGGTCCAGCCAGTTACTAGCATACGCAGATGACATTGATATCATCGGAAGATCCGAACAAGCTGTACACGATTCCTTCATCCAGATAGAGCAGGCGGCACAAAATCTGGGGCTGCACATTAGTGAAGGTAAAACAAAGTACATGGTGGCGTCGAATGCGAGAGGAACAGTTGGTCAAACAATCAAGATAGCGGAGCACGAATTTGAAGTGGTGCAATCCTTTAAATACCTTGGGTCAATAGTAGCAGCCGATAACAATATAGAAGAAGAAATACGCGGGCGGCTTCTGAAATCCAACAGAGCCTACTATAGTCTGTCAAAGCTTTTCAAATCCAGAAATCTCACCATAACTTCAAAACTGCTGCTGTACAGGACCATGGTCCTGCCAGTACTCACATATGGATCCGAGACTTGGGTGCTTAGCAAAAGGCACTCCGACCTCTTAGCTGCGTTCGAGAGAAAAGTCTTAAGGAGAATTGTTGGCCCCATATGTGAGGAAGGACGATTCCGGAGACGGTACAATCATGAATTGTACGCAATCTACCTAGAAGCAGATATCGTGACAAAAATTAAGCTCGGTAGACTCCGGTGGGCAGGGCACCTAGCTCGCATGAGCGAAGAGGAACCTGCTCGGAAAGTTCTTTGTGGTACATTCTATGGTAGACGGCAGCGTGGTAGACCATGCTTGCGCTGGAGAGATGGCGTAGACCAGGACGCCCGAAGCCTTGGGGTGCGCAACTGGATGGCGTCGGCTAGAGACCGGGATAGGTGGAGAGACTTGTTGAAAGAGGCCAGGACCGGAACCCGGTTGTCGAGCCGATGATGATGATGATAAATACAATCCACCTGTTTTCTGTTTATTTTTTGTTATTATAAAAAAAGTGGTCAAAAATAGTATTTCTTATATTCATATCTGAGGTTTCTTGACATTCCAGCAGAAATATAACTAAAGGTTATTTTCAATTATGAGAATTTTAAATCAAAAAAAACTTCAAGGAATCTTAAGATTTTTAATATCCCTTAATAATGGCATCTGTAGAGAGATCATATTCATGTTTTTTTTTTTTTTTTTTTTACACTATCAGAATTGGTCGAAGAAAGCTTATAGCAAGCTCCGTCTTTCGACCAATGGTTTGCCAACACAGAGAACTGTGTTATACCACCGGCTCATCATTTAGTGCAGTGTTAGTTGTTAGTAGGCAAACTCTATTACAATTAACACTGACAAAAGAAAACATGAAAAATAAACACATAATATTACGTTAGAACAAAACAATAACATAACATGAAACAAAGAACATTTAGGAGCGTGGACCACTGGTTTTGAGGTTGTTTTTTAATTTACTTTTATTTATATTAAAATCAAAAATATTTGAATTCCAATTTACAAGTCTACCCACACGTGTCAAGGGCTCATGCATGCCATAGTTGGTCCTATGTGTTGGGACCTTAATCATATCGAGGCCTCGAAGATTATAACCTCCTCCCCGATAATTAAAATAAACCGAACATAAAAGATCTGGTGCATCTGTGACACCTGTTATTAATTGGTGGAAAAATACCAAATCATTGTTTGTTCTTCTTTGTTCCAAAGTTTGCATCTGAAGAATAGATAATCGTTGGTCATAAGAGAGGACATACGAAGGATCTCTCCATTGAAGTCCTTTCAAGGCAAAACGAGTAAAGTTTCTTTGCACAGATTCTAATCTCTCAATATGAATATCATAAAGAGGAGTCCAAACCTGCGATGCATACTCAAGATGGGGACGCACCAAGGAGTTGTATAAAGCCCGGGTGACATTGGGATCAACAAATTCTTTAGACCAGCGCTTAATAAACCCTAACATTGAATTGGCCTTATTCACGATTTTATTAATATGAGCAGAAAAATCTAAATTGGGTGTAAAAAGAACTCCAAGGTCCCTTACAGTCATAACACGAGTTAAAATGTGCCGTGAGATAACATATTCATGAGAGGAAGGAGAACGTTTTTTAGAAAAAGTCATAGTTTGACATTTTGTGGGGTTGAGGTTCAGACTGTTCTTTTCACACCACAAGGCAAAATGGTTAATATCATCTTGCAGTAGAGCCCGATCATTTGAAGATACTATATTTTTATAAATCTTCATATCATCAGCAAAGATTAGAATTTCGCTATTGCGAACACACAGAGGAGCATCATTAATAGCCAATGTAAAGAGTAGTGGTCCCAGATGGCTTCCCTGCGGAACACCTGATTTGGCAATAAATTCTCTTGAGTATGAATTTCTGAATTTGACTTGATATAACCTATCTTGAAGATATGAAGATATCCACTTGATGAAAGGTGGTGGAAATCCGTATGAGTGAAGTTTAAACTTTATAATCTCATGAGACAGTTGATCGAAAGCTTTCGAGAAGTCAGTGTATTGTATACACAATCAACTTCTTGATAACTTTCTAGAGAGTTTAAACATTTATTCAAAAAGACAACAAGATTAGTAACAGTAGAACGTTTTTGCATAAAACCATGTTGTTGGTTGCAGATAATAGTTTTACATATAAATGTCAAACTGTCACATACAACTTGTTCGAACAACTTCGGAATGCAAGAAAGTTTGGAAATTGGTCTATAGTTGGTAATATTGGCTTTATCTCCCTTTTTAAATACTGGCGTTAAAAAATGCTTTCTTCCAAACTGTAGGGAATTTACCTAATTTCAAGGATAGAATAAAAATATTACGCAGAGGAAGAGCTAAAACAGATTTACATTTCTTTAATAAAGCGGGTGGTATTCCATCGGGTCCAATAGAATAGTCGTCTTTTAAATGTGACAGAAAGTCCAAAATTTTGTCATGATCTATTGTAATATTATTAAATGATACCTGAGGACAATTTCGTAAGAATTGAAAATAGTTATCGTCAACAACAACAGGGGAATCAATGAAGGATTGGCTAAAATTATTTGCAAATCCCTCACAGATTTCTGTAGTAGTACTCAAGATTACGTCATTATAAACGAGATTAACAGGATAACCGTCGCTTTTCTTTTTGGAATTTATAAATTTCCAGAAGTTTTTCGGGTCTAATTTCAGGGAAAGCCCCATGGTTTGAAGATAATCATTATAACATTCATAAGAGAGTTTTTTGAATTCTTCTAAAAGGGAAATGTAAACTACTTGATTCTCTACTGTCATGAACCTTATATATTTTTTCCAAGCCTTATTTCTTTTATTTCGAAGGCATTTGAGTTCTTTTGTGAACCAAGGATGACAAGAAGAATTAGAGGGAATAGATCTTTTTTTAGGGACAGTTTCATTTATGCATCTCATCAAAATAGAATAGAAGCTTGAGACAGTTTTGTCAAGATCATTAGAAATCGGTAAACGTTCTATACCGGAAATAATTAAACTATCTAAAAGCTGTTGAAAATCACCTCTCCGAAAGTCAAAAGTATAAGAACAGTCGTGGGGATTACTATTTTCTAGTAAATGACCACTCAAGTCAAGAAAAATGTCAAGAGGCGGGTGATATTGATCTATGTTAGATAAAGCAAAGATAGATTCTACCACTACTGTACTAACGGCGTCAGATGAGAATACAAGGTCAAGTTGTCTATTCATATTATTTCGTATACAGCTAATTTGCTGTAAATCTGTAGAGATAATATATCCAACATTTGGAGCTCTTGTTGGGGAGAATTAAATTAAATATTTTTTTAGAAATAAATGTGAACAAGAAAGGTTATCTACTCGTAGCTTAGTTCTTATCAAATCGTACTTAGATAATTTTGCCTTAAAAGAAAAAGGATAAATCTTTGCGCAAGGCATCAAGCTTTTTTTTTTAATAAGACTTTACTGTAATATATTATTTATGTATATTATTTTATGTGTATTACCATAAAGTGGAATTTAAAAGGTTGGATCTCAAAGGTCTTTCATTTTTGGTTTTATGTTCAGTGCTTCCGCTATCGAAAAAATCACGCCTCGTGCCTGGTATTTAGGTAGGTTCTTTCAAACTTGACATTACAACTAACTTATAGAGAAAACGAAAAAGTGGATCTCGGAAGTCCACGTTATCTATCTGTGTACCTCAAACTACAGGATAAGCCGCTCAAAATATTTTCTATAAGCTTGGTAGGTACTTGAGTGTCTTTGGTTATTACCTAGAGAGAGTAAAATGTTAATTTGCTTAGCTCCAAAGCTAACGCTTCCTCGCGTGCAGTCATTACATAAAATCTTATTTATTTTGCAGGCAAGCACCTTATCGTGGCTTTAGTTTCAAAGATTCATCTGACCTCATTTGCGGTAACGAAAAGCGACAGTAAATTCATTCAACTGTAGGTACCTATCATAGAAGTGTTTCTTGGGATTCGTCTTCGTCATTAACATCTCTACCGATTTGGATAAAAAATTAATACGGGATCACATTTATCGAATACAATGAATTTTTGTATGTACTTTAAATTGGCACAACATTTTTTTTTAAATTGAAAAGAAATTTTGTGCATACCTACAAAATTCGTTAATTATTATTACAATTCCTCTATACCTTGCGATTTTAACTTGCGATGTATGTCTCATATATGTATATGACAAGTTATGCATTCGTAAAAACCATCGAACTCGATTTTTGATCAGACTTTGCATTGCGATGATAAGAAAGACAAATTCAGAGAGCCTCGAAATTTTGTCTATCTGTCTGTCTGTCTGTTCGACGACGGCCTAAATAGCTCGGCCGATTTCCTTTAAACATTTTTAAAATTTTCCGCCCAAACGTGTTTTGCATTTTTTTTTTTTCAAATACTATTTTACAGATTAAAAAGATAATGAAGAAATTAATTAAGTATATCCTAGCTTATGGTTCAACAAAAAAAAATTACAAAAATGGATATTAATACAACCAACCATTTAATCATTATTTTGTTCTCAATTTTCTCAAAAACGGTTAAAAAATTTGTTTTAAAACTCATTATTTCCGAAACTACACGCTTGATTTTTTGAAATATACATATATTATATCTGAAAGATTAAGGAAAAAAAATAATTATTATATTTAAAAAAACGCAGTAGGTACCCACCATCCAGATATTAAAAAACAGATTTCGAAAATCTTATTTTTTAAAAATGAATTTTGATAAGAATTTGTCAATAATAATTCAATAAGAAAAAATTTAATTAGGACTATATTAATTGTCCCTAGTATAGAACCATTTTTTCGAATTTTTGGCTTTATCATTATCGGCATAATGGATGAGAAAAAAAAAATGGAGAAAAGGTTTGAAAAACAAAGTTGACTCTTTAACGTTTGGTGGCCAAAATCGAGACGACCACCGGTTGGATTAGCCAACATTTTTTCGACAAAGTGACGTAAGATCAGTCGAAAACATTGCTACGGTCCGTGAAAGGCTATAGCAGAACCCAAGGCAGTCGATTCCTTATCGTGAAAAAAAACTCGTCCTTTCGAAAATTTCGCATCGGGACTTGTACAATGTACACCCGTTCAAGAACAAACTGACTCAAAAAATCAAATTTCATGAACATTAGTACATCGCCGTTTGTTTTTTGACGGCGTTTGGAGTGTTTGGAAAGGAGCCCAAGGAAACAAGTAAAACTCCCAATTGGAAGACACCAACCCCCACGAGAGTCACCAAGTGCGATGCATGCTCAAAAAGTTACCGTTTCGTGTAAATTTTGACCCGTTGGTGACATAGGTAGGTTCGCACTTTTTCGAAATCGAGGTTGGTGCGGCGGTCACCGCTACAGAACGATGATAACCAATTTCTTATGGCCCAAACTAAACCATATGAACCTAGACGACATGTGGTTAAAACGGGACGGCGGCGCTACATGCCACAAAACAAATGTCAATGATTGAAAATCTGCATTAACGATTTGAGGTTAAGTTTATCTAGTTCTTTGTCGAATTTGGGAGAATCACAATCCACACGAAATCCAGCAAATTACAATGCTGAGCGGCCGGCGACGCGACATTTGAATAATGTTGTATTCCATATAATAGCATACATGAACCTTCTAAATTAATAAGAATAAAATGCACTACTGGGTAGCACGAACTTGCTCCTATATATGTAATAGAATTTTAAAAACGAATGTTTTTAGAGAAAACTGTTCATAAGGATAAAATTAATTTTTTTTTTTAACTCCTTTACTAGTAAGAGATAAAAACATAATGCTATGAAAGTATGAATTTATGAAATATCAAAAATTATAAATCGTTGTAGTGGTTTCTTAAAAAATAAGCTTTTATTACAAAATTTTTAAAACATTAAAAAAAAAATTGGTATACGCCAATTTTAAGTTTTTATAATTGTTCGAATGAAAATCAAATTTTCAAAAAAAATATTGAGCTGTTTTTGAGATATCGAATTTTCCAAGAAAAAAATATTTTTTTTTTTAAATTCAAAAAAATATTTTTTTTTAAATTTTGAAATGCGATGTTTTTTAAACTTTAAAAAAAAATCATTAAAATCCGTTATGTCGATAATGAGTAATTCAAAATTTTAAAAAAAATGGTTCTATGGTTCTATGGATTTTTATCAAAATTGTAGGCGTCGTTTTCGAGAAAAATACGATTTTTGAAAACCATTTTTTAACATTTGTATGGTGGGTACCTTAATTTTTTGGTAGACAACATTTTTTTTCTCACATCTTGTAGATTATATTGAGAAAGTTTCATTTATTAAGTTTAAAAAAATCTAGCATGGGGTTTTCAAAATATGTATTGAGTTTTGAAAAAAAAAATTGAAATTCGAATACACAATTCTATTCAAATGTTTGCTTTTGCAAAAAAAATGATCATAATCGTTGGTACCGTTTTTGAAAAAATCAAAAACAAAAAAATGGTTTCATGAGGGCTATCGTCAATAACCATTTTTCGGAAACTTTTGTTCAACCATTACCTAAATAAAATTCTACTAAATGAGTTTTTAGTTTTTAAATCTGCCGAACAGCTTTTGAGAAAAAAAAATATTTATAAAATTTCGAAAAAAAATTCGTATAGCAGGTTATACCGTTGTTTTTGGTCTTAAAAAAAAACGTGTGGGGGAAAAAGTTAAAAATGATATCTACCAAGTTTTAAGATAATCGGTAGAGCCTTTTAGGTTGTAGTCGAACAGACAGACAGACAGACAGACAGACAGACAGACAAACAGAATTCTGAGACCCGCTTTTTTAGTCTTCGCTATCATCGTAATGTCAACTTTGATTAAAATCTTGAGTTAAATTTCTTTTCCGAGTGCATAACTTGTCTTATACTTAGTACCTATAAGGCTAGGCGCGCACATTCAATTTTTAGTTTCGCAACTGCTTGGTTCGAGCAAATAAAAAGTTTGTGTTTTGACACAAACTAAACGATTGCCTAAAATGAGCTATTTTGTGAAACATCAAATTATATGCACCTGCGCGGACATTCAACCCATCTGTTTTCTATATAAGCAACCAAACAGTGTGCAACTAAAAATTGAATGTGCGCGCCTAGCCTAAGTCGCAAGTAAAAATTCATTGATATCTTACTCACAGTTTGCTCTCTTCATATTTAAAGATTTTTAATTGAAAACCCTTTATGTTATAATTGTAAATAAATTTGAATTAATTTCAAATTAAAAAGTCTGAGCTGTTGTGTTGGTTACCCATTTACCCTTAATTAATAACTGTTTTTTTTTAGAACCACGGATTGCTCTTATTGTACATTTTCCCAACAAGCTAGTAATCGAGGGACAAAACCAATGCCTCTGGGAATCAAATTCCATTTATATCCTAATTAATACTAAACAAACCGTTTACAATAAATTATGAAAATAATTGACCTTGGCACGAAAAAATAAATTCCTCGGCTCAAATATTCAGCCATTAAAATTCCTTTAGTGAAATACCGCTACATATTTTCTCCTCTTGAGATTCCATCATAAAATCCTTTCACTAATTGTTTCGTTCTTTTACTTTCCCTCAACGGAAAATTTCCCAGCACAAACCATTCGTTTTATTACCAGCTATTTGTTTATTTAATATACATATATCACCCACCAGCGAGTTTAGTTAACTGCATCTTCTATGATGCCGCACCGATGACAGCGGCCACAAAAATGTCATCCTTGCGCTATTAGAAAATGACAAATTTAGTCCGTAACATTGCCATCCCCTCACACCACTTGAACTCTGGATGTTGTCAAATCCTAATATCTTGGTTTTATGAACATCAGCATATACAGATAGATGAGAGGAAAAGTGAACTCTGGATTAACCGCAGTCAGCTCGTATGATGAATTGATAAACAAGGATAACGCTGTGTGGTATACCATGCTCAAATATAATGTGAAGCAAAAAAGGATATCTTTTGGCTCCTAGTCTGGCGTCTAGACGTTAGCGTTGGTGGTGAATCTCATGAATGTCACCAACTAAATTATCAATATTGTCTACTTAGTCCCGTTTAAAAATATATGTTCGTCAGGGATGAACCCAAAACTAGGGAAGATATTTTCAAAACTAGACCAAGGACACGGCGAGATGTTGTAAACAAAATTATTGAGTTATGTTTTTGAAATTCGAGAACGGTCGAGCGGAGGCGGGGGTGGAGGAAGAGGCGAGTATACATACGGACATGACGGCGAGGCGGTTTGTTTTTTCTGTCAGACAATCAGTTGATTCTGTAACTGATCCTGAAAGCCTATATGCTGACACTTTGTTCCTGAAGATTTAACGCATGATTGATTGGCAGCGAAATTGAATCCGTCCAATGGCCATGATTAAGACAGAAATGTCATGGAATGAGACTCATTTATATGAAGGATGTAATGTTTGTGTTGTAAATTATACACGTCTATCGGATCGAGTGTTGTTGCTGGAGTCGTTGTACGTTGCACTATTGAAATACTGAAAATGAAAGGGTTCTTTGTTTGAAGAGCACTTGCTGTAGGAAGTAATGAATTTTATTTATAGAAATGTGGTTTAGAGATTTTATTTTAATTTTAAATACTATACGAGTATGTTGTTAATATTTTTAAAGACTTAACTGTTCCTCTTAAAAAATTTAAATTTGATCTAAAACTAATAATTCCTTGACCGAAACATCGCTAAAACAAGCTTTTTTTTACATCGTATGGATAGTAACGATGAAGCACACCTAGAACTTAAACACAAATCTCTCGGAAACCGAAAACCCCATCAAGAAATGGATGTCTAATAAGTGATGGGGTTGCCTTTGATAAGGTCAGGTAGTTGCTTGCTGTTATGTTATTTTATTAACCACCAGGCTGATGAAAAAACATAAAAAAAATGAAACTTTGTCACCAAGTAAAAGCTAGTTTATGGTTGAACAATTTTTCTTTCCAAAAATGGTTCCTCCCATAGAACTACAAATTTGTGTATGCTTTCTAGAATGCTTATATGTTTTAAATAGTATTTAAAAAAAAATTGTATTTAAAAACATTTTTTTTTCTTAATTTTGTAGATACATTCCTATATGTGATAACTTTGAGACGTTTTAAAATTATTGGTAGGTTAGTTATAAATCCAATAAAATCAGCTATAAGCCACCTTTATAACAAGGTTAGTTTATTTCAGTAATAAGTCAGTAGTACATTTTTTTAATGATTTTTTTAAAAAGAATTTTAAGATCATAGGGTTTTTTGACACCTCAATTGTGGGAAAATTTATACCACCTGAACGATCTGTAGTTCTATATAAAAGGTCAAAAGGTCAAACTTGACATATAAAAGTTTTTAAATACAGTCAAAAAACACGTGAGAAAAAATAATTAATTTATCTAGAAATAACGGTACCCAACACAAAAATGTTAAAAAATTGTTTTCGAAAATCGCTTTCATGACTACCTACCATAAAATGATTTTTTGCGAATTTTGAATTTCTCATTATCGGCAAAACAACTCATTTTTTTTTTTTGAAAATTCGATATTTCGAAAACAGGTCAATAGTTTTTTTTATTTAAGAAACTGCTAGAACGGCTTATAAATGTTGTTCTTGTATAATTTCATAGTTGCTTAGGAAATCACTTGGCATTTTGTTTTTATTCTGTTTTAACTATTTGGATTGATGATACTCGTAGCTGATGATGGCTAGTAGACTAGCCGAAATGCATTCAAACTTTTGAATTTAATTTTTTAATTATTTATTTTTTTAATTTTATGTTAACTAATTATTTTTAATAAAGAAATTTAAATTCGTGTATGTAATCTAAAAAATAATGGTGTTTTTCGTTTTCGATTTAAATACATATTTGGATTGGATTTTTTTTTTCAAAAACCCAAAAAATATTTTTTTGAATATTTATATATACAATATTATTTTAAACTTAAGGGGGCTCCTGCTAAAAATTTTTGATTAAAATCGTTAGAGCCGTTGATGAGAATGTCGAAAATCAAAAAAACGGTTCTGTGACAGGTACCGTTAATAACATTTTGCCCCAAATTTTTTCGACCAAAATTTAGTCCATGTCCATAATATCACACCTAATTCTTTTTCGTTTTTTTCGTTTTTGCGATAAATAAGATTTTACATTTCGGATGTATGGGGGTTCCATTACTTTTGAAGCTAAACAAAATTTTTAAATTTACCCTCTAGAAAATCATCGAAGACCCTAAAGTACCGAGT